>OZ023320.1:3279527-3879527 GCA_964007375.1 Ophion obscuratus
AGTGGGGTTGATTACACCCCCAACGTCACAATCTGGAGGTGTGACTGACAAAGGTTTACCTGGCCCACGTTTCTTTATTTCTTCCCTCTATGCTTTTCCCTTCCCGGTACTCTTCCATTTCCGTACGTTGCTTTCGATTTTTGTACTCCCTAAAATACGTCGAATTTACAATTTGGTTCCAGTCTTGTTGTTCCTACTGGGCGGTTTTTATTCGTATAGCTATTTCGATTATTTTTCATACTCCCTCCATATCTTCGTCTCTTATCCTTTGCCATTTTGGTCCCACTTCCACCTCCTCCATGGCTGCCTTCATTTCCAGTCCCCATTTAGATAAGTTTGCATTTAAGGGGCTACATCTACCTAGAGGCCCGAAAAAATGGCCAAATTCCGAATTTTATTATGGGAAACGGTTGGCGATAAAGAAACGCATTTTGTTTTGACACAAAAGTACATATTATTGAGAGCCTTCGAAAGATATCACCAAAAAATACAGAAAAACAACATAAACATGACTGCTCTCGGGTGATGACATTTTTTTCGCGACTTTTAGCGGTGGACGCTCTTCAGCTTAAACGGTCCATCCGAAATCTTAGAACCAAACGGGTTATTCAAGGTAATAACAAACACGAGTCGTTGACGATCGTCGATATTTTAAATACTATTTTTTAACAACGTGGCGACGGACTGAAACTCGGACATACAAAATCTATGAAAAAAGTCGTCATTTTTACCTAACTATTAAAAAATGAAGATAGATTTTTGAAAAGTTAGATCGTCGAGGACCTTTAAATGCTTTTCATCGTATCTCCTGTAAATTTGGAAAGAATCCATTCAGTGGTTCTCGAGATATCATGTCCACCGACTTTGAAAACAGTGTTTCGAAAAAGAGGCGTTTAAAGTTTGAAGTTATCGTGCTGCTACCGCTTGCCCGGTCGACTGTTAGAAGCTGTAGCTCATTCATTTTCGGGAATATTTCAATGAAATTTTTAGGCAATTTAGCTAAAATCTATCTATTTAGATAAAACTATCTTCCGGTATTTTCATTATCTCACGTGGCTAGTTTGTTGCTCTTTTCTATTCTTCTATTCATATGTCCCTTATTCCCACCTCCATTCTCCATATGCAGCTAGGCGTATTGTCATTTATACCCATTGCCATATCAACGATACGTGTATATTATTAGCACAAAAACAATTATTATTTTTTACGTAATAATATTTTTTTAGCATGTGTCATTTTTAATTATAATCTGTTATTTTGAATAACAGTAAATAATTGTGCAGGCCGTCGACTATATAAATTATAGTAGGCATCCAATGATGCCTTATTCTTTGGTTTTCGTTACTATGACATGGCTTAGTTTATTCGAAACGTATTCATAGGTCTAAGGGTTTGAACCTTTTCAGTCTTTTGACCACTGAAAAAATATTAAGTAAGTTTGTCGCAATAATATCATTATATATATATATATATATATATATATATATATATATATATAAGGGTAACGACAACAAAAATTATTATTATTATTATTATAAGAAATTATATTATCATTATTATTATATATACATACACATATATAAATTCAAATTGGTCAAATCAATCCCATCATGAAAATCAAATTTTATACCGATCGAGAATCGTTCTGGTACAGTAACCTTAATCTCTCGAGCGCCCTTGGACACGAGAGGCAAACTACGAAGACGTCGCCGAGAGCAGTTTAAATATATATATATATTTATTGAAACGAAGAGCGGAGGCCTCATTTCCGGAATTTCTTTTTCACTTCCGTCCTCGGAGGACGGGCCACAGATTTGCGGTAATTGCAGGAACCGATGGACCAATGTATATAAATATACATGTATGTATATGCAGCTAAGGTAGGCCACGGGCTAGCGATCGAAGAATTCCCGAGTCTGTCCATACTAATAATTGGAAAAAAGGAATAAAAAAAATTCTCCCCCCACGATCCTCATCGATCGTCCCGGAATAATTCTAAGTTTTTATGTTTCCTTCGATATATGTATACTGTTTGCCCGGTCACCCGTAAAATCTCCTTTAATTTGGATCCCTTAAGGAGAAAACAGTAAAAAATAAGTGACTGAAGAGAATTTTTTTCTGTAAGAAAACTGTTTTGAATGAAAATATCGTGCAACGAAATAAAAAGTCTATAACGATCTCCGCAAATCGTCTTGGCACCTCCAAGTAAAGTTACCCCGAGCTACACCGTTTGTCAATTTTTTGTTCGCTCTTATTTCGGCTCTTTTTTCTTCTTTTTCTTTCGCGATAAAAAAACCACATGGTAATTACGGGAGTCCAAGAGCAACGGAGGCAATGCGCGATTAACGTCACCGCGGCGCGGTTTCCTCGTTATTGTCCGTTCCGTTTCTTTCTTTCTTCATTTCTTTCTCACGTTGGGGGATGAGCGCGGTGTGGCTCTCCATTGTGGAACGATTCCCGCGGCCCGAAATGAAATAAGACACGGTGCGTTCAAGATCCACCCATGCTATTTTGACACACGGAGAATATATATATATATATATATATATATATATATATATATATATATATATATATATATATATATATGCGTAGAAAAAAGAGAATACAGACGTCATAATTCACCTGTATAGTACGTTCATTGTTATCCATGTACTTTCCCTCTCTCCCTCTCTCTCTCTCTGTTATATATATATATATATATATATATATATATATATATATATATATATATATATATATATCTGCATATTTAATATTCCAAAATATTTTATACCTTTTCCATAATATTTATAGTAGAAAAACTTATAAAAATGTGACATTATTTATGATAAAATATACAAAAATAAGAATATAACGAATAATTTTATATTAAAATATAAATAATTTATATATATATTTTATTATATTTTAAAAAATCAAATTGAAAATATTAAAAATATATATATTTTATTTTTCCTAAGTTCCAACGTATACCCTTTCGGGTTTGTACATATTACCCTTGCCAATTGAAACCTTTCCTATCACTATGGATATGCATGAGGTTACATAAAAATCATCCTCTTAGATTATTGCCACACCGCTATAGAAAGAAGAAAGGCTCCGTATAAAAAGAGAGAGAGAGAGAGAGAGAGAGAGAGAAACATTTATTTCGTACTCTGGGACCGGAGTCCCCTAAGAGTACCGTTCTTGTAGAGAGAAGCTGAAAAGCGAAGATACGAAAGGCTTAAACAGTATCCTGTAGGAAGGGGGGAAGTTAAAACAAAAAGAGCAATATCGATATTCAAAGAAAAAAGACAAGAAGATATCAATAAACCAATAAAAACTTTATAGGAAAAGGTTTGCATCATGCCTCTGGCCCCTGAAATATTTTTAACTACCATTTTTGTCTACAAATAGTGACTTGAATAAATAATTTTTTTTGTATGTATTTCGTAATTGTATTACTATATATATTGTATATCAATATCTATAATATATATCTATAAAAAAATCATAAAAATAGCCTTTTTTTAGCGTCTAGAGAGAGAATACCCCTTAACGAAATTTTCGATGACATTTTGGTATAATTGTGGACTAATTTCATTGATAAGTCCAATGGCTTCCTTTAGCTCCGAAATGGTCTGTGGATCATTGGCATACACTTTTCCTTTCGGACAACCCCAAAGAAAGAAGTCCAATGGCGTCAAATCGCACGATCTTGGTGGCCAATTCACATCGCCGCGTCGCGAGATAACACGATCGTGAAACTTCGTCTGCAATAACTGCATTGTTCGCCCGCTGTGTGGCAGGTTGCGCCATCTTGCTGAAAGAATATGTCTTCCAAGTCCATGCCGTTCAATTAATTTCATAAAAAGTTGGTTATCATGTCACGATAACGAACACCATTGACGGTCATCGCATTTTCAGTAGCATTCTAGAAAAAGTACGGCCCAATCCGTCCCAAAAAAGCAATTTGAGCCTCCAGCCCCAAGTCACCAAACAGTGACTCGTGGTGGATGAATGGGAAACTGTTGAATCATTTGTGGATTTTCGGTCTCCCAAATTTTGTGTTTGGGTTTGTTTGGGTTTGAATTCATCACAGTGTTGCGAGATGGTGCCCTATGATGACCAAAAGACGTGCAGACTTTTCGAACCGTCTCTACAAAATTTTCACCATTTTACGAGCTTTTATTTAACTTGATTCGGTGTGACATGTAAAACGGAAAATCGACATTTCACCCACTTCCTGACTACTTAGAGCTCTGAAATTTGGCAAAAATGCATCTAAGAGGTGACAATGCATGATTCGACTAAAAAATAAATAAAAAATTACTTGACTTTCTGTGAGATATAAAACGGAAAATCGATATTCACCCACTTCCCGAGTACTTGGAGCTCTGAAATTTTGCAAACATGCATCTAAGAGGTGACATTGTATGATTCAACTAAAAAATAAATAAAAAATTACTTCATTTTCTGTGAGATGCAAAACGGAAAATCGACATTTCTCCCACTTCCCGACTACGTAGAGCTCTCAAATTTGGCAAAAATGCATCTAAGAGGTGACAATGCATGATTCAACTAAAAATTAATTTAAAAAATTAAAAATTACTTGATTTTCTGAGATGCAAAACGTAAAATCCATATTTCACCCATTTCCCGACTAATTAGAGCTCTAAAATTTGGCAAACATGAATCTAAGAGGTGACAATGCATGATTCAACTAAAGAAAAAGACTCTGTGAGATGCAAAACGGAAAATCGATATTTCACCCACTTTTTGACTATTTGGAGCTCTGAAATTTGGCAAACATACATCTAAGAGGTGACAATGCATGATTCAAATAAAAAATAATTAAAAAATTAAAAATTACTTAATTTTCTGTGAGATGCAAAACGTAAAATCGATATTTCATCCACTTCCCGACTACTTAGAGCTCTAAATTTTGGCAAACATGAATCTAAGAGGTGACAATGCACGATTCAACTAAAGAAAAAGACTTTCTGTGAGATGCAAAACGGAAAATCGATATTTCACCCACTTCCCAACTACTTAGAGCTCTGAAATTTGACAAACATACATCGAAGAGGTGACAATGCATGATTGAACTTAAAAAAAACTTTCTGTTAGATGCAAAACGGAAAATTGATAATTCACCCACTTTCCGACTACTTAGAGCTCTGAAATTTGGCAAACATGCATGGAAGAGGTGACAATGCATGATTCAACTAAAAAATAATTTAAAAAATTAACAATTACTTGATTTTCTGTGAGATGCAAACCGGAAATCGACATTGCACCCACTTCCCGACTACCTCGAGCTCTGAAATTTGGCAAACATGCATCTAAGAGGTGACAATGCATGATTGAACTTAAAAAAAACTTTCTGTTAGATGCAAAACGGAAAATCGATAATTCACCCACTTTCCGACTACTTAGAGCTCTGAAATTTGGCAAACATGCATGGAAGAGGTGACAATGCATGATTCAACTAAAAAATAATTTAAAAAATTAACAATTACTTGATTTTCTGTGAGATGCAAACCGGAAATCGACATTGCACCCACTTCCCGACTACCTCGAGCTCTGAAATTTGGCAAACATGCATCTAAGAGGTGACAATGCATGATTGAACTTAAAAAAAACTTTCTGTTAGATGCAAAACGGAAAATCGATAATTCACCCACTTTCCGACTACTCAGAGCTCTGAAATTTGGCAAACGTGCATCGAAGAGGTGACAATGCATGATTCAACAAAAAAATAATTTAAAAAAAATACAAAATTACTTGACTTCCTGTGAGATACAAAACGGAAAATCGACATTTCACCCAATTCCCGACTACTTAGAGCTCCGAAATTTTGCAAACATGCATGTAAGCGGTGACAATTAAAATGAATTTTCAATTATGTCAATTAATTGAACTTAAACAAAATTGCACTGCGAAAAGCTAACAGGAAAGGGAACCTTGCAATAATGAAGTGCTAGCAGACGTGAACAGAATGAGAAACATTGAATAGAGCTAAAATACATGGAAAGTGCATGAGAAAATATGAATTGGCTCTAAGTGCTGTCGGATCGCACAATCTTTGAATGGGTCCAATAGGTAAAGTAGGTTAAAAGGTAAGGTCCAATGGGTGGTGAGCCCATCTATCTATGATAGTCAAACATCTATGATAGATGCCACCTATCACAGTTCTCCAGGATTTCTCCTGACAATCAACCAATAATAACGCCGGTTCGTTTCGAAGGATTAATCCCTCTTTGCAATCATTTCAGAGCTGTAGTAAAATCAATTAAAGACTAAAAAGTAGAAAATAATTTTTTTACGAAGTGACCTATTTGTGACTATAAATAAAAGTTAGAGGCGCTCAAAATTTAGAATATAATATTTAATTTTCATAAATCCGTTAACATATCAATTGTATTTAATTTACTGTAAAACAACCTTAGATTTCTTAAATAAAAATCCCGAAACTGTGTATAAACGTGTGATAATAAATTGTCTAGTTAGTATAGTGCCAAATTAAATACGGCTGATGAAACTGAATTGATCAAATTTATCAAACATTCAAAAAATTGAGCGCCCCAACCTTTTATTTATAGTCACATATAGGTGACTTGGTGAAAAAAAATACTTTCCACTTTTTACTACATTAAATAAAAACTTGTTAAAAAAAAGTACATATAATTTCTAGTGAATTTTCACAATTTCAATGCGTTGCTAGATCGTGCAATTCTCCATGACTTGACCTCAATACTTCCTGATGCCAGTTGTCAAAGATCAATACTCTATATTCGCCACAAAAAAAAAATGGCGCGCAATTAAAAATGTCAGGTCATTTTGAGACACCCTTTATTTCTTTCGGACATGACAAAACTCTTTCAAAACTGAAAAATCAATGTGATCCATAGGGAATTATAATAAATAGATTAAAATTGAAGTCAATTGAAATTTTTTAATGAAAAAATTAATTATTTTTTGATGAATTTCGTTGTCCTGCAAAGATCATTTCGGGAGAATCACTCATATATACACACGTGAATTGCGTATGTACATATCTAGCTGCGATGTCTCATTCAAGGAGAATCCACGACAGGATACCCGCCAAGTTTCTCAACTCAAGATTTTGCGTGTCGCTCGTCTCCTTTCTTTATTTCATCCAAGGACTTGAACAGTCGCCACATCGCTTCCATCCTCGCACGTTGCTTGTTTTTTTTTATTTGCTGCTCGGCTCGATCGAAAATCACTCGGTCAAGCGAATTTTAATTACGTTCATTAAGTCCAACAGGTTGCCCGAATCCCCCCAGCAGTAATTTCTTTTTACTCGATCGTGTTCGGGCTTTGCACAATATATGTGCAATGCGATAAAGCAGCGAAATCGTTCGGTCGCAATTGGCATGCAACGAGGAGGGTGCATTTACCGCGCGTAAAATGTTCTCATAGACAAACAGTATGAAATTAACGTTCCATTGCATCTGTATATATAATTTGTCATTTCGTCCAAAACACGCTTGAATGACGCCCGAGTAAGAAACGACGGCGATATGGGCCGCGCAAAGTGCGCGTTGTAAAAGTTGTGAATGGCTTTTTACGCTACTCGATAAACGTTGAAATCACGCGCGTATATATATTTATATATGTGGATGTATACAGGGTGTACCGTTTTTCTCGAGACATCGAAGCGAATGAAAAATAATCGACGTTTTCAAGGTGATTTCGAGGTCAGCTAAAAAATAAATAAAAACCGGTGTGTTTTATAGCGCTATCAGTGTCGATGTGATTTTTTTCTTAAAGCAAGTTAATTTTGCCCGATTTTTTTTCCATTTGGCCATTGTTTTATGAAAAAATGACAAACGATCTTCAAAATGATGGGTTTCCACTTACAAACGTAGATTAATACTGCGAATATGTAATTGTGTTGCTTGTCAAATCGTGACAAAAGTAGCCTGCATCGTTAGGTACAAAATTGCTTCGTGTTTTTCAAAAACAACGTTCAAAAAAATATCCGAAAAATAATGGCCAATCACAAAAATCCTTCGAAAGATGCCGCTAAAAAAAACATGGTTTTCATTTTTTTACGTTGACCTTGAAATCACCTTGATAACGTCAACTAAATAAAAAAGGTATCTTGCCAATTTACTCCTTTTCCGATTTACCTTGCTGTTCTTATTTTATCTCGACGTTTGACGTGTCGAGGTAAAACACGAACAGCGAAGGAAAAGTGATGTTGAAGTAAATGGGACACCCCGTATGTATGGGTGTGTGCGTGTGTGTGTCGATTCATCGAAAATCCGCGAAACGTAAGGAGGCGGGGGACACGCGCGTAATGACAACGTGTCGACTAAACAATTTCACAATTTTCTGTACGAAGAAAAAATAAATAAAAAGAAATCAGGTGACGACGAAAGTGCTTCCTTGGCAAAAGAAAAATATACTTCTGGATCATGGGCGACGTTTGCAGTTTGAAATCGTCACTCACGGTCCTTCGTAATGTAAAAGGTGTAACGAGGACAAAAAAAAGCGCTTATAGCTCGAAAGTGTGTGTGTGTACTACACACACACACACACACTGTAATGTGAATGCAGCAGTGAGAGTTCTCAGGTGGACACCCGTGCAGGAAAATTCCACGGCGAACGGATGTACACGCGAGCGGAAAAATTGCTATATGTGTAAGAGCGTTTATCGGAAGCAATAGTAATTAGGATTTCTATCGTGACCATCGATATTCTTACACGCCAATCGGTCGATTTTCCAGCCGTGATTTTCCATTACGTTCTTTCTTCAATTTATTTAAACTGAATATTTAATTATGTCAATTTATTTTAAAAATGATTTGAAATAAAAAAAAAATTATTTCAAAATTTAAGTAAATTTTTTTGAAAATATTTTAAAGTCGATTTATAAATTTATTTTGTTCGGTGAAAAAAAATGTATAAAAAAAAATTGAAACCGAGGGTATCAATTGTGTGGCTATGTGTTTTTTGAGCCTCTCGTGCGCAGATTTTCCGACCAAGAAAAACATCATATTATCAACTATTATCAATAAAATACAGCGTTTTTTTGTGACGCCTAGAAAATTCGCCAAAAAAATTGAGCATTCTGGAAAAAGATCTAAATTCCATTGTGAGTACAGCAGAATGCGGATAATTAGATTCCGAATACGAAACACTCCCGAACAAACTTGTTTTGTGCATCCCGTCATCGACGAAAAAATGATCAAAGATGCATTTTAAAGTGGACAAGATGTAATTTAATTCCATTTGAAAAAAAAAAACTTTTTTCATGAGTGTTTCGTATTCGAAATTGAATTATATATTCATTCTGCTGAACTAAAAATGGAATTTAGATTTTTTTTCCAGAATGCTGTAGTTTTTTCGACACACACGTCTCGTCACAAAAATACATTGTATTTTTTTTTCGAAGAGGACTTGAAAAGCCACTAAATGTCACATTTCTCCCGATCGTAAAATCTTCCCACCAGACCGTTAAAAAACACATGGCCATCTTATAATTGCCACCCTGTATATATCAGATTATAGGGAGACAATTCTGACACTAGACGCACAAATACACACACATATCCATATTCGTGTGAGAAAGCGCTCGGGGATACGAGTCCGTTTGATGCGAGCCCGCAATTTAAATCTATCCGGCGACTAACTAAGGTGCGCGCATACAGTTATATTAAAATACAACTGTACAGCTAAGCGTGATGCGGCTATATATGTGCGCGACATGTTTTCGATAGCGGCCAGTTCCCATGGGCCGCAGGGATCCAAGTGCCGACCCGTTGGCCCGGACTTTCAGGTCCACCAACAGGTTCGGTAAATCGGCTCTCTCGTTTTTTATACACGGATAATAGCGATTAAAGAGCGAGGGGCCACGGATTCGAAATTTCGATACCATTATTATCGTTTCATTGATTACCACCGTTATTGCCATTGTTATCGGCACTATGATTGCTCACACCGTCGTCATCATCCTTATTATTTCGATTGTGATGATTAATGTTGAAATTGAAGATAAATCTATTTCCTTTCATTGCGAAGGATTTTTCTCAAAGGGACGTGGAGAATTCGAATTACAGACGCTGTGTAGCAATTATTATCATTATCGTTGTATTTGTGATTCTTTCTAAGGACGGGGGTACGTTTTAATTATCTTTTAAATATTGGAAAAAAGAGTGCCCGTTCATTTGGGATTGCTATTATTATTATTATTATTATTATTATTATTATTATTGTCGTTGTTGTTGTTGCAGTCGATATGATCATAATAATAATTATTATAATCATTATTGGTGTTGTTATTATTATTACAGTGTCATCATGTCTATTATCATTGTTGTTGCTGCTATCATTGTTTCATTATTGCGCTATTATTATCACTATTATCGTTGTTATTCGTGCTGTTATTATTATTTCATATACCATTTCATAGTTCATATACGATTTCATAATTTCATAATATCATATACGATTTCATAATTTCATAATATCATATACGATTTCATAATTTCATATTTCATATACGATTTCATAATTTCATATTTCATACACGATTTCATAATTTCATATTTCATATACGATTTCATAATTTCATATTTCATATACGATTTCATGATTTCATATTTCATATACAATTTCATGATTTCATATGCCATTTCATAATTTCATGTGTCATTTCATAATTTCATATTTCATACATCATTTCATTTTTTCATCTTTCATTTGATTATTGCTGTTATAATAACAATCATATTTGTTGTTGTTGTTATCATTTTATGAACATTATTGTTAGCATTATTACAATTATGATAATAATCATTATTATTATTATTATCATAACTATTCTTATTATTGCCATTATTTCATTATCATTGTCACGTCGACCAGTTTTAATGTCGATGGGTCTGCAAGCGAGAGGGAGAGATCGAGAGATCGAGAGAGGCGCTGGTTGACGTACAATAGTTAGTCAGCCGAGCCAGGGAGGATCGAGAGCGAAAGTTCGACACGGCAGAATAATGTCGACAACAGAAAAGACCAAAAAAAAAAGAAAGAAAAAAAAGTCGATATCTTCGTCGATCATTTTCCACGTGAACTTTCAATCGCGTATAGACGATTGAAAATGAGATGAGGATAGGCGAGAACAGTGCCGCGAATAATAGTTGATAGACGTGTTTCTCCTGGCGCGTGATCTGCGTGTGAGTCATCAACGTGAAATTCTACATTCCCGACCTCTAATAGGTGAGGTAAGGCTTTCCAGTCGAGATCCAGAGAGAGTCGCCCGTGCCGCTGACGCGCTCGCGTGTGTAACCGGTAAATGACATACCCCCCCCCTGCCGTTACACTCGTCGTTCTCATCTCGCCGAATCAAAGATGCGGGTTATAGATGTATTTCACGAGAAAACGTATCTGCATTCCACGATCTACCGTTCTTTTTTGCCTCCACTATTTTTCTTGGGCGCTTCGTTCGTGTCGAAACTTTTTCCTGGAAATTCAATGACGTCCGATGATTGAGAATCGATAGTTTTTTTTTCTTTTCATGCTGATACCTTTTCTTATTGTGAAATATTCTCTGTGTCTGGCTCTCTGTATTTCTTGTTAAGAATCAAGAGGTTTTTTTTCACCCTTTTCGATTTTTCTCACGAATTATTCTCTTTGTCTTATTTTTTCTGTTATGGAGCATTTTTAACATTTTTGTTTCTCCGTTCAATTTTTTTTCCAATTTTTTTTTGTGTCTGTCTTTCTCTGTTATTGGACGTTTTTTAAATTTTTCTTTTCCTTTTGCCTCAAATTCTCTCTCTCTCTCTCTCTCTCTCTCTCTCTCTCTCTCTCTCTCTCTCTCTCTCTCTCTCTCTCTCTCTCTCTCTCTCTCTCTCTCGTTTTCTGCTATGGAACGTTTTCAACATTTTTCCGCATCCTTAAATGTTCTTTTCCCGATTTTATTTCTCTATGTCTGTGTCTATATTATTAGGCGTTTTTTAAATTTTCTTTTCCTCTTGCCTTAAATCCTCTCTCTCTCTTTCTTTTCCATCCCATTGAGCCGCTTCAAAATTTGTTTGCACCTTTAAATGTTTTTTTCCGAATTTTCTCTTTATCTGCCTTTGTCGTTACTGAGCGTTTTCCAAAAAATTTCTCAATCCTTGTATACTTTTCTCCGAATTTTCTCTCTCTCTGCCGTTTTTGAATTTTCTTTTCCTCTTGCCTCAATTTTTCTCTCTCAGCCTTTTTCTGCTATTGAGCATTTTCAAACATTTTTCGCACCCTTAAATGTTTTCTCCCGAATTTTTCTTTCTCTCTGCCTTGTTTTTGTTACTGAGCAGTTTCAAAAATGTTCTGCACCCTTACATATTTTGTGCCGAATTTTCTCTCTCTCTCTCCCTCTTTGTCCTCTTCCGCCGGTTCTCTTCCTCCGTTGCATATTCTTCTCTTTTTTCCTCTCATGCTTTGTTTCTCATTACAGTCTACCCTCTAGATTGTTTGGGTCTGTTTGGGGTTTAAAAAAAAAGAAACTTATGCATGAATGCAAGCTGTGCCACGTATAGCGTGTTAGGAGGGTCGCTACGCGATGGAAAAGGTAGAAAAATTTTCATAGTTCAACGTCGATAATTTCGAGGCGTGCTACGGTCCGTTTCACATGGCCGAGCCTCGCTTTTCTTTAGAATGTCCGCGGAGACGCGCGAAATGCACCGTTTTCTATTACGGTTCTCTCTCTCTCTCTCTCTATCTATCTCTCTCTCTCTCTCTCTCTCTCTCTCTCTCTCTCTCTCTCTCTCTCTCTCTCTCTCTCTCTCTCTCTCTCTCTCTCTCTCTCTCTCTCTCTCTCTCTCTCTCTCTCTCTCTCTCTCTTTCTCTCTCTCCCTCTCTCTCTCTCTCTCTCTCTCTCTCTCTCTCTCTCTCTCTCTCTCTCTCATTAATCTCCCCTTTCCCCTCCCCGGTACATCCGCTCGTAGCTCTCCTCCGCCCTCTATTTCCGATTGCTCGGTACGACTTTCGGTGCATTTCTTCTTCGTGGTGTGTGGACACGTGAGAGCTGGAGAAGGGAAAAACGTACGATCGCAAAGATTTTGCCAACTTCCGTCTCCGTTCGCGTAAGTAGAGCGAACATGCAACACGCGACAGCTTGGTGATAGTCGCTCGTGTCAATATTGCAAAGCAAAACGACGGATTTTGCAAAAATTAGGTATTTTTTTGGGATTCCCGGTCGAGCGGTCACCAATCTGGGTAGCGACCCCCCTGCAGGACCTACTAACCACGGGAAAGCGAAGAAGCCACACACCCACCAAAATCAATGGTGGGAAAAGTTCTTGGCCTCTGCTCGTTTACCGAGAGCACATAGAAAAGAACCCGCAAGGGTGAAAAGTTCCTGGGGTGTCTGCAACATGGAGGTTCTCGGCAACTGTCGTCATTGCGCAGTTTCTCATCGTTGACTCTGACGCCTTATACGCTGCTCCGGTTGTCACGCAAAAAAGAAGAAAAAACAAAAAGAAAAGCCGTCCTGAACGGACCCGGTTTGAAAGAAAGTTGCAATACCGTAAAAAGGTTTGAAAAGTTACCGGGTACATTGGTGGCTGCATCACCACCGTATAATCTTCCACCGTCTTCACTCTCGTGTAAAACGCCGCGAGCTATGGTCGACGTTTCACGCGAGAAACTCAAACAAACCAATAAAAAGTCAAATCCAAAATCCAAACTCGAAAAACCCAAACCCAATAAAAGTCAAAATCCAAACCAAAAGACATAGAAATCCAGACCCAAAAAATCCAAATCCAACTCCCAATTCCAACAAATTCAAACCCCAACGCAAACAAACCTAGACAAAACCAAATCCAAATTCCTTGCATATCGGAGACCCAACGCAGATTTCTTTAGGCAAACTCTCGCGCTCTCAGAAAGTGTCCGGATCAGACTTCAAGGGGACCACTCAAGAGACCGAAAAAATAGGCTTTTTGGGGATTTTTTTTTCAGAAAAACTACACAATAAATCGAGATTACAAAAAAGGGTGTTTTTCATACATATCAGTGACTGTATACAATAATTTTTTTGAAGCGATTAATTTCAAAATGGCGGCTGTGCAGCGTTTATCTAAAAACTGTATTTTTTAAGTTGGCCGGAAACATAACTCAGACAGTTTTCAACCGATTCACTAGAAATGTTGAATACATCATGAAAAATACATTGTCTATGGAAGTACGTAGGATTTTTTTTAGATTGCGTAGTTCATTTGTTATTAACAATTATCTGACGAAATTTTTCACTTTCCAAAATTTTCCCAAAAAAATCGTCAGATAATTCTTAATAGGGGCCATCCATATATTACGTCATCGATTTTTGCTGATTTTCGACCCCCCCCCCCCGCCCTAAAATCATGCTATCCTTCCTATTGTCATAATCCAATTATCGTTACCGTCATCCAGCGACCAGACCCCCCCCCATTTTGAAATGACGTAATTTATGGACAGCCCCATAACAAATGAACTATGCAATATAAACAAAAAAATCCTACGGACTTCCATAGACAATGTATTTTTCAAGATATATTCAACATTTCAAGTGAGTCGGTTGAAAATTGAGTTATGTTTCCCGCCAACTTAAAAAATACAGTTTCGAGATAAACGCTGCGCAGCTGCCATGTTGAAATTAATCGCTTCAAAAAAATTATTGTATACAGTCACTGATATGTATGATAAACACCCTTTTTGTTATCTCGATTTATTTTGTAGTTTTTCTGAAAAAAAAATCCCCAAAAAGCCTATTTTTTCGGCCCCTGGAGTGGCCTAAGGCCTTAAGGGCATGTACAAGGTCGACATAACCTCACAAATTGGCCAAGCAAATTTTCTCATACATGATTACATTTTTTTTAGGAAAAACAAAGCATTAGCCTCCGGAGGATATCCGGACGCAGAACTTGATGATTTTTCTTAGCCCTAGATATTATTCATCTCTGAGAAATGTCTGTTCGAAAATTTCACCTATCTCTCTCGCACTCATATGTCACGTGGTAGATCTACTTCGCCTTAAAGAAACCACAAACGAAAACTGCTACTTATTTTTTGATGCAGGCAAGTGTCACGGTACACGTAATTGTACGAATGTCTGCGAGAAGATGTGTGTTACGCAGATAGGTACGTGTGCTGTGCGATGTTGGTCGTGTACTCGATATGCGTTACGGCGAGTGAGATGAAGCGGTTAACAGTACTCGGGACAGTCGGTCGGGGGAACATTGTATGTTGACTCGCTGAAACGAGGGAACCGTTACCAAGCCATATGGAAAGTTCGGCAGGTCGTAAATTGAACTAGCGAAGATGCGGAGGAGAGTACACAGAAAGAGAGAAGAGAGAGAGAGACAGACAGAGAGTTAATGTAGAACCAGTAAACTACCAACCACCAACTACACTATTCACCGAACAACTATACCGCTAACTATCTGAGTATTTTCGCCATAACATCCACAGGTAATCATTCGTCTCCGATACTCTTATCCCGTCCACTAATGCAAATGACGATGCCTTGCGGCTGATTCCCTGCAGACTTTGTACACATTGCGATAACTGCACTTACATGAGAGAAAAGATCACGGCATGTGCATGAAACGCCCCTGGTAAAAGACAGCACAGTGAACCTAACTCCAGTTCGTGGCAAAGCGATCATAATATGGTAAGATAGATTAGATCATAACTGGTAGAAGATAGCACCGTAAAAGCAACTCTAGTTCATTGGCAGGGTGATCATAGCTCAGCGACACGAATCATAACTGGTAGAACACAGCACAGGACAACTGACTCCAGTTCATTGGCAGGTGATCATAACTTGATGACATCAATCATAAATGGTAGAAGACAGCAAAGGACAACTAACTTCAATTCTTTGGCAGGGTGATCATAGCTTGATGACATAGATCATAACATAGAAGATAGCACAGTACAATTGATTTCAGTTCATAGGTAGGTGATCATAATTTAGTGACATGAATCATAACCGGTGGAAGACAGCATTGTAAAAGTACATTCAGTTCATTGGCAGGGCGACCATGACTTGGTGGCATAGATTACAACTGCTAGAAGACAGCACAACCAACTCCAGTTCATGGCCAGGGGGATCATTGCATGATAACGTAGATAACAACTGGTATTAGACAGTACAGTAAAACTAGGACAACTTCATTGGCAGGTTGATTGTATCTGTATTGTATCAGCCTCAACATGATTGCCCTCCTGACGACCTGGAACATGGTTAGCTACTATGTTGTCTTGTATCACAGGTGTCCATTGCGAACAGCACGGATTAGAACAGGCGTCAAAAGCCAATTGGGTTCGATCGTAAGCAATCCAAGGCGAGCCGGTTGGGTCGAACGGCAATCCTAGGATCATTACACCATTTATCGTAAAGGTCACAACATGAGGGTGGTCAGCCTAAGCTCCCTCGCCTGGTATACGCAGCAAACTTCTATCTACCCCCTAGCGGTGAACGGGCTAAAACAATGGAAAAGTCCTTTGGCTATCGCTGGCCTTCTTGCCAGCTCCAACGACCCCATCCTTTTTGCAGTTGCCCTGGTTCGCCACCAACCAAAAACCAACTTCTCCACATCGGTGTCTTAACTAGCTGTACTTTTTTACCCAATCACAGCTCAGCAGAAGAACAATGCAAGACTTGCTTCTCGTGTCCTCTGAGCATTCACGCATAACTGTACAGAATCAATGATTTTCCGCATTGCAAATCCTCAGGCTCTCTTTAACCAGTCTTCGACCCGTGTAGAGTGCAGGGGGAAGCGAAAATTACAGTGCCCACCGGTGGTGTAATAACACTATAACTACGCTCGAAGTTGCGGACGATCAGTCGGTCGTAGCTGACAAGGCATTTCAAACACGGAAGATACGGTCGCTCACGCAGGTGTATACAGCTGGCCAAGATCGCGTTGGATATGCTACACAACGTTTTTTTCCCCTTCATGTCTTCTTCTCGATCCTCATAATTTTTCTTTGACTACCGCTGTAGCAAAACCGCAGTTGGTCACGAGAGTCCAAGAACTCGAATGACGCTTCGTGGTCCATTGTCGTTCGTACACAAAGACAAAGTACATGATCTTTGGCCTGTCATTATCATTGCTCTTCACTGCTACATATATCTATACAGGGTCGCCCGAAAAGTGACGTCCGAAAAGATAATCCAGATCTATATCTATATCTAGAAAATCTGGATGCTTCGTATCAATATCTATCCGAATCCCCCCCCCCCCCCCCATCTATGTTCAACGATCGTTTTCATTTTTGTCTTTTTTTCGTGTACTTTCCTCGCGATTTTTTTTCATCGTGGTATTTTGATGAAGTGCACTTTTGAGCGATGTTGATCAAAAGTTTAAAAAATATATTTGACAGGATCAGTCAGTTTAGATGATGACAAAAAATACTTATACTAGTGTAAATGACTCCCAATTGCTTTTAAAAACTTCTAAGAGAAAAGTACCAACACGAAAGAGCAAAAAACTAACCTGTGCTAAAAGAGACCTCGAATGAAAATTAAAAAGGGTGTTTTTCTCGAAAAGTAGAAAACATCGTAGAACATACATGGGGGTGATTCGGATAGGTATTGATACGATGCATTTAGTTTTGCTTTTGGGCGTCACTTTTCGGGTTAGCCTCTATATACATATATAATTATACAATATTTATATACCCAAGCACGTGTGCATATACAACTATATAAATACATATATATAAATTATATATTTACGGACTTAAAAAACAGAATAAAGGGTAGCAAAATTACCGGATCTGCATGAGGTCTCGACGTTACTTTGCGCAGTGACCCCTGGTATAACGTTCGGACTATGCATACACACGCACACTGTATGTGACTTCACAGTATGCGGTATGTATAGTGTATCTCGGCCACGATCGTCGAAAGGTGAAGAACGCTATTGCACTTTGAATTCTTCGAGCCTCTCCATCCTCTCTATCCTTTTGCATACATACACGCATACTTGTCTTTACATATATATATATATAGACATACGGTATTGTACGAGTATTCATTGCTCTTTTACTTGCGACGGACCACCGCGGATATTTCTTTCACCGTTGCGTCGTATGGGAACAAATTCTTGGGATATCTCGCCGCCTTCGTTGAATCCACCTCATTATCCCAATTTCGAACCCCTTTCCTTTGAAAGGCAAGCTTAGGAAAAACAATGAGCCCACCTGTTTCAAGATGAGAAAAATAATTTTCAGGTGTGCGTATATATATATATATAAATATATATATATATATATGTATATATATATGTATAATTGTTCGTACCACATGAGCGGAAGTTGTCTCAAGTACATATGTACTTCCTTGGAACAGAGACACGAATGCAGGAGGGATTTCGCACGTGGATTCGATTCTCACATCCGCATATAATGCGTGTATATATGCATATATATATATATGCGTGTATATATGCATATATATATATATATATATATATTTATATATATATATATATGTATGAATATGTGCATGTATGTCATCCGGATCTGCGAGACTCCAGCTTTCACAAACACTTTTAGATGAACAGTGTGAATAAACAACTTTACGTAACAAAAGCGGCGGGACTGAACTCGGTAGTTTCTTGGCAATCTCTTTCATTATTTTTCGTCTTCTATATATACATATACGCAAATACATCGTATATACATATTTATCGTAAAGGACGGTATTTTAAGGGGCCAGTCCACTTTGAAAATTTCAAAAAATCGCAAGCAAGCAAGACTTGAAGAAATCGACGATGATGAGCAATCAGAATGGATTTCGTACGATGCAGGAATTGCCGATTGAGTTTAGGTAAGAGTTTTTCATAGTATAAACTTCAAACTCGTTTTTCTCGAAACAACGTTTTCAAAATCTAGCTCCATCGTATCTCTAAAACTAATAAACCGATTCTCTTGAAATTTGAACCACATATTGTAAACATGATTCGCAACAAGATTACCCTCCATGGTTTTGAAATTTGATTTTCACTCTTTTTTTTTGCGAATAACTGCCAAAAAACGCGTTTTGTTTACTTTTTTCGTTTCTCATCTGCCATTTTTTGATTTTTTGATAAAACTTTATATCCGAGGGTCATTTCGTAGCTGGTGTCATATTAAATCTAATGTACTTGGATTTTTTTGTTTCGGACAAGCCGTTGCCGACTTGTAATGGAGCTACCTAGCCCACCTATTTATAACGCGTTACGTTAAACTATAGTTTTTGTACTTAAAAATGAATAAAAATGAATTAATTTTTTTTTAAATGTATTTCAAGACTTTTTTTTATCAAGCCCAAGAACTTTTATATTCATATCTTTCATGAAATCCTCAAAAACAATCGAGAAGATAGCCTTTTTCGTGGCTTCAAAGCGGACTGGCCCGTTAATAGTATTTCACCTATATATACATTTGTTTAAAATGATTATTCGATGAGTTCGAACGTATAACCTTGTTGGTTTTTACGTATCACCTCTCCCAATTGAACCCTTCCCTATCACTATATATATATATATATATATATATATATATATATATATATATATATATATATATATACACCCACACACACACACATATTTGTTCATTTCTTTATTTAGCGTAAAGGGTGGTATTTTAATAATTTTTCACCTATTATAAAACCACCTATATATTGGTTTAAACTTCCTGATTTCCAACTTAGCGGTTTTCACATATTACCCTACTCCATCACTCCTCAGCCGCACTTGGCTAACCTAATCTAACGTTCCCTTGCGTCCACAGCCGCCTTAAGACACTATAGCGCATTTGCCGTGGACACGGGGAAATTGTGGAAAACCCGATACGGTACAGGTGGCCCCATATATTTCTGATTCTCTGGTGCACAGACGTTTTACTCAAGTATCTATAGGCTTCTATCTATCTATAGGTCTCGAAATGACCTGACATTTTTATTTATTAATAAAACGTATTAGTTATTCAAAAAGTACGAATGTTTTATTTTAGTATAAGATAGAAACATGGAGGTTATGTGTGGAACACGATATACGATAAATGGCCGCTTTGTCCCTGTTTGCAAACGTTAACGCGTTTGACGAAATTTTCAATAATATTTTGCCATAATTGCGGACTAATTTCATTAAAGCGGGAGCCTGAATAAGAAGGTCCAAGAAAGTGCTTTTTCGGGAATTTTTTTATAAGGGAAAAAAACAAGTGAGCCCAGTAAACATTGAGGTGCCTTTTCATGTATATTTAAAATGTATAACAAAAATGTTTCAACATGAAGCAATAAATGACTGCAGATTTAGAAGCCTATTCCATGTGCGTCTTGCAGTCCCCAATTGGCGGGAAAGATGCAGCTCGTAATTCTTGACTGAACCAAATAAACCAATGAAATTTACCATTTTCATTTATTGTTCTTCTGGGTGAATTAAGAAAAAGCTGAAAAAATAGTGAAATTGTAACTTTTCTTAGGTTTGAAAAAAAAATGTGTTAAAAAAACTCTAACGTGCTATAAAAATGATTAAAAAATACTTTTTCAACGACTTTTTGAGTTCACTTGGAAGGGATTTTCATACTGAACAAAAAAAAACTTTGGTTTGATTCAATAAGTCGGTTAGTTTTTTTTTGCTATGACGCCCGCCAATTTGGAAAAATCTATCGATTTAAACAATAAAAAAAAAAACGATTTTTCAGACCTTCTAATTCATCCAATTGCTTCCTTGAGCTCAGAAATGGTCTGTGGATCAATGGCATCAAATCGCACGAGTCACTATTCACAGACGAAAATGGTAGTTAAAAAAAAGTCCTCAAAAATTGTAGGTCTGCGCTGTTGATGAAATCTCGGAGATGGATCATCCGAAACAAAAAAATCAAATGGTTTTGGATTCATCATGTTAATGGCTATAGCGCATATCATACGATTTTTGATATATGCAAAAATAACAAAATGGCCGAAATTTTTCGAAAAAAACAAAAAAACGTGTTTTTTTCATCGTTTTTGGCGAAAAAATAGTAGATATCGAAATTTAAAAAATCCTTGATATGCGCTATAGCTATAGTTGTAAAGAATATGTGGTTAAAATTTCATAAGGATCGTTTCAGTAGTTTCGAAAATGTTATCAAATCGCCGAAAAAGTTGTTTCGAGAAAAACGCGTTTAAGGGGTTACCCCCACTTGCGATTTTGAAAAAAAAAAAACGATTTTTTTTATTGCATTTTTTTGAAGTATAAGTATCTGAGAATATGTCCTGAAAATTTCAAGTCGATCCGAACAAAATTGACTGAGATATGAGCGTTGAAAGAGAAGAATCCGTTGCGTAAACGACCGGAAATTGAAACTTTAAACGCGTTTTTCTCAAAATGGCATTTCTGAAGCCGGTGACCAAGATTACTCGAACACTAATGAACCGATCTTCTTGAAATTTTGCAGGCTTATTTAATACATAAAAGTGTAGTCTTTAATCGTTCGATTTTTTTTTTCGAAAAAAATGGCCGTTTTATAGCCAAAAAGCGGCCGTTCTTTTTCGTTAAAATCGAACCAATAACTTTGACTGTCCGCCATTTTGTGAAAAATGAATATTTTTTAAAATCCTCCGATTAAAGACTAGTTTATACTTATATTTGACTAAATCCATCCGCATTTTTTTTTTCAGATGATCCACTTCGCCGCAATGTTGGTCACCGCAAACCGTGTATATAAAAACATTATTTCATTGACGGCCATTTGCCACTAAACAATGTAATATTTTGTCAATAAAAAAATTACTGAAAGTTCTTCAAGATGTGTTCTTTAAGATGGTATATTGATCGATTAAAAAAGTTTTGTAGTTTTCTTTAAAAAAATTCATGAAAAAGGCCTTTTTTGCGCTACAAGTGGGGGTAACGCCTTAAAGTTTGTTTGGGTCACATAGATACATCATTTTTTTTTTAAATGTATTTCGAAAGTGTATTAAGTGTAACAACTTTTATATCGATACAGTCGAGCCTCGATATAACGAAGATTTGTCCATTCCCTTCCGCTAGACTCCCGAAACATTTATACAACAACATAATAATATACATTGTGCCCTAATTGCTAATTGCTCGTAAAAATGGCTCTAATTCGAACCTTTATTTCTTGAAAAAATATCGCTATATTTATACCACTAATTTTTTTTTCAACAACATTTTAAACAACATGATCTCCATGTAACGAAACCTCGATATAACGAACTTCCCTAGAACTTCGTTTATATCGAGGTTCGACTGTATCTATAATATAAACCTATGAAAAAAAATTAACGAAAATAGCCTTTTTCCAGCGTCTAAAGTGAGAAGCCCCCTTAGTGGGATCGTACCAATTGGGGGGAAAAAAGTCCATACGCAAGACATTGCGACGACACGAGCGGGATTTAGCGCCAGCGGGAAACATAATTTGCGACCGCTCACACTCGACGCACATCCTCTTCGTCTTGTGTCAGGACATTCCACTTTACTCGCCTGCGAACGATTGATTGACGATTTCACGCTGCGCGCGTCTAGTTGCGAGAGGCAATAAATTTCAACGGGTCATTTATTAGTGTTCTTTATTTCGTTTTTTTTTTTTCGTTTTTTTTTTTGCTTTTCTACATTTTTCTATGTAGTCGTCAAACAGCGAGGAGTCGAGCATCGTTGAAGCCGCGAATAAGTGATTCGGGTTGCGGATCAACAATGATCTACGACTGCGTAACGATCGCACGTTTTTATCACCGCTGCGTTGTACCGGGACCCGAGTAATTGGAATTCGAGGCGGAGCTGTAAATTGCCGATGACAAATGACGTGCTGGGTATCGATGAATCGACCGTTATTCATCGCGTCACGGTTGAACGTTTGAACAATTTTTAATGAATATTGAGGGTCTTGGGGGGACATACATTATGAGTTAGGATTCAGAGAGTAAAAATACATCGACAGGGAATCATAAAAAAAAAAAATTATCGCGATTTTTTCTCGCATTTCGGCCAAAGAAAGTTCCTCCACTGAATCGTTGGTGTTTTTTTTTCTCCTTCGATTTGGAACTCTAGTCTATGCTCGCTCCCTTCGTTATCATTTGCTCTTCAAAATTCCGTTTGATTTATTGAGCTCCGATAATTTTTCGATTTTTGGCAGAATTTCGAAGACGGGCCATCAGATTTCCCCAATTTTTCCATGCCCTTTGCCGCTTGAAGGATGGTCAAGAATGACCATCCTTCAAGCCGGTTTTCCTGGACAACCAACTAACAAGGAACATCACTTTGGTGTCCTCCTTCGATTTTGTTGAAACTTTTTTTTTTTATGTGGAAGAGTACCAAAAACTAAGAGACACGTATTTTTTTTTATCGGCGCAAAAACGGTTTAAGAGTCGAAACGTACGACCGAAAATAGGGGTGTTTTTCGTTTCTCGTCGATAACGTTATCGGCCTCATCTTCAATGTATAGTACACAAAAAAATAAACATCGTTGCAATTGGAAATTTTTTAATATTGTATCGTTGAAACGTTGTCGACGAAAAATATCCCCATTTTGGAGGGTGTGTTTCACCCCTTAAAACCGTTTTTCCGCCGATAAAAAAAATCACGTGTCTCTTAGTTTTTGATACTCTCCCACATAAAAAAGTTCCAACAAAATCGAAGGAGAACACCAGAGTGATGTTCTCTGTAAACTACCCGTGCAGAAATTTTGACCGGGATACCCTATGTCCGATCAAATCCCGATCAGGATTTGTCATGGATTTCCCAAAACCGGTATCCCGGTTAGAATCCAACTTGCATCAGTATCGGCATATGTACGACGACGATGGCATCATTTTGAAAATTTTGGCGTCACGTGTATTTTCCGTATTACTATGGAATTCCCATCTATAGATAGGAATTTCTGTCTATAGATTCCTATCTATAAAATTCCTATCTATAGATAGGAATTACATAGTAATACCGAAAATACACGTGATGCCAAAATTTTCAAAATTATGCCATCGTCGTCGTACATATTCCGATACTGATGCAAGTTGGATTCTAACCGGGATACCGGTTTTGGGGAATAAGTCTCTGTTTATACCCACCGACATGTCGGTGGGTATAAACATGTATTCACGACAAATTAAAATCAAATTCACAATGATTAGATTGAAATTTACACCAACCGTGAATTCTTACGTATTTCGAGAGAAAACATTTCGTCGAGGCAAAGAAATTTTTGCAAAAAAAGTTGTGAGTTTCAAATATTACATTATAAATATGAAAAAAATCACAAAATCAGTTGTGAATTTCCTCAAGTTGAAGAAAATAAAAATCGAATTCACGACAGTTATATTAAAATTTACACCACAAGTGTAAAAGTATTTTGAGAGAAAACATTGTGTTGAGGCAAAGAAATGTTCGCACAAAAAGTTATGTGCAAAAATTTCTTTGCCTCGAGGCAATGTTTTCTCTCAAAATACGTACGAACTCACTATTGGCGCAAATTTTAATCTAATCATTTCGAATTTGATTTTAATTTGTCTTAAATACGAAAAAATTCACAACTAATTTTGTGAATTTTTTTGTATTTATAATTTCTTGTCAATACATTTGCTTCACAGATTTTGGTGTGAATTTTTTTTAATTCACATCAAAATCTCGCGATGAGCGCGATCTGCCATTTGAATCTTTGGACAAATTTTTTTTTATTGATAGTTTAATGCACCAAAACTTTATAAATGTTATTTATTTTTATAACAAATTTAACATGTCATAATTCCATTTTTGACATTTTATTTCAGCCTGTATTCACCCGTGATCCTTTCCAGATTCCTCAATGATTCCATGGGGAATCTATTTAGAGTCATTAAAGAATCCGGTTCTGGATCCCTAATGGAATCCAGTTTACGGATCTTACATTTAGTCTTCGAATCTGATCCGATATCGGACTAGATCCCAACTGGGAGCCCGGGATACAAGTCAGAATCCAGCTGTATCCCTGCCAAAATTTCTGCACGGTTATCGGCATGAATCAAGCGGCATTCTCTGAGTCTATCAAAACGCTTTCAAAAATGCCCTCAAACAGTTTATCTCACTTTAATTGAACCGACGAATTGTTTGAAGTTTCGCGATCTTCGCGATTCCGAAAAAGTGACCAAAATGGTTGAACATTTTTTTTCTCACTTTCAAACCATTTCAAGGGTCTATCGAATAGGAAATCTTTCGCCGATTACGAATATCACTGAGTTTTTGTCGCAAGCTCAAAATTAAGCTCGCTAAGAGTAAAAAACGTTTTTCCATACACATATTTCGACGACGATTTTTAGTTTCTTCGGCAGGACATAATGGGGCATAACTTCCCACAAATGCGACTTATTTGGAAAAAAAAATTCCCATTGAAGAGACTAGATGATGTTAACCCCTCGCACAAATGTCACCTATAGCGTTTTAGCGGGACTCTGTGGACCTGTGATCATTTGTACTGCCAACTTTTAATTCGAGAAAATAGTCTACGTAACGCCATCTATTGCCAGCCGGCGGTATCATAAGGAACTACCCAATATATACATATTTGTGTGTGTGTGTGTGTGTGTGTGTGTGTGTGTGTGTGTGTGTGTGTGTGTGTAGCCTCCAATACCAACGTATCAACATTAACACCAATATTCATGAAAATAATAAAATACAAATAAAACAATATCCACATGAACCAGAGATCGCGGATACCCGCCACGAAGAAAGATGGAGAGATTCGAAAGAGAACGAAAGTGAAAGGATTGAGATTCCATCGCGCACACGTGAACGGTGCAGAGCCTCGAGTGGATACACCTTGCATATTTCTGTATATAGTTCTATGCCACACGCGCATACATGCACACACACACACACACACACACACACAAACGTACGCTCATCATTACGAGCTCTCCAATTACAATCATAATCTACATGAATATTACGGATGCCTCTTGCAACAAGTTACCGTCTCCGGACACACAGTATTGCACACAGCGGGTATCTTCAATTTCAATAAATATACGCGAACAAGAGACCAATACGTGGTTTACTTTTGTGGACATCCCATACGCGATTGGTTTGCGATTGTGTTTTTTTTCTCGTTTTTTTTTTACATACACGGAGATATTGTTTTATCGACGCTACGATCGTTTGTCCTTTTTGTTGTTGACTTTTTTGCCAAGTTAAATGCTTAAGGTCTCGTCGTGAATCCTCGGGGCTGATGTACGTTTGTGCATTATCCTCGAGAAGAATGCACAATGGAAGATGTTTGAGGGTGCAGAGGTTGGAAGGATATTGAACGGTCATATATATATATATATATGCCTGCCTCGTTTCTTCATTTATGATAATAGATCGGCAATTATGGCAGATTGATGACTTAGCCGATGATCCTTTATCAATCTCTTGATATTTAGCGGGTATAGTCTGTTAATAAATTTAGCTTCGATAAAAATTGAGATTGAAGTAACGAGTATTAGATACTGTTCTTCTTATATGCCCGATATCATTCAAAGTGTACACACACACGCTCGCGCACGCACGCACACACACACACATTTTTTCTCTTTATTTTGACTTACTACATATATATATATATATATATATATATATATATATATATATATATGTATACACATACATACATACACATATATACATCCATAATTTTTTTCCAAGAATTTTTTGACCCAAGAAAAAAACAAAAATCGAATATACTTATACTTTTTGTTCTTTCTAAAAAATTTGCCTTCCTCTGCATAAAAGGGACTCTGTCTTTCCCTTCTCTTTTTCTATATACACGCACACACATATATAGGGCGGCCTATTTATACTGAAAAATCGGTTTCCATTTTGCTCCCGAATTTTGTAGTATTTTTATTTCTCATTATAAATTACATGTGTATGTGTGCAAGTGTGTGTATGTGTGTGTGTGTGTGTGTGTGTGTGTGTGTGTGTGTGTGTCTTTTCAATTTTTTATCCCCTATAAAATTATAGAGTGCTACCACTTGGGCTCAAGTTGATGATCTTTAATTTGGCACACTTTTTTTTGCACTCAATAATATTGTTTGGGGGTGCCAAAAAAAGAGGTTTTACTATATATCGAATGAATTTCATATGTATATATGTATATAGTAAATCCTCTTTGCCTCTCTCTCTCTCTCTCTCTCTCTCTCTCTCTCTCGCTCTCTGTCTCTCTCTCTTCTTCTTCTTTTCGCTCTCTCCGTTTCTTCCCGAAGATCGCGTGTGAATTCTACGAAGCGGAAATCGTTCGCTCATCCAATACTATACTACTCCTACGAGAGAGAATAATAAACTCAAGGCCGTGATGTGTCTCGTGTAGCACGTTTACATGTGTGTGTGTGTGTGTGTGTGTGTGTGTGTGTGTGTGTGTGTGTGTGTGTGGTGCGCGCATCTCTTTCTCTCTCTCTCTCTGGAGCAATAATAAAATAATAACGTGTATAACAAGGGAAAACTTGAATCTCTCCGAGTCATACTCTGATAGTCTTCGGTAACGCGATCCTTCGAGATGGATAATACTATGTAGCCAAAGCAATCTCTCCCTAATTATATTACGCCCATGTATAGTTTCCGTTCATAATTATATCGATCGTATATGTGTGCATATCATTGTCATCCTCTCGTCCAAGAATTTGCTTCCTCTTTCTCTCTCTCTCTGTATCCTGATCGAGTCAACCTCGAACCTTCAGAATGTTAAATAGTGCCCGATCAATATACGTTATTATGATTATTTTTTTATTATTTCTATTAAAATTGATTTATTTATTATTGTTAATTTTTAAATTAATTATTCATTAATTTAAAAAATGTATTACCTAGAGGTATGAGAAAAAAATGGCCATTTTGTTGTCCAGGTAGTTTTACATCTGGCCGATACTTTACATTACTGTCCACCCGACCAATTGTTCCCATTACGCGATACAATTGATTGGAAGAAGAGCGCGCATTAATTGACTCGTTCACAGGCGTGCAGGATAGGCACGCCGGAACATTTTCCTTGCCCTATTACCGAGTCGGGTGTGGGTGTACGCGTATGTGCATAATGTGCCGCGTGAAACGCGACTAAACGGAGGCAAGAGCTGAAACTCGAGCACGGGGGAGGCGTTTTAGAGGTGACGGTGGCCGCGCTGGTAACTAGGCGAATGGCCCGCTTGGCAAGTGTACCGCGTCCTACTAGCTTCGTCATGGACGCACTCTTGCATACATACATATATATTTATTCATATATGTAAAAGTGTGCAAATCTTATAGAAATATAATTGCGAAATATTACAATAATATTATTATAATTTTAATAATAATAATAACATATAAATATATGTAAAATTATATAAATATAAATGCAAAATATTATACCATTATAATTATAATATTTTTTTAAAGATGAGAAAAATATTTTTATATTACAATAATATAATATTGATATATGTTATAATAATGATGATAATATATTTCAATGATATATATTTTTTTTATATAATTTGTTTGTTTTTCGTCACTCTTGCCCCGCTGGGCTTTATAATATTTTATGTGGACATTTACAACAAAGAATATAATAATAAAATATTATAATAATATAACAGTATATATTACTATATTATATTATATATGTATCTGTGTGCGTGCGTGTGTATACATACACACAGGCATATATATATATATATATATATATATATATATACAGGGTGTCCCATTTTAATCTTACACCTGAATTTTCTCGGAAAATATTGCTCGGACGAAATATTGTGTGGAACAAAACTTCTAGGGATTGAAGGGGGACGTTTGAAAAAAATTTATTTGAGCAGCCAAAATTCAAAATGGCGGCGTTACAAAGGCTGACATGTTTTTTTCAAACGGAAACATAACTTTTTTATTGCCAAAAAATTTGTCAGCTGAAAACTAAAAACTTTTGTTGAAAAAATGTTTTGATAAAGTTCATAGTTTTCAAGTGAGAACATCATTTTCAATCTTTTCAATCTGGGCACGCGCGCCCACACACACACACACACACACACACACACACACACACACACAAAACGGCCCTTCTCAGGGCCAGGAATGTTAGACAGACAACCTCCACGTGGTGTATTCTGGGTAACGCGAATGGTCTGCAACAGACTCAGCCATGCAACCTCCTACGCTTTGGCTAACGCAAATGCCGGTGGTAGGGACAATTAGACTAAATGTCTCACGGCAAGTCGCTCAATGTTGTATTTTCGAATGTATGACCACTTGAACAAAAAAAGAATCAAATTTTTTGGTTGAAAATTTTTGTTTTTTTTGTTTTTTTTTTGTTTTCAAATTTGGACGATATTTCATGAGAAAATTTTGGAGGAAAATCGATGAAAAATAGTTTTTTTCCATTTTAATAGCGTTTGTGCCATTTTCAGGCCCAAAAACGTGTTTCTTTAAATCCTTGACGAACTTTGATCATGATGGGTAGAAAAACACACACACACACACACACACACACACACACACACACACACACACACACACACACACACACACACACACACACACACACACAAATCCTGGATACATCTGAAATATTTGAAAATGATGTTTTCACTTGAAAACTATGAACTTTATCAAAAAAATTTTTCAACAAAAGTTTTTAGTTTTCAGCTGACAAATTTTTTGGCAATAAAAAAAAGTCATGTTTCCGTTTGAAAAAAACATGTCAGCCTTTGTAACGCCGCCATTTTGAATTTTGGCTCCTCAAATAATTTTTTTTCAAACGTCCCCCTTCAATCCCTAGAAGTTTTGTTCCACACAATAGTTCGTCCGAGCAATATTTTTCGAGAAAATTCAGGTGTAAGATTAAAATGGGACACCCTGTATATATATATATATATATATATATATATATATATATTAGGGTGGTTAAAAAAATCGAGGTTTTTTTGTCAACGAAAAATTGAAGTATGTTAAGGAAAAGAAAGTTTTGCAAACTTTGAGGGTTCTAAACAATTTTTTAGTTAGTACTCGAACGCCTTTTTCATGTTTTTTTTTCATAATTATCGGGGTATTCATTTTTTTCATCTCGATGCAGAAAATGTTGGTGCGTGATCCAATGTAAGTGTTGATTTAATCTTTTCTGTACCAATACACAATTTTTATTTTAATATTTTTTTTACCATTAACAATTTGTATTTGCAGATTAAGAATCCACATATGTAATTCGATTGTGAAAATTATGTCGACCACTTTATGAACAAGAACACGGTGTTTACATCACCGAACGTCTAACAAGTATGCGTGTTTTTTTTTTGGAGTAATATGTTGTTTTGGAGTAAGAAAACAAAGTCATACGGATTCGAGAGTTACAAACCGCGGCGCTGTTGACGCTACTGCGCCTTTGTTTCTCCGACTGTCCGTGAGTTCTTTTCGCGATTCATTTGACTGTCTCCAGTGGTTGCTGTATTGAGGTACGTCACGGTACACGTAAAAATAAAAATGTAAAAAATGATCGCGGGTTTGGACGATAGTGAAAGTGCCGAAATTTATCTGATTGGATCGGAAATCGAAGAATTCGTGGAGCAAAAATGACCCACGAATAAAGAAGCATTAAGTTTATTCTTTCAATATCATAATACTCTTGAATTTCCTGTTCGAGAGAGTACACAAAACGTTATCGACAAAATAACTAATATTTGGAGCGAAAGCGAAATAGGAATTTCTCAACCTTGCGTCAATTTCAAAAGGTTACAAAAATTACGATTGGAGTGAGCAGCATTGAAAAAAAAAAAATTATTTACGGAAAAATCAAACTCGATCGTTCAACGAAAATCTCTTTCAACATAAGTTGGATAAATTACTTGAATTATATTATTATGATGTCTATTGGGGGAAAAAAAATTGACGAAAAATCGAAAGAAAAAATTTTTAAGTCGTTTGAGCACTACCGAAAAAAATGTTTAGACCTTTCAAATTTTGTATGAATTACTTTTTCATAACGTAAGTTGAAATAAAAATTATTTTATTTTCAACCACCCTAATATATATATATATATATATATATATATATATATATATTAGGGTGGTTGAAAAAAAAAAATTTTACTTCAATCAAAAAATAGTTTTTATAACGTAGGTTGAAATAAAAATTATTTTTTTTTCAACCACCCTAATATATATATATATATATTAGGTTGAAAAAAAAATAATTTTTATTTCAACCTACGTTATGAAAAAGTAATTCATACAAAATTTGAAAGGTCTAAACATTTTTTTCGGTAGTGCTCAAACGACTTAAAAATTTTTTCTTTCGATTTTTCGTCAATTTTTTTTCCCCCAATAGACATCATAATAATATAATTCAAGTAATTTATCCAACTCATGTTGAAAGAGATTTTCGTTGAACGATCGAGTTTGATTTTTCCGTAAATAATTTTTTTTTTCAATGCTGCCCACTCCAATCGTAATTTTATATATATATATATATATATATATATATATATATATATATATATATATATATATATATGTATATGTATATATATATATATATGTATATATAAAATATATATAAAATAATTATATATATATATAATTATCTAAAAATCCATCTATCATTTTTACGCAACCTGCACTACGGAACTCGGACCATCGCGAATTGTACGAGAAAGGAGTGCACGGGTGCTTAAATAGCTCGCGAGAAGCACAACGAGAAACGTGTGTACAACCGCGTGGTGAAAATATTGTCGGAAGAACCGGAAACGATCTCTCGCTTTACAGAGCGGAATTGCCCGGAGAGTAATAATTCGAGCAAACTACTTTTGCACGCGTATGTATGTGTGCATACGTAATGGGAGCGGTAAACGATGGCTCATTGAGGAGAGGCACGTATGCCTAATTAAAAGAATTGGTGGGAATACGGTACGCGCGTTCACACTCGTACGTACTTGAAATTATCCATGTGTATATTTATAAATATATATATTTTTTTTGTATTTCGTGAGTTTCAAAACTTTTGCGGGTTTTTACGTATTACCATTCGGAATTGAACCCTTTTCCATCACTCTATAGTCCCATTTCAATAATCTAATCTAACGTTCCGTTGCGTCCGCAGTCGTCTTAAGGACGTATTGCACGTACGTTCCGTGCCAAAAGTAAGTTTCGGTGAGAATTTTGAGTACTTTGCGATGAGATTGAAATTTCAAAAAAATCAACCATATCGAAGGGGCTAAGAATTTCCGGTAAAAATAATGCAAAAAAGTTATAAGTGTATTGTTGAAAAAAAAATTGTTCAACAAACGTCCGGTGAACTACTTTTTTTATATTATAAAATGAATTCGTAAATTTTTCTAAATGGGCATGAATTGTTAAAGATTTTTCCTGCTATTTTGATTTTAATTTTTTCAATTTTAAAAAATGGATGAAGAATCACAAATTTTCAATATGTTTTCGGAGCAATTTTCCATATTAAATCCAAGAAGTGGCCGGGGTATTGAACGAACAGTGTCATAGGTACAGATAGGTACGCTGTAGAATTCCAAAAACGGGATTTTCGAAATCGAGGGAAAATTCTTTAAAAAATCATAAGTATTCAGAAAAATATGATAATTCATTTAATGTCACAAAAAATCAAGTTTACCGGAGATTTTTTGAACAAATTTTTGTTTCAACAATTTATTTATAAATTTTTGGCATGATTATTATTCAAAAGCCACGTTCTTAGCATCTTCAATACGGTTGATTTTTTTCAAATTTTAATGCTGTCGCAAAGTACTCAAAATTCTCACCGAAACTTACCTTTGGTAGGGAATGTACGGGCAATACATCCTTAAGGAGTTTCGGTACAAAAGTCAAAATGTCAAGAAATTGATCAAATTTTGGAATAATGTTCTTCAACATTAAGTGCGAAAAAACACATTTATTCAAAATTTTCTTCTACTTAGTTATCGAGTAATTAAGCATTAGAGCAGATTTCTTATGCCCGCAATGTATATCTGCATATATGGAAACGCTATGCCTATACACGTGAACTTTAGTGTTAACTTACTCGATAACTGTGCAGAAGAAAAGTGTGAAAAAAATTGTATTGTCAAATTTGGGACTAAAGAATATGTTCACCAAATTTTATAAAATTATGAACTTTTTGAATTTTTTTATGTTTTCAACATGGTTTAGTATGGCAATATTTTATCGCCCATACCGAACATCCTTAAGGAGGTGGAGCGGTGCAGTTGAGTCAAATTACGGTTTATGAATTTTTGTTTTCTCTATGAACCTCAAAAAAATACATGCAAGGTATAGATTTATTCCGTAGATGATATTTTATCATCGAATGTAGGTAAATGGTAAAATTATGCATTATTGGTGATTATTATGCAATAAAGTATAACATTATTGGTGATTATTATGAAAAAAACTGCGTCAGCTTTATTTATTTATTTTATACAATAGTACAGTCTTGCTGTCGCTGAAAAAACCCGGAATCGGAGAAAATTAGAAGAAGGCTAGTTTTTTGACAGACGATTTTTTAGGTGCCGCGGGTGCTAAATCCAAGTTTGCCTAAAAATCGGGATGTAGGGTTCTTTTTTAGAGGATAAAAGGAGATGGGGGTGGATTAATGCCAAACTACAACCCCTACGAGGTCGGCGCCGTGAGACAAAATGTTCAGAAAAATCCGGGCTTTAGTTTTGTCCACAGCGCCAAAATCGTGAAAGTTCATTTTGAGGGTGAAAAATTGGGGTAAAATTTTGAAAAATCGGTTTTAATTCAATAACTCTTTAGAAAAAAATCGTACGTTGTTTGTTCAAATGAATACGTTTTAGCCCTTGAAAAGACGCGTCGATTGAGTATTCGATCATCACTCTCCGATAATATCTTCACCCCCGAAAGATGGTTAAAAAACAAAACAAAAAATAGTTTATTGAATAACTCAAAAACAATCGGTTTTTCGAGTATGGTTCAAATGTACGAAATGTAGAGAATAATTTTCTCCATATTTTCGTTGCTATGGACCACCCTTGAATTTTTATTTTCCAACCCCTCTCGAGGGTTGAACATTCAAAATGAAATTCTGGGAAAACTATTGACGGCACGAATTCGCCGCCGTGGAAGAATTTGTAGCTTGGACCCTCAGCTACATTTTTGTCCACAGCGCCAAACTCGTATCTCTTTAGTTTCGGTCAATAGTTTTCCCAGAATTTCATTTTGAATTTTCAACCCCTGAGAGGGGTTCGAAAAAGCAAAATTCAAAAGTTGTGCATAGGAACGAAAATATAGAGAAAATTATTCTCTACATTTCGTACATTTGATCCATCCCCGAAAAATCGATTGCTTTTGAGTTATTCAATAAACAATTTTTTTGTTAATTCTTCAACAATTCTTTTGGGGGTGAAGATATTATTGGAGAGGGTTGATCGAATACTCGATCGACGCGTCTTTTCAAGGGCTACAACGTTCCCATTTGAACAAAAATTGTATGAATTTGTCCTAAAGAGTTATCGAATGAAAACTGATTTTTCAAAATTTCACCCCACTTTTTGAACCCCAAAATGAACTTCCACGCCTTCGGCGCTATGAACAAAAATGAAACCCGGATTTTTCTGAACATTATGTCTCCCGGCGCCGACCTCGTGGGGGTTGTAGTTTGGTATTAATCAACCCCCATCCCCTAAAAAAAACCCTACCCCCCGATTTTTAGGCAAACTTGGTTTTAGCACCCGTGGCACCTACAAAATCACCTGTCAAAAAACTAGCCGTCTTCGAATTTTTTCCGATTTCGATATACAGCACGACTGTACTACAACTCAGAATGAAACTTTAAGTAATTTAGAATTATGCCTATTGATAATTATGTCACGAGATTATTTATTATTACCATTGATTAATATTAAGTGTTGCCGCAATACGGCAACTTCGCGGGCATTGAGGTTGGCCGCAGTGCTCTTCATTCACCAGCCAAGATTTGTAATATTTTATCATACCTTCATGGTTCAATATTGAATATATATGGTTTACGATGGGCAAGATGGGTTTTTTTTTCTAAATGTTCACAAAAGTTTAGTGTACGTCAATCCATTGTTAGAAATTATTTATCTTCCCGCTAAACGCCCAAAAGAATTATATCATCCGTAGCGTGAACGTCTTGCCCATTCAACCGCACGTAAAATTACACGCTTTACACTATTTTTTATTTCCAATGTTTCGTGGTGAAAAGAATGTCAAAAAATTCTTCAGACTCAGTGTAGTGTAGACAACAACATATATTTGAAAAAAAAATATAATAATAATCTTGGATTGTGACTAACGTCCCAACCTCCTTAAGGATGTTGTGTCCAAAATTGAAAATGGTATTAAATTTTTTTTAATTCGATAGGTCATTATGTAAAACATTTGAAAGGCTGTGTAAAAATGTCACGACGATTAGGAAGCTGGCTACTGAGAAATTAGAATTCACAAATTACACGCAGCCTTGTGGAAACTGGAGTAACTTTGCAATTATTTTTTGTTTGTTTGTATATAACATATAAGAAGCATTGTGTAATTTTTTCAACACATTTAGGAAGCTCGTGTTCTAGAAAATAAATAATAAAGACGAAGCACGTGATTTTTACCGCAAGAAGCAAGAATATAGTGGAAACGTTGCATAGACCGAAAGTAGCGGGAAATTCAAATACTCATTTTCGTTCACGGACGACGTCGTTTCTTGCACCATGAAGCCACCTTTGTTTTTGATATATTTGAAATAAATAAAAACGATCACTCATAAATATTTGCAAAGTTACTTTATTCATAACAATTGCAAAGTTACTTCAGTTTCCATAAGGCTGCGTGTAATTTGTGAATTCTAATGTCTCAGTGGCCAGCTTCTTAATCGTCGTGAAATTTTTACACAACCTTTCAAATGTGTATATATACGTGTAAATATATATATGGGTGTGTGTGTGTGTGTGTGTGTGTGTGTGTGTGTGTGTGTGTTGAGTTGTTTGTGTATGTTGCATATATATACACACACACACACACACCAGTGTTAAGTCCATACTGCCTGAGCTCGAAATTTACGCGGACGTGTACACGGATCATGGATTTTCGAGTTCAAGCGTTTGAGAACATTATCTAATTAGCGAGGAAAACGAGTATATGAGCACGCGGTTGTTCCAGATAATCGTTACTGTTATATTACGTCGGGAAAAATCAAACTGTCCGTTACCCATATATATATATATAGGGTGTTAGGAAGGTCGATGCAAAGCCTTAAGGGGGTGATAGGTCACCTCGTTAGGAACGTATCTAACCTAGTTTACCTTAGTCCAAAGTCTTAGGATTTCGAGTTATCATGGTAAGTATGATTTTTGGAAAATTTCTCAAAATTAGGTACAAACTCGTTTACCTCGTATGTTAATGCTATGTTTTAAAAATAGCATCAACATGAGATATATTTTTAGTTTTTGATAAGTTTTTTTTATTATTTAACATAAAAAACGTTTCAAAAATAAAAAGACCTCTTATGTTAATGCTTTTTTTAAAAAATAGCATTAACATAAGCGAAAAACAATAACATTAAGGCGTTAGGCCACAGTAGCGGGTATAAAATGATGTGCGAATTTAACAATTTTTTTCGTATGAAAAAGTGATTGTCTCGTAAAATTAATTACACATCTATTTAGTATGAATATCAAGCTGATAGAAAAAATATGTATATATATATTTTTTTCGATGTACAAAATGGTCGACTACAAATATTTTCTTTTATCTTTTTTTTAGGCGCTCCGCGGCGTGACATTTAGCGTCCACAATTTTTTACCTAGAACAAAAAACAAAAATTCTCGTCAATCTACATTAGAATACCTAGAGAAGTACGTACGGAATTTAAAAAATATTGTTTTATTCAAAAGTTGTAGGTATAAGAAGTTAAGAAATGAATTTTCAGTGAAAAATTTCGTTATAACTGCCCATAAACTGCTCATAAAATGAAAAGTTTTCGATTAATCAGAAATTCCGTACGTACTTCTCTGCGAATTGCAATTAGGAACATGACTTTTAAATTTGAAGTAAATCGAGTGAAAATTGTTGAAGTTATTTGTCATGCCAATTGGAAAATGCTGTTTCGAGAAGTTTCGAGGAGTCGGCCATTTTGTACATCGAAAAAAAAATATATATATTATATTTTCTAACAGCTTGATATTCATAATAAATAGATGTGTAATTAATTTTATGAGTGAATCACTTTTCCATACGAAAAAAAATTGTTGAATTCGCACATGATTTTATACCCGTTACTGTGGCCTCACGCCTTAACGGCGGAGTAAAGTTAATTCGGCGAAAAAAAGGCATGTTTTTAAGATTTTTTTTTTTTGTACCGAATAGTGTTCGTTTATTGAAAAATTTACATATAATAAAGTAACATTTGAACAATATTCTCCTAAATTTGCATTGCAAAATATTCAAAATTGAGCGAGTGAAAATTAAACCCCGGAGGCGCCTCGAAAAAAAGTTGGTTTGCGATGTGCACCATAACTCGCAACAGGATCATTTGAAACAAAAAAATCAAAATGCATTTGTTAAAGGAGATGTTTCTCGAGGTAATGACGGGAGGATTTTTTTTTCGATTTTTCGATTTTTCGTAGCACTTGGGAGCCAAAAACCCGATTTTCGCTAAAAAAAATCGGCTAATTTGTTGTTGAAAAATTAGTAATTATTAAAAAAAAAAACAAAAAAGCTCTCGACAATACCTGGTGAATTATGTGAAGAAGTACTGTGCAAAATTTCAAAGCGATTGGTCCAGTAGATTTTGAGTTATCGTGCACACGGACTTCAAATATGACAAGTCTCAGAAAAACGGTTTGAAAAACGCAGAAGAGAAGAGAACGGCATGGAGCAATAGACGCTCAAATACTCATAACTTCGTCAATTTTACTCCGATCGACTTGAAATTTTAACACAATATTCTTGATATATTATGCATTCATTTAAAAAATGAAAAAAAAAATGTTAATACTTTACCCCGCCCTTAACGTAAGAGGAAAATTTCCAAAAATTAGGTACTAACTCGTTCATGATGTTCGAACAGACAATAATTGGTAAGTCAAAACTTATTTGGGTCTTAGCTTTATGTGCATTCAATCGACAAACACCAATACAATCATCTGTATCCACACAACTAACTCGTTGTCAGTTTTTAGTTACCAATTATTGTCTGTTTGATCATCATAAACGAGTTAGTACCTAATTTTGGGAAATTTTCCAAAAATCATACTTACCATGATAACTCGAAATCCTTAGACTTTGGACTAAGGTAACCTAGGTTAGATATGTTCCTGACGAGGTGACCTATCACCCCCTTAAGGCTTTGCATCAACCGTCCTAACACCTTGTATATGAGAGTGATGCAAAATAATCGATACTTTTTTCTTTAATGTGCGAGATTTGTTCTGTACCATAGACTGACATTTTTTACCTTTAGTGCCAAAGCATTTTTTTTTAAATTTGCTTACATTGCCCTCATATATATTAAGAGGATACATTATTGATTTTATTCATTGTTATTAATTTTATTGTAATTGGATCATGATTATAATTTTTTTAAATATTATATTTATTATTTTATTATGATTGACAATTCTATCATTTTATTAGATTTTTTAGGTTACTATTATTATTATTGTTGGTGTGGCTGTTGTTGTTGTTTTCATTATTGTTATTACATCATTATAGATTTTTTAAATATTATATTTATTATTGTATTCCATTACGATTCATAATTTTATTATTTTTCTACGTTTTGTATATTATTATTACTATTGTTGTTTTTGTTTCATTATTACTGATTTTATTATTATTATTATTAGTCTTATCGTACTTGAACTTCAACGTGTAGACTTTCGGAAGACTCGCAAACCTCGAAGATCCTAAAGACCCGCGCTCCAATCAATTTTTCCACCTGTTACGAAACCCCTAAAAAATCTCTCAAATACTTTCTCTCTCCGCCTTTTTCTTTTTTCTCCATTGACTGCTGCCGGCTAAACACGTCTTCATAACGCGCTCCAACGAACTAATCGTTTATGCTTGAAGAAAAAAGGAAGAAAAAAAACCGACCGATTGTATATTGTAAGAAAGGGAAAATAAAAAAGAAAAAATATCCAGCCGATTGACAGATAAAATTTACACGATGGAAATTCAGCCCAGAGGCGGGTACTGCGCGGTCGCTTGCCCGCGTGCCCGCGTGCGAAAGGAAAAGAGACTTATCTTGCGAGACAATCGAAAATATTATTTCATTGATATAAAATAACGATATAATTATATCGTTATTGTACCGAGCGAAAAGAAAAAAAAAGTTTTTGTTGTTTTTTTTTTTTTTCGTTCCTTTTTTCTTCTTCTAGCCACAACTGATAAATGCTCGCGGCAAATAAAACCTTTCGATCGTTGTTATTACCTAATGGGCGGTTACGCTCGAGAAATTCTTAAGCTTTATTCCTGGTTACATTATTCGTATGGGAATATTTTCCATAGGGATTTACAATCGGAATCGTGAGTGAAAGGTTCTCCGCGCGAAAGATCCTTTTCGATGTCGTTTATTATTACCCCCTGTGAACTTCGCGCGCACCATATACAGGGTGACTCGAATAAAGTGTTACGACCTTTTATCTCGAAAAATGCGAACTGTAACAAAAAAAATGTTCAAGTAAAAGTTGTTTAGTTTCAAAAAGGGAAAAAGATGACAATGTCAATTCGACCTTGGGTGTAAGGGCCGAGGTCACACGAAGGTCAACTTCGAAATTTTTCATGAGGAGCCCTATTTTTTATCGTATATTCTCATAGCCCACCTCGAGGGCTTTTCAAAACACTATAGTTAAGTATTTTTTAATCGAGTACTTTTTCAGTTACGGGGGTTGTAACTTTCAAGTCCCATAACTGAAAGAGTACTCGATCAAAAAATACTCAACTATAGTGTTTTAAAAAGCTCCCGGTGTGGGCTACAAGAATATACGATAAAAAATAGGGCTTGTCGTGAGAAATTTCGAAGTTGACCTTCGTATGACCTCGTCCCTTACACCCAAGGTCAAATGGAAATTGTCATATTTTTACCCTCTTGAAACGAAACAACTGTTGTTCGAACATTTTTTCGTTACAATTCGTCGTTTCCGAGATGTGAGCTTGTAACGAATCGCACGGTATACCCGTGTGATTTTGAGTGTAAGGGAAAGGAAATGAGAAGTGGATTAAAGAATAGAAAAAAAGGAAGCACAGAACGAGATAGGTGGAGTGAACGTGTACAACGGATACACAATAATGGAGTAATTGGACGACGGTGAATGCGTTCTCGCCGTTCGTTGGAGTGCAGAAAGTAACGTAGAAAAATTATGAATGTGAATCGGGAAGGCGAAAAATAAAGGAGCGCACGCAGTTATCGGGATTATTAATGGGCAAGTCCTACAATGAAGGTGTCATAGGGTAGACAGTTTCAAGGTGGGGTTTGCAATCAACGAGTCCAGATGTACTTGTAATTGGTCATATGTAATAATTTCCTGCATATATATATATATATATATATATATATATATATATATATATATATATATATATATATATATATATATATGTATATATATATGTATATGTATATGTGTATATATATATATATATATATATATATATATATATATATATATATGTATGTATATATATATATATATTTGTGACCAGGAGTATTTGCCACCAAAAATGGAGTATTCGGAAAAAAAATTTAATTTCATTTTGAGTACAGCAGAATGAAGATAATTAAATTCCGACTATGAAACACTCCTGAAAAAACTTTTTTGCGCATCCTATCGTCGAGAAAAAAAATGATCGAAAATGCATTTTGAGGGAGGACTGTGATGGGTGGAAAAGGGTCGTTTTTACTGATTTTTGTTGTCTATTAGATTATTTATTTGGGGTTTGGAAAAAAACTTATGTTATTAAGCATACATGGAACTTATACCGTGTAAGTTTGTATGAAAACAATAAAAAAATTAACAAAGTTATTGAGATATGGAAGAGCCTCTGTATAAAAAATGTGGTCCAACGGCCGGATCGATAACTTGACAATGGTTGGTCAGTAAAATAAAAGTAAGAGAGTTTTATAATCTATAAATGTGGTTCTCGTTGAATCCAGCCGTTTATCGAGAGGAAAAAATCATAAAATGGTGGGTATTAAATAAAAAAGCAATTTTCGCGAAATTTTCACTTTCATTCCGCGACAAAAAAAAGAGTAAATTTAAAAACTAAAATGGCCATGTATAAATGTATAATTACGGAAATTTTTATTAAAAAAAAATGGAAAATCGGACAATTGTAGCTAGAGTTATGATTCGGCTAAGTCGTGAATAGTCGTTTCTGAAAAAACGTGATTGAAAGCTTTAGAATACCAAAATCGTTGCGCTACCTGCTCTCTCTAAATCGTCTGTAACTTAGTCAATTTTCAATATATTAATCTGAATTTTTTTCACATGTTTTTGAATACGTATCCTTTAAGAAAACGCAAAAAAATAGATTTTACCCTTCACAGTGGTGTCCCACCTTCATTTCATTGGAAATTATCTTTTCGAAAGTATTTCATATGCAGAATTTGATTATCTTTCTGCTGAACTGCAAGTGGATTTTTTTTGAGTTTATATTATAGATATCGATATAAAAGTTGTCACACTTAATAAATACACTCTCAAAATACATTAAAAAAATGTATGTATTTATGTAAGCCAAACAAACTTTAAACGCGTTTTTCTCGAAACAACGTTTTTCGACGGCTTGTTGATAAAATCTTCGAAATTACCGAACCGATCCTTATGAAATGTTAACCACATATTCTTTACAATTATAGCTATAGCGCATATCAAGGATTTTTCAAAATTTTGATATTTACGATTTTTTTCTCCGAAAAACAATTTAAAAAAACGTTTTCGCTTTTTTTATCGAAAAAAGTCTGCCATTTTGTTATTTTTGCATATATCAAAAATCGTAATGTGCTATAGCCACTGAATCTAAAACCATTTGATTTTTTTTTTGTTTCGGATGATCCATCTCCAAGATTTCATCAACAGCGCATACCTACCATTTTTTTAGGACATTTTTTTAACTACCTTCTTCGTCTATTAATCTTGACTTAAAATATTTAAATATTTTGAAAAATGTATTTCGAATGTGTATTTGTTAAATATAACAACTTTTATATCAATATCTATAATATAAACCTATCAAAGAAATTCATGAAAATAGCCTTTTTTAACTTCTAAAGTGGCCCCTTAAAAAACACATGTCCACCTTATCATTATCACCCTGTGAATATGCACTCCAATGTATATTATTGCGATATATTGCCAATCCATAATTAATCGTCATATTATATTATTATCGTTTCATTATTATTTCATTTATTCATATTTTATTATTATATTGTAATTTTATTTACGATATTCACATCGTATTATTGTTTTGTTTATTTATTATTATTATTTCATTTATTCATATTTTATTATTATATTGTAATTTTATTTACAATATTCACAATATATTATTATTTTGTTTATTATTTATTATTATTTTTACATAGAGAAGTGGAATATGGTAGGGAATGTAATGAGGGGGAAGCCCCCGTGCAATGGAATCTATGATAAAAAAAAACATTATTATTATTATTATTATAGTATATATTTATCCAGCAACAGAGATCGTGTCGTGAACGATCTCCACAATCAACGCTGCACGTTAATTATACAGTTGTGTGACTCGACGATGATTTGGAGAAACGATAGGCTCCGTTGGGGTCCGAAATTACCTTGGTCAGGGTAGAATATCGTTACATCTTACTGTTACAAAGCCTCCGGTAAAGGGAGCGCACACGCTGTGTGTGTCCCAGCCTCAGCCACACGGGCATTACTTCGGCTGCAGTAGTGGTCATGTGTATTTACGATGAACACGGGCGAGAGAGAGAGAGAGAGGGAGCATAGTTCAGACCCGTTACGAGTCAATGGCCCCAACGTGCCTCGATGAGTTCTGTGCTCGATACTATACCTGTCGATGACACTAAATATATATATGCAACAAGTTCAATGTCTTTTTTCTTCGGACCATTTAGAAAATATTGGGACATGGAGAGAGGGAGAGAGAAAAAAAAATATTGCAAAAGTGAGCCCTGTAGGTCAATTTTAACTAGTGGAGGAAGCCACTTTCGAGTACTTGATGATAGCTTAAAATTGTGAGTATTCAGATCTGAAATGAAAAAGAATGGTTACAATATTTGTAAACATCTGTTCTTTTCATTTGACTCGTGAAAAGTCATGATTTTTGGGCATAATTAGGAAATTACGCTAAAATGACTTGCACCAGTTTCGACAATCGAGCAAAAGGGCTCACTGCGCGAGATTTTTCTTTCACTGGCAAAGAACATCACTTAAGTACCCGCTTTCGATTTTGTTGAAATTCATATATGTAATAAAACATTGAAAACTATTAGACACTTTTCTTTTTATCTGCGAAGGAGAACCCCCGTGTCACCCCTTAATTTATTTTATTGTTAATTATTCTATAGTGGATTTTCATCACTGTACATTATAAGAATTTTTGTTTTTGTTTCATTCAGATCGGTGGACTACTTGTGGGTAAAACTGCAAAACCACCCTCCGAAACGCCTTCTTTTAAGAGGTAGTTTCCCCCCTTAAAACCGTTTTTGTGGGGTGGTTTTCCCCCTTAAACCGTTTTTTGAGAGGTGGTTTCCCCCTTAAAACCGTTTTCCCGCGGATTATAAAAAATACGTGTCCGATAGTTTTCAATGCTTTATCACATATTTGAGTTTCAACAAAATCGACGGCGGACACTTAAGTGATGTGCCTTGTAGGTAACAACGTTCTTTGCTAAGGGAACGAAGAAAAAAAATTCTTTTTTTTGCATCATCCCAATTTGTGTGTGCGTGTATATATATATATATATATATATATCCATAGATTCACACCTTTGAACACCTTTTGCAGGAGGAAGTGTATGCACCGATTTTTAAATCGATTTTAGACTAAAATCATTGAAATTTCTCTTTTATCGATTTTTAATACTAAATCTTGATCTTAAAATCATCATCTTAAAATTTGGTGTGTGAATTTATAATTAGTTTCTTGATAAAATTTGGAAAAAAAAATTAGTTTACCCTCTTAAAAAATGGAGGTGACCTTGAAATCTCCGAAGCGCCTCCACATGGATGAGCCTCGTAGCCACCTCTCAATGACCCCCTTCGAGCTGTGCAACTTGCGTAGGAAAAGTTTTCTCCTAAGTCTGATAGGTTAGAAAATATTTCGACTGCTAATAGTTGCTGCCTCGCCCGCTATGTGCGTGAGTGCAAATTCCCATAGCGTTAAAATGCAACGAATTTTATTAGAATAAAATTTGTTTAAATATTAGTGTATTATTTCTTAACAAAAAATAAATCTTTGTATGTCCCTCTGTTACATTTTGTCTCTCGCCCCCCCCTCTCTCACTCTCTTTCTCTGTCTCTCTCGCTCTCTCTGTCCTCTAGTCCCACAATCCACTCGAACATTCCCACACGAGGGCATGCCTCGTTAGCTGGATGACCGAGCTATCCGATTAGCTCAGTTGCTCCATCGCAATGATCAATCGCTCCTTCGGCATGCGCACGTAAGAGCCGTAAAATCGAATGGTACCTACTGATAAGTGTCGCGAGATAAAACGTCATCGTGTTAGATGTGCGGTGGGTAGTGTGACGGAGGGGGAATGACGGAGGGGGAGGAAAAACCATTAACATATAAATAACTGTATATATACGACACACGATGACGTATCAATGTCAATCCGGTATTTATCTAATAAATATGGGCGATTTATTTATGATTACTTATCCAGGCCTATTAAATGCGAATGATTATGGAGGGAGTCCAAGTATTTATAGAATGTTCTGTCTCCGCTATATATATATGTGTGTGTGTGTGTGTGTGTGTGTGTGTGTGTGTGTGTGTGTGTGTGTGTGTGTGTGTGTGTGTGTGTGTGTGTGTGTGTGTACACACATATACACACACAGGGTATCCTGTTATGAATGAATAATCCTCCAACTGTCCATAGGTCAGATCATGTCCTACTATATTGCTGAAATTTCAGTTTAGTAAAAGTTCCACGGTTTTTTAGATAAAAATCGTCTGCTTTTAGTTTTCCGCATGCCATTTCTACAAATAATAAGTTTTTTTTACCTGGGTTTAAAAAAAATACTCTTGGTTATTTGTTTTATCGAGAAAAGTCTTCTCTTTAACCTTAAATGTTAAGGAAATGTTATGAAAAAAAATCGATGCAGAATTACATACAAACCAATTCGAACATCTGACTTTGATAGCCTGTGGTGTAAAAAAAATTTACTACGCATATCGTACCAATTACTTTAAAAAGTTGCTCAGTTATTGTCGACTCATCATTTTTACAAATGGCATGCGAAAAACCAAAAGCGAATTTTTCTTTTTAAATAACATAAAGCCTAACATCTCGAAAACACTTGGGTGGGACTTTTACTAAACTAAAATTCCAGCACATAGTAGGACATGATCTGTCGACAGTTACGGGATTGTCCATTCTTAACAGGATACCCTGTGTGTGTCAATATATATATATATATATAGTATATAGTATATCTGTGTGTGTGTGTGTGTGTGTGTGTGTGTGTGTGTAGTATATCTGTATATATATATGTGTGTATATGTATAGATTTGAGTGTGTGCTCGTCCAAAACTTCAAACCAGAGTCTCGATTGATGCAACTTTTTTCGGAAGATCCAAAGATTCATTTACTCACGCAGCATCACTTACGAGCATTGAGAAATTTATAGTTCCCGCTAGTTAATGAGCCACGGGAATGTCAAGTCTCGGTCCGCGCCTATTCGTGCGCGGTCTCTCTCAATTTCCCCATCTCGAACTAAACGAGTAACACTCACATTTACATATACATATATCGTAATGTATATTATATTACATATAAAAAATAATATACCAGGTGTGTAAGTATGAAACCGGAATTTTTGTACAGAAAAAACACGTTTATTGTAATGATATGATACAAAGTATCATATCATTACCGTAGGTACATCCGCCAGTTGTTGTTGTGTTTGAGCGTCGTCTTCGTCCAACAAGGCTTGCAGGTCAGCGTCTTCAAACTTTTTCGGTGGTCTTCCACGTTCTTCGTTCCTCACGTCAAAATCGCCACTTTTGAACCGTTTGAACCACTCGAAACACTGTTTTTTACCGAGTGCATGCTCACCAAACGCCTCCACAAGCATTCGATACGATTCGGCTGCGGTTTTCTTCAGATGAAAACAGAAAAGTAGTGCTGTCGGCAAATCGTAATTTGTTGGCACAAAACTCGACATGTTTATCTCTAATAAACTAATGCTACTGAATGAAACTCGTGTTATTGTGAGTTGGAAATCTTTGTCGGATATCAATACAATAACAAGACACCGCTGACGTGATGTGTCGGTAACTGCATCGACATCTAGCGCCACCTATGGGCAAATTCCGGTTTCATACTTACACACCTGGTACAATAAACTATTAATCGTAGAATTTCTTTTGTATGCATATATATATATATATATATGTACATAATGAAAAATGTAGACTTTCTAAATTAAAATTCTGAAATTAAACTCTAACATTCCCCGGAATATTTTCGTAAGCAGCCAAAATTAAACGCTTAAAAGTGACTATTATATATAGATATATGTATATATATAGAATAGTCAATATTGTTCAAATATTTAAATTCGGATATTTTCATTTGTCATCAATGTTCAAAAAAAATATAGAATTGAATTTTTTTAAATTTTGTGTTTAAAAATTCACATATATGTATATACGCAATACATACATACGAGTATACATATATATTTAATCTACATATTACTTGTTATTATTATTCGAATATTTCTCGCATTTGAATAAAATATTTTATTTATTACAACGCGTCCCAAAATATTAATTAAAAATTTTAATATTCATATTTTTATTTCTCGGTTGAAATATTGTAAAAAGTCTGAAGAAAATTCACACAATTAAATGTTCAAACAAATACGGCGAAAGTTTCGTACTGAGCGAAAAGAAAGCTTTCGTTTCCTCCAAATATTGAATCTTTGGTTTGATTTCTCGTGTGTTTCAGTGTGGCTAACGAGGCTGTTGGTACTGACGATCGTCGTTTCAACGACGACAAGCGCGACGTCTCCGTGTCCGTGGGCCGCGGACGTAGCGGCGCTCGAGAGTTCGTGCATCTGCGATTACAATTTGGCGCGTGAATTGTCGGTGCAATGCGACATCGTGGATTACGGACAATTGTTGACGGCGATGCGTCGTTACGCGTCGAAAATGACGATCGATCTTTTCTACGTGAACAACAGTACGATCGGTAGCCTGAGGAACGGCTCTTTGTCGTCGTTGAGGATCAACAATATGCAACTGTCGGGCTGTCACATAAGAACGATCGAGCGGGACTCGTTCAAGGGCCAAGAGGGCCTGCTGAAGAGCCTGAATCTGAAGGACAACGAGCTTACGGAAGTGCCGAGCGAGACGTTCAAGACACTTCGTCATCTGAGCGTGCTCGATTTGTCGATGAACAAAATCGGCCGGGTCAATGACAACGCCTTTGAGGGCTTGAGTCTCGTGACCTTGAAGCTCTCCGACAACGAGGTCAGCCTGGGGAGCGGTGCCTTTCGCGGCCTTGAGGGAACCTTGAAGAATCTCAACCTGAAAGGCACTCGGCAGAAGAGAGTGCCGGATTCCCTCAGAGGCCTCAAGACCCTCGCCTTCCTCGATCTCTCCCAAAATTCCATCAGGGAACTGCCCGGATCCGCTGGTGCCCGAGCCTTCGAAGGCCTCGACTCCCTCACCGGCCTCAATCTCGAACGCAACTTGATACAGAGCATCGGCGGCGACGCTTTTCACGGCATCAGGACGACCCTCAGCTCACTCAGTCTCCTCAACAATCTCATTCCTGATTTTCCCACCGCTGCCATCAACAGCATTCACGACCTTAGGGTGAGGAAAAAGCACGGTATTTATACAGGTCTTCAAACGAAGGCGAATTTCCGTGGTGAGGATTTGTACCCTTACTGAGCGAGTTTTTCGTTCGCCTCAACGCCACTGCGCGTCGTTGCTGTAGATCGATACGCTTTGAGGCGTTAGGCCACAGTAACGGGTATAATATCATGTGCGAATTTAACCATTTTTTTTTTCGTATGGAAAAGTGATTCACTCGTAAAATGAATTACACATCTATTTAGTATGAATATCAGAGTTGGGCGTAATTCTATTTATAAATACGAATACGAATTTATTCACATCGTGATTTTCATGTGAATATAAATACAAATTTATTCATACTCCACTTATTTGTATTACAATGCATACATACAAATACAATTGTATTCAAAAATATTCTGAACATACAAATAAATTGACAGAAAAAATTGTGATTATTCAGAAAAAATGTGAATATTTACAAAAAATCCTGCGAGTTAAAAAAAACATTCACATCAAAATCTGTGAATGCAAATGTATTCACAAAAAATCGTGAATACAAAAAAAATCGCATAAGTTGTGAATTTTTTCGTTTTTAAGACAAATAAAAATCAAATTCACAATGATTAGAGAAAAATTTGCACTTTTTGTGCAAAAATTTTTTTGCCTCGACACAATGTTGTCACTCAAAATACGTAAGAACTCACTTGTGGTGGAAATTTCAATATAATTGTCGTGAATTCGACTTTAATTTTCTTCAACTTGAGAACATTCGCGACTCATTTTGTGAATTTTTTCATATTCATAATGTAATATTTGAAACTCACAACTTTTTTGGCAAAAATTTCGTTGCTTCGACGCAATGTTTTCTCCCAAAATGCGTAAGAACTCACTTTTGGTGTAAATTTTAACGTAATCATTGTGAATTTGGTTTTAATTTGTCTTAAATACGAAAAAATTCACAACTTATTTTGTGAATTTTTTTTGTATTTACAATTTTTTGTGAATACATTTGCATTCACAGATTTTGATGTGAATGTTTTTTAATTCACAGGATTTTTTGTAAATATTCACACTTTTTGTGAATATTCACAATTTTTTCTGTGAACACAATTGCATTTGTATTCGTAATTACAATATGTAAAGTATGAATAAATTTGTATTTATATTCACATGAAAATCACGATGTGAATAAATTCGTATTGATAAATAGAATTACGCTTAACTCTGATGAATATCAAGCTGTTGGAAATTTTTTTTTTTTTTTTTTTCGATGTACAAAATGACCGACTACTAATGTTTTCTTTTGTTATCTTTTTTTAGGCGCTCCGCGGCGTGACATATAGCATCCACAATTTTGTACCTAGAACAAAAAACAAAAATTCTCGTCAATCTACATTAGAATACCTAGAGATGTACGTAAGGAATTAAAAAAATATTTTAGTTTTAAGGCTTTCACGGCTCTTTATGTAATGAGAAGAGTATGTGGCTTCTGGATGGAGGCCGTGTTGAGGATCAGCGTTGTGCCGACGTTTCGCAAACGTTACAGTCTGCATCATCAGAAAATAAAAAAATATTGTTTTATTCAAAAGTTGTAGGTATTTGAACTCAAGAAATGAATTTTCAGTGAAAATTTTCGTTATAACTGCTCATAAACTTCTCATAAAATGAAAAGTTTTCGATTAATCAGAAATTCCGTACGTACTTCCCTGCAAAGTGCAATTAGGAACATAACTTTTTCATTTGAAGTAAATCGAATGAAAATTGTTGAAGTTATTTGTCACGCCAATTGGAAAAAAGTTGTTTCGAGAAGTTTCGAGTAGTCGGCCATTTTGTACATCGAAAAAAAAAATATATATATTTTCTAACACCTTGATATTCATACTAAACAGATGTGTAATTAATTTTACGAGTGAATCACTTTTTCATACGAAAAAAATTGTTAAATTCGCACATGATTTTATACTCGTTACTGTGACCTATCCCCTCAAATGAGGGATGATTCAAAATACTTCCCTACGATAAAGAATCACAATGAAAATTATCGTTGACAATTCAGGGTAATAATTCTTTGACAATTGAATCGAAATGCAATATGACTGACGAAAAAAGAAAACTTCTTTCGACGACTGTTGAATTTAATAAATTCTCATTGTAAAGGACGTTCGAGAAAAAAAAGTTGATTTTTTATTAATTTCTTCTTTCTTTCTTCCTTTTTGCCCCTCGCCAGGTGCTCGACATCGGTTTCAATTTGATCACGGAATTGCCGGTTAACGCGTTCGAGGGTAACCCCTCGATAACGTTACTGGCGATAGACGGAAATCCGTTGTCGACAGTGCCCGAGGAGTCGCTGGCGCGTTTGAACGGAACTTTGCGCGGACTCAGCCTCGGCGGGCGTTTTCTCGTCTGCGATTGCAAACTCCAGTGGATCATAAATTGGATACGGACGAGGGATCTGCAAGTCACGAGTCGCGAGAGAAAGCCGCAATTTTGCGGCAGCCCGTTGAGACTCCAGGATCGCAGTTTTTACAATATCGATCCGAACGGTAATTACGAGAATGATTGAAATCCGATCAATCGACGAACGGGCGTAAAAACGAGTTTTTTTTTAAGACATGACTTGCGAGCGACCATCCGAGTTAGTCGGGATAGGAACGGTCGAGAGTGTCGACACGAAGGAGCCGTCAGGCCCAGTGAGCGGTGTCGTGGACGTTTTGCTACCAACGACCCGACCGACGAGCCAGACAACTACGACAACGACGAGGCCACTTCCGGTCGTCGAAAACGCGACGAGGACGACGTCAACGAGCTCGTCGTCGATCGAGCACCGCAGACCGGAAGTGTCGACGACCACGACAACGACAACGACGACAATGACGACGACACACGCCCCGACGACGAATCGACCGACCGGGGCGCGAACGGGCAACGTCGTCGTCGTCAGAACGACTCCAAGCTCGACGAGGCACAGTCAGGATCTCGCGCCGATGCAGCAACAACATCAGCCCAGGCCACCACTCGTCCTTGGCTCGCCGTTGTACAAAACTAAAACATTGGAAAAAGACATCGTGGTGAAGGACGTGCTGCGACAGGACAACGCTGTCGTCATATACTGGGACACCGAGGTCTCCAATATTCTTGGCTTTCGCGTTATTTATCGACTCTTCGGCGATACAAGCTTCAAACAGGCGCCACCTCTCGAGGCCAGCGAGAGGGAATTCAAGATCAAGAACGTTCCGTCCCAGGTGAATATTCTTGGGGCCGAGTTTTATCTACCTTGAGAACCAGAAAAAAAATCCCAAATTCTGATTTTTTTGGGGAAAAAAACGCGTTGTTTTTAACGCTATGGAAAATATTTTTAAAGCCTATAAAAAAAATCACCAAACAATAGGGAAAAACAACAAAAACTACCGCTGGCAGATGACATTTTTTTCGCGACGCTTGGCGGTGGACACTCTCCAGCTTAAACGGTCCATCTGAAGTGTAAAAACCGAGCGGGTTATTCAAGTTAACAATGAATACGAGTCGTTGACGATCGTAGATTTTTAAAATTATTTTTTTAAACAAATTGACGACGGTTGTTAACTCAAGCACACAAAATCTATGAAAAAAGTCGTCATTTTTACGTAACTATTAAAAAATGAGAATATATTATGAAAAAGTGAGATCGTCGACGACCTTCAAATGTTGCTCATCGTATCTCCTGGAAATTTGGAAATAATCCATCAAGTGGTTCTCGAGATATCATGTCCACCGACTTTGAAAACTGTGTTATGTGCCGGCGGCTATGATTTTGTTGTTTTTCTGGATTTTTTGGTGATTTGTTTTTAAAGGCAATATATGTAACTTTGTGGTTAAAAGAATGCGTTTCTTTTTTACCAACCGTTTTCCAGAAAGAAATCGGAATTCGGCCATTTTTCCGGGCCTCCAGGTAAATGTAACCCGTTGAGGGGCCAGTCCACTTTGGAGCCATGAAAAAAGACTATTTTCGCGATTTTTTATTGAGGATTTTATAAACGATGAGCATAAAAGTTGTTGGGCTCGATAAAATGACTTAAAATACATTTTAAACAAATGTAATTCATTTTTATTCATTTTTAAGGGAGCTTTCCAGTGTGACAGCCCGAAAAATCGCTGTTTTTCGCGATTTTTTTTTTTAAAGAAAAAATAATCTAATCGGTCTGGTTTTTTTTGTATATTAATTGGGTATTGAAGAATACAAAACAATTTTTTAAAGATCGATTTAAATCGAAACGCACTTGGATGTGGTGTCCACGTTGGGGGTCACAATTTTGATCTGAAACAAAAAACACAAAAAGATTATTGATCGGTATATAATTGGCTTTCGTGCTATGGAGGCTTTTTTCTTTTTTGCAAAAATGGCGCCGGCTTGAACAAAAAGTATCGATTTTAGCATTTTTTTTAGCAGTTTTGTTTACAAAAAAATAGGAAGATGTCAAAAAAAAAGCTTCCATAGCACGATAAACAATGACGTTAAGAATATTGTGTAAAAAATTCAACTCGATAGCTTTAAAACTCTGCCCTCCAGGTTGGACACCGTTTTGAAAAATGCTGTTTCGAGAAAAACGCGTTCAAAGTTTCAAGTGAGGAAATTTTAGGTAAATCGTTTACTTACGGTCAATCAGCGATGCCAAAGAAGCGTTGGGAAGAGTGTATACTATTCGATAAAGCAAAAAAAAATCGATTTTTTGAAAATTTCACACTGGAAAGCTCCCTTAAGTACAAAAGCTATAGTTTAACGTAACGCCTTAAAAATAGGTGGGCTAGGTAGCTCCATCACAACTCGGCAACAGCTTATTTGAAACAAAAAAAAATCAAAGTCCATTAGATTCAGTATGACTCCAGTTACAAAATGACCCTCGGATATGAAGTTTTATCAAAAAATAAAAAAATGGCAGATGAAAAACAAAAAAAGTTTTAAAAAACGCTTTTTTCGCAGTTTTTCGCAAAATGATAGTAACAATCAAATTATTAAAACCATCGAGGATCATCTTGTTGCAAATCATGTTTACAATATGTGGTTCAAATGTCAAAAAATCGGTTTATTAGTTTTAGAGATACGATGGGGCTAGATTTCGAAAACGTTGTTTCGAGAAAAACGCGTTTGAAGTTTATACTATGAAAAACTCTTACCTAAACTCAATCGGCAATTCCTGCACCGTACGAAATGCATTCTAATTGCTCATCATTGTCGATTCCATCAAGTCTTGTTTGCTTTCGATTTTTTTAAATTTTCAAAGTGGACTGGCCCCTTAAAGTAACCCAATATTCCACTTTGTCAATAAATAATTCGTTGGCTTCCTCAATAACAAATTCGTTCCGAGTCACTTTTCAGCCCTTAGGGGACGTCGGTAACACAGGCTTTTCATGCACAATAAAACTTCATAAATTGGAAAAAAATTCAAATCGAAACTAAACGATCATTATTTCCGAATAATGTTCGTTTCATTATTATTTCCTAAAAAATTTAGGAAATTTAGGAAATAATCATTATTTCCTAAATAATCATTATTTCCTAAATAATCATTATTTCCTAAATAATCATTATTTCCTAAATAATGATTACTTAGACAATAATTGTTTCCTAAATAATCATTATTTCCGTCGTGGCAAAAATTGCAGGAATGCATAGTGGTCTGTGTGGTGTCGCTCGAGGAGACGAACATAGCGCCGGGCAACGTGCCCTACAACCAGTGCCGGGAGGTACGTACGGAAAATTCGCCGACCTCGAACATGGACAAGATAACGATAGCGGCGAGTGCGGCGATATGCGCGACGGTCGCGGTCGCCCTGATAATATTTCTCGTCGCTCTGCGTCGGCGAGCCCGTAAGTTGCACACGTTGCACAGCATCGATCAGACGAAGATGGGCGGACCGATTGCCGGTCTGCCGGTCAACTGTTGCTCGAACGTCGGTCCGACGCCGAGTCCGGGTGGTCCTCTGTCCTCGATGGCGACGCTGAGCGCGTACAACGCGCAGAAGGAGTGGGACCAGGTGTCCGCCTACAGTAATCGCAGTATTCCGCGACCTAGAATCTTCCCCGTCGACAGACAAGGTAAATCCTTCCCTTTTTTTCAAAATCCCATTTTTCACTTTTTGCCATGATCATTTCCGGTCAGGGTTGCGAAATTTGCAATGAAAAAGTAATGCATTATTCATTACTTTTATAATGGATTTTGGAATTACAATACGTTCAGAAATGTAAACAAATTCCATTACTCGTTACATTGTATTTTGTAATGTAAACAATTTCCGTTGCTCATTACACTGGAATTTGTAACGTAGAGAATGTCCATTACTCGATACGTTATATTTTGTATTGTAAAAAATTTCCATTACTCATTACAATGGAATTTGTAATGTAAAGAATTTTCATCACTCATTACATTACATTTTTCAATGTGTAACATTTTCATTACAAAATGCAAGGTAATGTGTAATGACAAAAAAAATCATTACACAATATATTGTAATGGGTAATGGACATTTTTTACATTACAATGTAATGTAAAAAATGGCAGCGGAATTTTTTTACATTACAAAATTTAATGTAATGAGTATTGAAATTTGTTCACATTATTAATGTAATGTAAAAAATCTCCATTACTCATTACATTACATTTTGTAATATAAAATATTTGTATTACCCATTACATTGTAATGCGTTATGAAAATATTTCACATTACATTACATTTTGTAAATTTGGAATTTACATTTTTGTATTTTTGCAATTTACATTACATTACATTTTGTAATGGGTAATAAAAATATTTCACATTACAAAATGTAATGTCATGAGGAGTGGACATTTTTTACATTACAAAATCCAACGTAATGAGTAATGGAAATTATTTGCATTACAAAATGTAATGTAATGAGTAATGGGAATTTGTTACATTACCGAATGTAATGTAATGGGTAATGAATTTTTTTTTTTAATTACAAAATATAAATTAAATGAGTAATGAAAACGCATTACAAAAAGTAATGCATCATTTGCAACCCTGCTTCCGGTTCCCGAGCGAGGCCGCTGCTTCCGGTTCTTCGACGAAAATTCACGAAGATTTCGCTTTTCTCGCAGGATCCATCACCAGAGCCTCGTGCATCGACGAGGGAAGATCGCAGGCTGGCGGCCATTACGGTGGTGGCAAAGTCTCGACGAGATCTTTGGTCGACGGACAGTCGCAGCACAGCTTCTCCAATAATTCCTCGCGTTACTTCGCCAACGCGGCGCTCGCTACGAATCTCGTTAGTACGAGACCAGGTATATGACAATGAAAAATCTCGTTTACGACAGAGATTTTTTAAAAACCAACGAAAATACGTAACGTTGATTATTTTTTTTCTCTTCCCGTCAGAATTACGGCAATCGAGACAGTCGTTGGCGGCCCCCTCGGACCGAATGTCCCGCAGTGGATTTCCGCCGAGTCATTTGCCCCCTCACGCGTCCGCCCGTCGTCAACGGCCGAGATCGCGCAACCGCAACATCGAGCAGAATCCACCGCGTCCGGGCAGCCGTTACAGCCTGGCGGACTCGACTCACACGCTGAACAATTACGAGGAGAACAACTGGACCGATCACGACATGGATATTTACATGTCGCGCAATCCAACGACGAGGAGCGGCTTGGTGCCACTGTGAACGAGATGCGCGCGAAGCGCTTGTCAAATTGCTCAAACGTGCGCACGCTCGTTGGTCAACGCGTGTGTGCACTATTGGATGCAACGAAGCCGACGCTTTTTTCTTCCTCGGGGCAACCGCACAGAGCGTTGGTACATTGCGAGAAGAGAGAACAAATATCGCGCTATAAGCGACCGCAGGTCAATTTTAAACGGTGGTGCAAGCCACTTTCGGAAACTCTCCTAATTTTCACGCAAAATCGTGGATTTTCATACCTGAAATGAAAAAGAATGCTTACAAAATTAATTCGAGACTCGATAAATATGATTTTCGTTGAAAAAGTCAATTTATCGATTTTTCGGATTGGATCAAGGGCATGTGCGAATTTAACAATGTTTTTCGTATGAAAAAGTGATTCACTTATAAAGTTCATTACATATCTATTTAGTATGAATATCAATTTGTTAGAAAAAATATACAGGGTGTCTCAAAACTCAACGATAATCTGAGACCGGATGAAAGGCCAAGTTATACCAGTTCTGGGAAAAATAAAAAAAAATCCATATCACTCAGTTCAGCGATAATAGACATTTAAAAAAAAAAAAGTTGTAATTCGACACCCTTGGTCGCATTATCAAGTCCTGTGATCACCAATGTCACAATTTCGCTGTGATTTTTTTAATTTCGTGATCTTCATTAATATGCTATTAATCGCAACTACAAATTAATGGAAAAAACATTGTTAATTTAATAAAATAAGTCAAGTTTTAGTGAGTCATGGTTCACAAAAATATTGTTACTTAACTTTGACACTTCATTTTGAAACAAAAAATGTACTACACTACCCTTGGCAAGTTATTTCAAAAGATCGCGCATTTAATCAAGATTTCAAAATGGTGCAACACTTGCCACTTTTCTTGCCATTAAAAATTTTATTTCTTATTTTTTTCAAATTGAGCTCATTTTGAACAACTCAACATTAGGAATTTTTGTTACTAAAATTTGTTATTTTTTGTTTCTGGTCTGAAATAAAATTATTATTTTTAGTAAAGAGGTAATTGAGTCAGTTAATAACCAATTTTTATTGTAAAAAACATATGTTTTTTACAATAAAACAATAAAACAATTTACAATTTTTTACAAGGTAATTGAGTCAGTTAATAACCAATTTTTATTGTAAAAAACATATGTTTTTTACAATAAAAATTGGTTATTAACTGACTCAATTACCTCTTTACTAAAAATAATAATTTTATTTCAGACCAGAAACAAAAAATAACAAATTTTAGTAACAAAAATTCCTAATGTTGAGTTGTTCAAAATGAGCTCAATTTGAAAAAAATAAGAAATAAAATTTTTAATGGCAAGAAAAGTGGCAAGTGTTGCACCATTTTGAAATCTTGATTAAATGCGCGATCTTTTGAAATAACTTGCCAAGGGTAGTGTAGTACATTTTTTTTTTTCAAAATGAAGTGTCAAAGTTAAGTAACAATATTTTTGTGAACCATGACTCACTAAAACTTGACTTATTTTATTAAATTAACAATGTTTTTTGCATTAATTTGTAGTTGCGATTAATAGCATCGTTAATGAAGATCACGAAATTAAAAAAATCACAGCGAAATTGTGACATTGGTGATCACAGGACTTGAAAATGCGACCAAGGGTGTCGAATTTCAACTTTTTTTTTAAATGTCTATTATCGCTGAACTGAGTGATATGGATTTTTTTTTATTTTTCCCAGAACTGGTATAACTTGGCCTTTCATCCGGTCTCAGATTATCGTTGAGTTTTGGGATACCCTGTATATTTTTTTTTCGATGTACATAATGGCGACTACTAATATTTTCTTTTGTTATCTTTTTTTAAGCGCTCCACGGCGTGACATTTAGCATCCACAATTCTTTACCTAGAACAAAAAACGAAAATTCTCGTCAATCTACATTAGAATACCTAGAGAAGTACGGAATTTAAAAAATATTGTTTTATTCAAAAGTTGTAGGTATTTGTACTTAAGAAATGAATTTTCAGTGAAAAATTGCGTTATAACTGCTCATAAACTGCTCATAAAATGAAAAGTTTTCGATTAATCAGAAATTCCGTACCTACTTCTCTGCGAAATGCAATTAGGAAGATAAATTTTAAATTCGAAGTAAATCGAGTGAAAATTGCTGAAGTTATTTGTCACGCCAATTGGAAAAAAAGCTGTTTCGAGACGTTTCGAGTAGTCGGCCATTTTGTACATCGAAAAAAATATTTTCCAACAGCTTGATATTCATACTAAATAGATGTGTAATTAATTTTTTGAGTGAATCACTTTTACATACGAAAAAAAATTGTTGAATTCGCACATGATTTTATACCCGTTACTGTGGCCTAACCCCTTAACACATTTTTCCCACTATTCTTTTCTTTCGACACGTGAGAAATCATGATTTATGAAGAAAAAAATGGGAAAATACGTTGAAATTGCTTGCGCCGGATTTTACAATCAAGCGAAAGGGCTCGCTTTGAGCGAATTTTTTCTTTCACCATGAACCAACGTTCTTCGCTAAGGGAACGAAGAAAAAAGCATCGATTATTTGCATCATCCTTATATATATGTGAGACCCCGCACATTCCCGTGAGAATCCGTTTGATGAACGTACACTCTCGCGACTCGACGGGCACAACCATGGTCTCGTGCACAAAATGTTTTGTCGTTTCTTTTTTCAACGAGCCACGCGCAATGTGACCCTGGCCTCCAAATGTCTGCTCTAAAGGTGCTCGAAGCGAACCAATTCGGAGCCTCGCACGTACTACTTGCATTTTCTCCGATCGTTAATTCGTGTACTTTGAGAAAGTGTTGAAAACACACGGGGAAACTTTACAACGGAGAATTTTTACGCGTTAAACCTCACCGTCCACCTGGTCGAAGAGTGGTGGACCATTTCGTGCATTCGTAGCACAGTAGACAGATACACAGTATCTACACGTCGCCTCGTCATCTTTATTACGTTTTCGTCGATAAACGTCAAAGCTATACTCGTGGTTTATTCCAAAGACTGTAGCGTGACCGAGTTCATTAATTCCTAAGGCAAACTACGTATAGTTTATTGTTAGGAGAAAAAACAAAATTCATCACGTTAAACGTTTTGGTAAATGATTTATGCATACGTACACATAAAGATACATATACATGCATTTATATATATATATATATATACACGCGTGATTTCTCGGAATTTATTAGTAAGATATCGTTTTCTGAAAAACGACTATACTATAGTATATGTATGTATATTAATTATAGGAATGGCGAAAATTCTTATTCAGCTTTTTCTTGTCACATGAAAAATGTATTCATAAACGTACAAGGAAGATTTAATAATCAATAAAATAGACTATCATTATGTTAGATTATCGCAAAAATTATGGACACCATTTTATTGGTCGAAATATTTTTCGTACTTTTATAAATATTTTTTTAACTGTATAAAAATGCAAGAAATTTTACACACACACACACACACAAATTATAAGAATGGTACAAATTTAATTTTGGCTTTTTCTTGTATAGTTCAACATTTATTTATAAGCGTACAAGATTTAATAATCAATCAAATAAGCCACCATGTGAAATTAGCTCACCAATTATGGATACTATTTTATTGATCAATATCTTTTTTGTACTTTTATAAATGTTTATTGAATTTCACAACGATACAAGAAATGAATTCGCATACCTATAATTTATATATATACACAAACATACGTTTAGAGAATAAAGTAAATCGTCAATTGATATATATATATACACACATACACATATGTATATCGCAAAGGAAAAAAAAGCAAAATAAGCGAAATCAATTGACATCAGTCAATGTTCTAAAGCCGTTAGAACGTAGTCTCGTAGTTCATAGACCCGTTGCGTCGTAAAGACGAGTTTTTTTCTTCATTTTTTTTTTTTTTGCTGTCTCACGAATCAAAGAAACGTCAGGTCAGCTTAAGGATGACGTTGCAGAATCGTGAATAAAGGAATGTTGAATAAAGTGTACTTACCCCGGTATCGGGATACTCTTTTCCCAACGATAGCGTATCTCTTGGACGAATTCGTGCCAGACTTGTGCAAGCGCGTGGGCACCGCCGAGATTGTGGGCGCAGTGAGCGGCGACGATCGCCAAACGCCAGACCAAACCGTCGACGGCGCAAGTCTTCACGCCGCGCCAGGGATCGTCCTCGAGGCTGTACGCGTTTATATCGCCGTACGGAGCTTTCTGGAGGACGAAGGGGATGATTAGACAATAGGGGATGATTAGAAGCGCGTCAAAATTGGAGGGGCATGGTTGTTACGCATCATTGACTGTGAAATTCTCTGACTTTCCCAGGTTTTGCTAATATTCCGCGGAGAGTGGGGTCAAATGAAGGACATGATTTTTTTAACATTGGATATATGTAAATGTTAAATATTGAAATTTAAAAAAAATGAAATTTGAAAAATAATATAAATATTGTGAAGTAAAGTAATTCCAAGTGTTTTCGAACGGCCTAAAAGCCTGGCCTTCTTCAATCTTTTTCAAAGATTTGTTTTTGTATCACATATTTTGAGTACGTGGCATTTTTTTGCAGATTTTTATCAGCTCGCTAACTCGGCTAACTCAGAGAAAAGATTTTACACGTGATAAAACTTCGAATGATCATATCTTAGTGATCTTCTTGTCGTACGGAAAAAAGTTCTCTACAAAAAAAATGCGTCTTTCTATGAACTATTTTGAAAAAAAAATTCAAAATTTTCCCAATACTACAACACTAAAAAAAAACGAAAAATCTTTCATTTTCTAATTTTTTAACTCCAACAACTAGGTTGATCCAGCTGAAATTTACACTGAATTTTCTTTTATAAGTGTAAAACAACATGTGTAAGTTTCATTCTGGGCTGAGCCTGCGTTCAGTTAATATCGTCGTCTTAAATTTAATGGGAAATTGTTTTTGTCGAATAACTCGGCGATTTACAAGTTTAGGGTAAAAATGGTAATGACTAAACTTGTAGGAAATCAAGTGCTTTACAACTTTGGTCATTACAGTTTTTCTTCTACCATCGATATTTTTCGAATTAAGCCTGAAAAAAGTGGCTATTGCATTATCTCGTTAATTTTTACCTTTAGGGCATGAACGAACATGAACAAACTTGTAGAGAATGAAATTTTGGACAATGTTTGTTCCCACCTTTTTTTCCGAAAGAGCGAATGGTTCGCGTAATAATATTTTCACGCTTCTTGTTTTTTTGCATAACAGCCATGAGTGTTTTTGTCAATTGACCTGGTTATCCTCGGCGTCCGGGAAGAGGAAGTAGAGGATCGGCACGAGAACTTCCTCGGGAATGGGCCCCTCGACGTTCTTGTTCCTTTTCGAGGCAGTCCTGTTCACGACGCTCGACAACGTTGGTATTCGCGATTCCGTGAGAACGTTGAAGGCCGCGCTCAGCGTGTGATCGGTAAAGTCGAGGCCGTAATCGGCCGCGTCGCCAAGCAGATCGGCCATGCTCTTTTGACTGGCGCACAGGTGAATGAAGTCGCTGAGGTACTCGCCGAGCAGACACGCCGGCGAGGCGATCATCTTCACCTGCACCGACCACTCGGGCGCCAATGCAGGCTCGAAATCGGTAAAACCTTCGCTGTCCACCACCACGTTCTCCGACATCTGCGGCCAAGTCGCGAACAAATGGAGCTCACTGGAATACAAAGTCACTTCGGTGAATTTCTTTGGGGTTTTTTTTTCGGGCAGAGCAGGAAGCGAGGATGAGAAATGAGATGCAATACCCAACGGGATCGAAGGTCGCTCCGAAAGGCAATTTTCCAAGCTCGGCTACGCCCACCGTCTCTCCTTGCATGAAATCGAAATCCGGAGGCTCTTGCGTCCACGTGAAATTCGTCCAGTCCTTGAGAACGTACGAGAATCTTGCCGATACCGATACCGGCTCGAGACGTATGCCGCTACCGTCGCTGATCTTTTGTTTGAAAAGGGCGAGCAAACCTGGAGAACGCGGGCGGTGGTCATTATTTTTTTATGATGGCTGCCATCGTTGGTGAAATGGAATACATGGAAAGACCTTTTTTTTACATATTTCCACGCGAAATATTATTGGCGGATTTGTATCGTAAATGTGGTAGCTCTAAAAAACGGCGTCGAAGTTTGTATCGTTGGAATGCAACGAAAATTCATTTTTCATCATTTATAGAAATAAAAGAAAAATGAATTTTCGTTTTATTTTAATTTGGTTATTTATTATTTATTTAATCAATTTTCGTTTATTTCGTTTATTCGTTATTTTAATCAACGAAAATATTTTCTTGCCAATTTGTGTTGTGGATTTTTAATGACGATCCTGACAAAAGTTGAAGTGATTTTTGTTGCCCAAATCCGGAAAAATTAATGTTGGCAATCGAAAAAAATTAATTTCCGTTGCGATCCAACGATGCAAACGTCAATGTCGTCTCTAAAAATAGTTGACGAATTCGTGGGTAGAATCTACCAGAAGCAATTGAGGCAGGCCGAAAATATTGGTTTTCATTGCATTCCATCAATGCAAACTTCAATTGGGTCACCGTTTTTTATTTGCCTTTCTCTCCAAACTGTTTTATGAAATGTAAGTCGTATGCCAAAATGTACTCGCCCGATTTGCATTTGTTAATAATGGATATACGATAATATCTTCATCATTGCTTAATATTTTTCGATGACAAAAAACTCAAAGTCGGCAAGACTCTTTATCAACCGTGTGTAAAATCCCACCCCCGTCATCGCGATAATCTCATCGGAAAAAAGTATGGAAGATCAGCCTGTTCTTCGAGACCTTCCGTTCCTACAAAGTCCGCATACCGGTAAGATATCTGCAATGCGGCGGAGTCTTCTTCAAGTGAACCATATCGAGATGAGTCGAAGTGCCTCTGCCGATGCTGATACCCAAATAGAACTTTTGCCACTGTTCCTGAACTTGAACCAAGGCGGGTATCTCGCTAAAAACGAATCCGCCCTCACGGTAAACCCTTATCCTTGGCCAAAGATTCGAATGCTCCAGAAGAATTTACAAAGCTCACCAATTCGCGTTATTTGCCGCTATCGTCAGAGAGCTCAGGAGGATCTTGATCTTGGTCTCTTCGAGAATGGACTGCCGCTTGGAGGGCACGAGTACGACAAATTCGCGAACGCCGTAATAGCGTGCAATTTCCAAATGATCCTGGTCTAGGCGGACGAAATCGTTGGAAGCGTCCAGGGCGTCCATGTGCGCCTGGGTCTGGCCGTCTTCGACATCGTCACCGGCGCCTTCGACAGTCTCATCCTCCACTTTTAGCTTAAAGTGTTTCATGGTGAAGCCGACATCTGTCGGGAAGAAAAAAAACATCGGTAAATTTTGAAAAAGTCGAACTTACAAAAGTAAAAAACCTAAACAAAAGTATTCAAAACAACCCCAAAAAAGTCTTCAAAAACCAAACTAACCAAACAGGAATACTCAAAACGCGAAGAAACCCAAACAATAGTATTACAAGCCCAAACGAACCGAAACAGAAATATTAAAAACCCAAACAAAAATATTAAAAACCTAAACAAAGTTTCAAACATACAAACGAACCAAAACAACGTGCTCAAATACCTGCGAAATTGAGTTCCTCCGACTGTTGGGCCCACGTCAAGTTGGCAAAGTCCTTGGGTTTCAACATCGGCCCGATCTTCGTCTGTGGCAATTTCCATTCGTGTATAATTTCCTCGAGCCGCGCGACAAAAACTTCCCATTCCGATGCCGTTGTGAAGTCATGATGATAAAAGTCCTCGATCTCGATGTTATGCATTACTTCGGATTCCTCGCGCTCGCAGTCTTTTCACTTGCGTTCATCGATCGCGACTTCCTAAAGATCGATCGAATTTTTTTCGCAATCGATCGCGCGTTGCGGTTGTAAAATTAAAAACAATAAGATGACAAGCGACAAGTGGCCGTGTTGTTTCGTGACTTTGAGGTTATGCAACTCGCGTTTGACGGAAAGCGAGAAAAAAATATATCGCATATATATGTTGAATGTGTACACAAAGAAAATTCGTATGTACAGGGTGTCGAATTCGAGGAGACACGATCCAATGGCTTCGAAAGTGTCGGCAATGATGAAATACGTTTCAGACGAAATTTTGATGGTTTTGGAAAACTTATATGCGGTGTAAGCGTTTTTTTTCGTCTATATCGACTCTTGGAGAACATTCGAAGATCAAGTTGAAAATATATTTTTATAGTTATTTTTTTTTATTACACCCATCAATGCGGCACGTCATTTTCTATACAAAAGAAGTGCATCATTGGTACTGTAAAATCTATATGATTACATTTTTTTAAATGCGAAATGACCTTCCTATGACCTCTAGGCCATCGTATAAAAAGAATTGTACCTGATAATATGCTTCGCGAAATCATTTAAGAGCCTCTACAAGGTCAACATAATCCTACAATCTTTTGAATCGAGTTTTCACATAGACGGTTAGGTTTTTTTTAGGGAAAAAAAGGGGAAAAAATCATCTTCAAGAAATCTCGGTTTGGAAATTTCAACTATCTTTCTCGCACTCATATGTCACATGGTACATCTTCTGCTTCGCCTTAAGGGCATGTAACAAGGTCAACATAACCTCACAATTTTCCAACCCAATTTTCTCATCGATGGTAAAAATGTTTGGGGAAAACAAAGCATTAGGCTCTGGAGAATTCCCTGACGCAGAGCTTAATGATTTCCTTTTGTCCTAAATATTATTCATCTCTGAGAAATCTCTGTTCGAAAATTTCAGCTATCTCCCTCGCACTCATATGTCACATGGTACATCTTCTGCTTCGCCTTAACTTTTGTCCGACGCATATTGTAGTCATCGACAATTTTGACGATATTCGAGCTGGTCGATTCGAATGGGGCACCCTATATAGGTAAATTATATGAATATATATATAGTTCACAATTTATTACCATCGGAAGGTAACTAAAAATTATTAAAAGCACCGACAGATGGCACAGCGATTTCTTTCTAAAATAATTATTAATGCTAAAGCTATACCTGCGCAATTTTACGCACAGTGTCTTTAAATTGTAGAAAAACGTCGTCAAATAATATAAATATTTCTTATTACCTACAAAATAGTACCCGTCTATGCACACACACACACACACACACACACACACACACACACACACACACACACACACGGTATGCAAAAGAGAAAATGCATATGAAATTTAAAATACATTACCATCAGTCGGTAACTAAAAATAAGGCAAAACACCGACAGATACCGTAGCACTAGCTTTCCAAGCCAAGCACGTGTTGTATTTGTGCATCGTACAAAAACGTGCACAATATAAATAATTCTACTTCCCTTACAACTAATTATTATCCGTCAAATGTGAACATGCTGGTGGAGCCCGTATTGTCGAACACATCGCCGCACTTCGGGACACCTCCCGAAGCGCAGAACCCGGTGAGTGAATAATTTTGCCATTGTTTATTTTTATTATCATCCTGCCGGGTGTAACAAGTTTTTCTCCAGCTCTTGCAAACGCTGGGCGCACCTCACATAGATTCCTTCAACTACATGCTGGAGGACGGTTTGTCGGAATGCCTGAAGGACATTTCGCCGGTCTATCTGACGCTGGCCAACGAGGACCGAGTCGTGCTTTGGGTGGAGGACGCGACGATATACCAGCCGATGGTGCCGACCGGCACGATCGGCGTAAGGAACCACAAGATTTATCCCACCGAATGCAGACAGAGAGGATCGACCTACAAGGGCAAACTGGTCGCTAGACTCGGCTGGTCGATCAACGGAAAATCGCAGGAGCAGATAGAAAAGGATCTCGGCGAGATTCCCATCATGGTGAAGGTAACCCGGCGTCGGACGAGCGCAATCGAAAACGTCAGCGATTTCATTTGATTTTTTGTCCGACAGTCGAATCGCTGCCACCTGAAGGCGCTCAAACCCGGCGAGCTGGTGAACCACGGAGAGCACGAGCAGGAATGGGGCGGCTATTTTATCGTAAAGGGACACGAGAGGCTGATAAGGATGTTGCTGATGACCAGACGCAACTATCCGATAGCCATCAGACGTTCCGGCTGGAAAGCTCGGGGTATAAACTTCAGCGATCTGGGCCTGCTGCTCCGTAGTGTTCGCGACGACAACACGGCCACGGTAGGCTAAGGGTGACAATTCTTCCCACGCTTGTTAGCTCCGTTAGGCGCGCCGTGAAAATTATCCGTATCTCTCGCAGTCGAATACTCTCCACTACGTGACCGACGGCTCGGCCAAACTGATGTTCAGCCACCGCAAGATCCTGTACTACGTGCCGCTCATTCTCATGCTCAAGTGTCTCGTCGACGTGTCCGACAAGTACATCTACAACGCCCTGATCGCTGGACGCGAGGATGACGTTTATTATCGCGGCTGCGTTCTTAACATGCTACGCGCCGTACACGACGAGGGCCTCCACTCCCACGAGCAGTGCAAAATTTATATCGGCAAAATGTTCAGGATCAAACTTTACGAGGTTGCCAACGAGTCGAGCGACACACAAGTCTGCGATTATATCATCAAGTGAGTCAGGAACGCAACGCCACGCCTTTTTCGCCGGTACATCGGTATTCGGGGAGATTGAGGGATCAAAAGAAAAGCTTCGATCACTTTGTTTCAATCGCACGCTGAAAGCTCGTACTCGTTATTAGGTTTTTGTTTAATCTGAAGAACCTGGCAGTTGACAAATTGTTTTTTATTAACCGAATTTTGAAAACGTATGTAACGCTTGGGTTTGGGTTTCACATTGCCATAGAGTGGCTGGAAGTGTTCGGGAGAAATCTGGTGTGTAGGAAATTATTTGAGGGAACGATTTTAATTAAATGCCGTCTCGGGGGGGGGGGGGGGGGGCTGAATATTCGCACTTTATTTTCAGTACGACGCTTGGACAAACGCATAAATTACAAATAATGATAAGTTGCTGGAGTGTTGTACGGTTTTGTCAGTTACGGAAGCGATAATAACGGAAATGAAGATATATAACCGGAAATGTATTTGGTCCACGAAATACCACGGAAATACCAAGGCCGTAAATCCTGGCGCTTTATATTACTTTAAAAACATTGCCAACAACCAATTTGTTATTTTCAGCTAGAACGAAAAATCTACCCAATACTCACGATTTGTTCTATTTTTTACTGAAGAACGCTTAAAAACGGCAAACCTGGAATCCTTGGATGGGTTTCAATCTTTTGAAGGCCTTAGGACACAGTACCGGGTATAAAATCATGTGCGAATTTAACAATTTTTTTCACATAAAAAGTGATTCACTCATAAAATTAATTACACATCTACTTAGTATGAATATCAAGCTGTTAGAAAATATACATATATATTTGTTTCGATGTACAAAATGGCCGACGACTAATATTTTCTTTTGTTATCTTTTTTTTAGGCGCTCTGCGGCGTGGTATTTAGCATCCATAATTTTTTACCTACAACAAAAAACAAAAATTCTAGTTAATATACATTAGAATACCTAGAGAAGTACGCACGGAATTTAAAAAATATTGTTTTATTCAAAAGTTGTAGGTATTTGAACTTAAGAAATGAATTTTCAGTGAAAAATTTCGTTATAACTGCTCATAAAATGAAAAGTTTATGATTAATCAGAAATTCCGTACGTACTTCTCTGCGAAATGCAATTAGGAACATAAGTTTTAAATTTGAAGTAAATTAATGTCACGCCAATTGGAATAAAGCTGTTTCGAGAAGTTTCGAGTAGCCGGCCATTTTGTACATCGAAAAACAAAATATATTTTTTTCTAACAGTTTGATATTCATACTAAATAGATGTGTAATTAATTTTATGAGTGAATCAGTTTTTCATATGAAAAAAACTGTTAAATTCGCACACTATTTTATACCCGTTACTGTGGCCTAAGGCCTTAACTTAAAATAAAACTCCAAACATAATACTCGGCACAAGGATTTTAGTTTTTTTTTCTTGAAAAATTCATACTTATTATTTTTGTTTGTTTCGAACATTAAGACACATTAGAAACTCAAACCTAATACTCGCTATATTTGTTATTATTAACCAAACTAAACTTTATGGATTTTTCGTTCTTTATTTCGTAAAAAAATCAGTAGCTTTGATGAGGTTTTTATTGTAAACATTTTTTTTTAACTTTTCAACTAACATAAGTCCTATTGGGTTTTCATCTTCTTAATTTAAAAAAAAAACTTCAAAACCGCAAACCTAATACTCTTTATATGAATTTCCGTTTTTTTTCCTTGAAAAATGTATACCTGCTACTTGTTTGTTTTTTTTCTTCCGAATATTAAGACATTAAAAATCCAAACCGAAAACTCATGTTTTTTTAAAATCAGTAACTGAAATACACTTTTTGAATTTTTTATTTCTAAAAAAGTGAATATCATGAGTTTCTTTCTTGTTTGAAATTGTTTTAACATTAAAAATATCACATTTCGTTTTTTTAGTTTGTTAAAATATTGTTTCAAAGCAAATTAAAAATCCCTAACTCGTGCTCTTCTGTTTTCTTTGTCAGAAAATGCATAGCCATCCATCTGGACGAGCCCATCGACAAATTCAATCTTCTCGTTTTCATGACGCAAAAGTTGTTCACCCTCGCGAACGAGAAGTGCGTAGTGGAGGGTGCGGATGCGGTGATGATGCAGGAGTGTCTGCTCGGCGGTCATCTCTATCTCCAAGTGCTCAAGGAGAAGTTGTATCTGTGGCTGGGGATTATCAGAATGGTGATAACGAAGCGTGCCAAAAGTAGCGGCAACAGGTATAAATTAACCGTGCGTAAGTATTCAATTGTCGAAAAAAAAAAGTTCTTTCGCGAAGCTCAAAACTACGATTGCGATGTTCCGTTAAACGAGGAGATTCTTGCTTTTTTCGCCTCAGCTGAAATGCTCACGGTTCTGAAGCAAACGGGCTCGTTGGAGGCGCAAATGGAGAATTTCCTGTCCACGGGAAACATCCGCAGTCAAACGGGATTGGGATTGATGCAGAACACCGGCCTCACGATCGTCGCCGAGAACATCAACAGGATGCGTTACATGAGCCACTTTCGGGCGACCCACAGAGGCTCCTTCTTCCAAGAGATGAGGACTACCGAGGCGAGACAACTGCTGCCTGACGCTTGGGGTAATGGAAAGCAAAAAAAATTAAAAATATATTAGTTTGATAAGAAAGTCTCGCGACACAAACGACATTTTTTCTCAATAAACATAACATTTTAGCAAAATAAGATTAATTTATAATATAGTCACCCTCTTCATATACAGCTCTTGTCCAACGCTCTGGTAAACTTTGAACACCAGTCGTCCAGAAATCCTTAGGTATTGAATTGAAAAATTCTTCAAAAATATTTTGAAAATCCGTTTGATTATAAAATTGTTTATCAGGTAAATAGTTTTTCGAAGTCCGAAATAGATGACAATCCGACGTGGCTAAGTCCGGTGAGTTTGGTGGATGTGGTAGTCTTTCCCATTCTGATTCTGAAGGAGTTCTTTGTGTCATGTTAGCTACATAGGGCCGAGCGTTGTCGTCGAGAACTTTCGAACGTTGACGACGTTTGTGTTTAAGGCGGGATATACATTTAGACAGGAAGAAAATAAGCAATATTGAGGGATTTTTTAAACCAAGAAATAATTATTCTACAATTATCAAACTTTAGGTATACTTTAATAGTATATTTAAGTATACGAAACAATTTTTTTAAATTAATGCATCGTCAAAATGGCGAAGCTGTGGTAGAGTGTTACAGCAAGGTCGCCGCGGGAGTTGCGAATCGGCGTGCAGTCTAGCTTCCCGTATGCTTTGATTTGCAAAAAAGATCAAACATTTTTTCCTTCAGAACATGTATATTTCCTATGTGACGGTAATTAAAATAAAGAAAATGCGAATTTGAGAAAATGACACGCATTTACAAAAAAAAATCAACATTTCACGCAACATTTCTGTAAAATGTGGATTAAAAAAGTCGTTTTTTTTTTAATTTTCGGCAAGTAGAAGGTACCAATATTATCAATATTTCTACCAAGTTTCAACTCAATCGGCCTAATAGTTTTTGAGTAATCCTACACGTCAATTTCAATAATGCAGTTTTGAGAAAAACGCGTTTGAAGTTCACGCCCGCTTCGATTCCGAGCGGTGAGGCACAGCGTTCACGGGCTGTAATGTTTGAAGTTTTTCGAAATTCGCTTTGAAACTTTAGAAAAATATTCTACGTATATAGTTGTATCGTTTAAAGAAGAAAAAGCATCGATTTTTTTATCGTTTTAAATGTATATCCCGCCTTACTAATTCCCGACAGCTTTTGTAATCGCGGACAGTCGATCTCCGCATTTATTCTGGCGGAAAAAATTCTTAATATGCCAAGAAAAATATTTAAGGGGCTATATCATTGTGAACGCTGAAAATTTGAGTGAGTTTCGGGAATTTTTTGGAAGAAAAGTACTGAATTAAATGTTTTGGAAAATTAAGAATATATTTGGCTATATTTGAGCTATATTAAATAATGTTTTCATAGAATAATATTGAGATCCAAGCGATTTATGCGCTGCCTTCGGAGGCGCCAAAAAAAAGTTCCTACACTGCTGACATGATTCCGACCGATTGAGTAGCTGAAACCGAAAAAGGAAAAAATGTCGTTAAACTGGAAGGTATTTCCTGTACAATGACGTAGAATTTTCGAAAAATATCAAAATCTAACAAAATGACGTAGTTATGAAAAAAGTCTGTTTTCTCGCCTCTAAAATGGTCGTATTTTACAATGCCAAATCGTCCATTTTTATCCAATCAAAAATATCCTACGTCATTGTAGAGTAAATATATTCAAGAGTATTCAGTTCGTATTTCAAGTCGATCGGATAATTGCTCTTCGAGTTACAATGTCAGCAAATTTGAAAAATCTCATTTCGAGACAAACGCGTTAAAAGATTTAACAATCGATTTTTGCAAAATAAAATGATATTTACCATAAAAACTGCTAATTACGGGATATTCTTGACAGTAAAAACTGTTGAAAAAGGCACAAAAAATTCGATTTTTTGAAAGTGTCACACTGGTTTAGCCTCTAAACCTAGCACTTTAGTGTCGCAAGACTTTCTTACAAATCTGATATAACTTTCATTGATCATCGTAAGTTACGCTTCCCAACTTTTCTTCGCCCGCCAGGCTTCATCTGTCCCGTCCACACTCCGGACGGTGCCCCGTGCGGTCTCCTCAATCATCTCACGATGAACTGCGTCATAACGCGTCATCCGGATCCAAAATTGAAGGCAGCGATACCCACGGTCTTGCTGGATCTCGGTATGATCCCGATCACGATCGCGGACGACTGGAAATCCTCGTACACGGTTGTCCTCGATGGTAAAGTCATCGGCCTGATAGAGGATGAGATAGTTGCGCGCGTCGTCGACAAACTTCGGCTCACCAAAATCGAGGGAAGACAGGTGAGAATTTTCCTGTGAAGCGACCTTCGTACTGAGCCAATAGCTGAAAACTCAGAGTGAATATAGTCGCCTGTATCGGCGGGGGTTTTCGGCAGTTTCCCTGTGCCCTTTTGAGCAAATTTCAGAAGGGCTTTCAGGAACTGGAAACGGTCGAGTGTGCTTGGGGTTGTTTGGGGTTAAAATAAAAAGGAGATCGTAGGAGCTCGCGAAGACAACACGGAATATCGCCATGAAAACTGAACATTCCGAGATTGGAAAATTGCTGAAAGATCGATTTTTCCAGATCCCCAACACGTTGGAAATCGTTTTAGTACCGAAGAAAAACGTGCCGTCGCAGTATCCGGGCCTGTTCCTGTTCACCGGACCTGCTCGTATGATGAGACCGACTCTCAATTTGGTCGCCAACAAAGTTGAACTTGTCGGGACTTTCGAACAAGTTTATATGCACGTTTCAGTCACGTCCTCGGAAGCGTACGAAGGAGTATGGATTTTCACCATTTTCTCTGATTCTTGGATAACTTTCTTATATTAATGAAAAAAAAACCTTTCAGCTGACCACCCACCAGGAACTCGCGAAAACATCGTTCCTCAGTAATTTGGCGTGCCTCATTCCCATGCCCGACTGCAATCAGAGTCCCAGGAATATGTACCAGTGTCAGGTAAGATCTTAAGGGGGCAGTCCACTTTGGAGCCACGAAAAAAGGCCATTTTCGCCATTTTTTTTAGGATTTTATAAAAGATATGTTGTTGATAAGATTGGTTTGTTGATAAGATTGATTAAGATTATAAGATTGATAAGATTGATTAAGATTAAGTTTGTTGATATGTTGTTGATAAGATTGATTTTTTAAAACATATGATAAGATAAGTTGTTGGGCTTGACAAATAAAGTCTCGAAATACATTTTTTTTTAATTTAACTTATTTTTATTCATTTTTATGTCAAACGTTAAGCACATAAAAGAGCAACATTTCGACAATATTTTTTTTAAATCATCCAACAATTTGGGAAATTAGGCCGGTGGGACCTGATTTCCGGAAAACCCTAAAAAATGTCCTCGTGGTGGTCAGGATAACTCATGATAGCTTTATCTGAACGGCAAAAAAAAACAATTTTTCTGTTAGTATATAAGTATAGCTCGCGATTGAACGAAAGATTTTTTTTAAAAGTGAAATTTGAATTTTTGGCAGTGTTGTATGCAAAATAGTTCAATTTTCGGTACAATTTACACTACGTATAGCCTTGTAAAATTATTTGTAATCGAAAAAAAACCTTTCTTCAATGACTAGTGAATGCTATTTTGAAGTGTGCAAAATTTCAATAAGGAAATTTTCAAACCCTTTAAGCGCACTCCTGCAATTTTCATTTGATGGGTTGAAAGATTTTCAAAGTGCGCTGTTTGGGTTTGTTGGGAGAAAAATAAAAAAAATCCTTTCACCGACAGATGGGCAAGCAAACGATGGGCACGCCGTGTCACACGTGGCAATTGCAATCCGAGACGAAGTTGTACAGACTTCAAACTCCCGCGACTCCGTTGTTCAGGCCGGTACATTACGACAATATAAATCTGGACGACTTTGCGATGGGAACGAACGCGATCGTTGCTGTCATTTCTTACACGGTAATGCTCTTTTTCGACCCCCAACGTTCCCGACACCCTTGCGGTCTTGAACGATTCCACGCCTTGCCCCTTTTTGGCCGACAATTGTCACTCGATTGGTGTCTTCAGGGTTACGACATGGAGGACGCGATGATAATAAACAAGTCAGCCTACGAGCGAGGTCTCGCGCACGGTATGATCTACAAGTCGGAGTTCGTGGACCTCAAGGATCCCAAGAGTTACTTCGCCCGTAATCCCGAGAATAAGAATCTCGCGGATAAATTGGAGACCGACGGGCTGCCAATTCCCGGCACGCTCATCAAGTTCAACGATCCTTATTACTGGTAATTCACGCGCCCTCGAACTTTTCCGTACGATTTTCATGCATCTAATTTCACGACACTCGACGCTTTTTCACCAAGTCTTTACGACGCGGAACAGTCGTGCTACTCGATCGGCAAGTACAAAGGCAAGGAGGACATTTACGTCGACAACGTGCGACTGTGCGGAACGCTGCAGAGCCACGTGCCGCGACGCGCATGCATAACGTTTCGCGTCCCTGTGAGTAGACGCGAATTTCGATGGTTTTTTTTTATATGAGAGGGTCGGGATTTTACACACAAAGGTCTTGCCGAGTTTGAGATTTTGAAAAATATTGAACTTGAATGTAGATAAATGTATTGATATTGAATGTATTCAATATTGAAAATATTGAAAAATATTGAGCTTATATAAAAATATTTCGAATATAAGCTCATCTGGAATGGAAAATCAAAAAATGTACTTACAGTATAAGAATAGTCTTTCGTATGACCGGATACGTTTTTCATTTGAAAAATTACAATTTTTTAAGCTGTAGAAAAGAAGTTCGATTTTCGACCGAAAACAAACAACATTTTGTTATCAACAAATGAACAAGCTTGTGAAAAAAAGATCTGGTCATACAATAGAAAATGTTGTAAACTATGCTCTGCCGGAATTTGAAGTGGATCGGGCAAAGAAATTTTGTTTCGACAAAAAGAAAAAGAGTAAATCGAAGCGGGGCTCGGCGTAGCGCAGCAAACGATTTGCCCTTCACGAAAATCGTGACAACTCGGCCTTCAAATTTTTACATCTCCATTGGAAATTCAAGTTAAAACTCTAGTTTATAAAAGAACACAATAAAAAAGCGCATTTAAAAAATGTCAAGCTCGCGCAAACTCCTACATATTCGGCACACTCGATCTCCTCAAATATTATTTTTTTTTCTCTCTACTTCCATAGCGTAATCCAAGCGTGGGTGACAAATTCGCCTCGCGGGCCGGACAAAAGGGCATCTGTTCGCAAAAGTGGCCGGCCGAGGATTTGCCGTTCACAGAGACCGGTCTGGTGCCCGATATCGTTTTCAATCCTCACGGCTTCCCGAGTCGTATGACAATTGGTGAGTGAACGAAGCGGCGTAAAAATAATGGGCGATACCGCGACATAATTACGGTCTCAAAAGTAAAAAGGAATTTTTCTGAAAAAAAGTATTTTTTTATCGAGATATTCGATCTACGTTTATTTACATTCATCTAGATTTATCTAGGTTAATTTAGATTTATCTACATTCATCTAGATTTATCTAGATTTATCTACATTCAACCAGATATATCTACAATCATCTACATTCGACCTTCCGATCATCTTTCATCTTTTCGACGTTCGATTTATCCAGAATTATCTACATTTATCTACATTCATCTTGATTTATCTAGATTTATCTACATTCATCTTGATTTATCTAGATTTATCTACATTCATCTACATTCATCTACATTTATCTAGATTTATCTACATTTTATCTACATTTATCTGCATCCATCCAGAATTATCTACCTTCATCTACATCTACAAAATTCTATCCTATCACTCTTCTCTATAAAAAAACCAACAGCGATTAAATTGTGATTGAAGCTATGATGATCGAGGTCATGGCCGGAAAGTCAGCCGCGGTTCACGGGCTGGTCCACGACGCAACGCCCTTCCGCTTCACCGAGGACGACACGGCGGTCGAATATTTCGGCAAATTGTTGGAGCTCGGTGGTTACAATTACTACGGCACCGAGAGAATGTATTCGGGCATCGACGGCCGGGAGATGACCGCCGACATATTCTTCGGTGTTGTTCATTATCAGAGACTCCGTCACATGGTCTCGGACAAGTGGCAGGTAAGGAGCACCGGCCCGATCGACGTCTTGACCCGCCAACCTATCAAGGGCCGAAGAAGAGGCGGCGGCGTGAGATTCGGCGAAATGGAACGCGATTCCTTGATATCACACGGATGTGCTTTTCTACTGCAAGATCGACTCTTTCACTGTTCCGACAAAACGAGCGTGAGTATCAGAGACGTCAAAATCACTCGACAATCGGATGTACTTATTTTTACTCTCGATTATTTTTATTTCGAGGTACATACTTTACGGGTGTTTACAACCCTCCTGCTCCTTCGATATAGTTCGCATGTTGATTCCATTATTTTATTAGGAGTACAACTTTGCAGTGACCGTTTTACTTAGAGAGCCAATGCGGCCGAAGTAGTGGCCCTAGCTCAATAAAAATAGTGGCATTTTAAACTAGAGGCTCTGCCAATGTAAACAATTTAAAAAAGCTAACGGTTACGTGTATGCATTATAAAGTTATTGGCACTCAAACATGGCAACCTACGAGCCGAATTCCCAGCATTTGCGGGAACTGCTCCAAAGACAACAAAGGAAGGGATTTTTGCACCGGATTGTGACTGGAGATGAAAAGTGGGTTTACTACGATAATCCTAAACGCCGAAAATCATGGGGACTGCCTGGTCATATTTCGTCATCGACGCCCAAACCGAATATTCACGGATCCAAAGTGATGCTGTGTATCTGGTGGGACCTGCTGGGCGTTGTGTACTATGAGCTGCTCAAACCATCCGAAACCATCACAGGGGAACTCTACCGACGTCAGTTGATGCGCTTGAGTAAGGCACTCAAAGAGAAACGGCCACAATTCAACGAAAGACATGACAAGGTGATACTGCAGCATGACAATGCCCGACCCCATGTTGCAAATGTCGTGAAAAAGTACTTGGAAACGCTGAAATGGGAGCTTTTATCCCACCCGCCGTACTCTCCAGACATTGCCCCTTCCGACTATCACTTGTTCCGGTCAATGGCACACGATTTGGCTGACCAGCACTTCGGTACTTACGAAGAAGTCAAAAATTGGGTCGATTCCTGGATTGCCTCCAAGGACCAAGACTTTTATCGACGCGGGATTCGAATGCTACCTGAAAGATGGGCCGAGGTCGTAGCTAGCGACGGGCAGTACTTTGATTCAAAAATATGTAGCCACTTTTTTATAATAAAGCCTTAAACTTTTGAAAAAAAACGGTCACTGCAAAGTTGTACTCCCAATAAATTGATATTATAGGAAGTTGAATATAACGGCCAATGCAGATAATTTCTTTATTTGCATTTTATTTTTGAAAAAAGTTGAACTTTACGGACAATGCAAGTAATTTCTTGAATTCAATTTATCTAGCTCCCCTCAATCCTTGATGAACTCAACGATCGTAATTATTCCCCACATTATTGAATAAAAAAAGAAGCTATTTTTTCGATTCTGTACAGGCTTTGGTATGCCGGAAGTGCGGCACGTTGCTGGGGCCGGTGACGGAAGTCGTGTTGAACAACGCAGGCTGGTCCGAGAGCAGAAAGCGCTGCAGGCTCTGCAAGACGGACGACAGCATAGGCGAGATCGACATACCGTACATATTTCGATACCTCGTCACGCAGTTGACTTCTTGCAACATTAATATCAAACTGGCCCTCACTGAGATGTAAATCTCCGTATACTCGAATAAAAGTTCAATCGTGACCTTTTTTTATTCCTCGTATTTATTTGATTTTTCGCAACGAAAGAAAATTAACAATGTTCGCCGAGGTATCCAACACGATAAACGAAAAAACCGCGAGGACGTTGATCGCACAGTCACACAGATTATAACGATATATACGTTTCGTTTATTAGATATTAATACTTGACGAAAAACAACGCTTCCTTTTACACATTTCTAAACACTTCTAATAACTACAACAGCGCCCTCTGGGGATTATATTACACATTGTATTTGTTTTTTGTAACACGCGATCTTGCCTCCAGGCTCTGTGCGCTGAAAAGCTTTCGCATATGTATATATATATATATATTCTAGACACGCGTACTTCTCGAGTGTGTATTTACATATTTTCAACAATGAAAAACGATTTCCTCTCGACCGAAAGTTAAAGCAAGAGCCGGGATTAATGCGGAGAACAGGATAGCCGCGACACAAACTCCAAAAGTACGGTTTCCTGAGGGACGATTTTTCTTACTATTGTAATTTTATTTCGGCGAGCGCTCACTCGCCCACGCAAATTCAAAGGATCACGGGATCGTCGCGAATATATCAATGGAATGTAAAGGCGTCGAATTGGCTCCAATCGGGATTTCAAGCTGCGATTCACCCGGTCTGCGTAACTACATTTGTTGTTTGTTCCTTTCACTTTTTGAATATATGTTTATATCAATATGTTCGGTGGGGCACGATGCAAATGTACGGGAGTCTACGCTTTTGTGGGGAGTTGCGTGCCGCCCTTCGAGCCGGACGAGCCCATTGTGCCGGTCGTTTCTTTCTCCAGTTGCTTGCCAAGGTACTCCCTGGAAGAAAATAATTCGTTTATTATTGCAATGGAGATAAAGCGCACGGGAGTGGACTTCAAAAGGCAATCGTCAATGCTAGTTTGGGTTTATTTGAGTTTATCAAACATTTCCTACGTTCGAGTACATTTTAAGGTAGTCCTATCGCTTCACACTAGTCATACCACTGATCATTCTTGAGAATTTTACAATTTATATTTTTAAAAGTCCTATGGATTGAAGCCAGGCCATAGGACTACCGTAAGAGGTCACTATGTGAAATTCTTTTTCGACCGGAAATGAAACTGACCAATTGTGAACCATCAGCTTCTGAACGGCGATGAGGGCCTCGTATCGCACGTTTGGATCTTCGTGGCCGAGTAGCTGCATAACGCGTTGCTTGCCACCGAGTTGTTCGATGATGCTGCAACGAGGGAAATGAGGGTTAGGCGAGATATCGAGATGGGCAACGAGACGCTCTTTTACAAGCTTTTGTTTAACTTGACTTTCGGTGAAGTGCAAAACGAAAAATCGATATTTCATGTTTCAAAAACACCTAAACGACCAGAAAGTAAAACATTGTGAAAAAAATGTTTGAAAGAAATCTGAAAAAATGTCAATGTATTCAAAACGAAACACTGCAACGTCGTCTTAATATTTAGTCTCTGACTCAATAGTTTTCGAGATACGCCAATCTATTGTTCGGACGATTCTCCGGCGACCGGCCAAAAATATTTCAGAAAAAAATACTAAAAATATAAGCGAATTTAAAATTTTCAAATTTAAAAAGTTTCTCCTGATATTTTATTATAAATTCCATACTTTTCGACTTAAGCCATCCTACTCGTCAGAGTTTCGAGCGACAATAGTCAAAAAAAAAAAACAGGAAAATTGTAAAAAAATTCTAGGCGATCCAGAATAAACTTACGCAACTTTTTACATCTCTGAAATTTCCTCTTAAACCCTATAATTCTTGAGTTGCGTTGCATTTTTCAAAATTTGTTTTTTTAGCCAACAATCAAATAAATTTGCGAAAAAAGTCGTACGAAACTTAAAAAAAAAACGAAAATGGAGCTCCTGCCACCCCGTTCAAGTTTATCATGTATGTTTATTTGTTTTTTTATTTATTTTTTTAGCCAAAAATCAAATAAATTTGCGAAAAAAAATCGTACGCAACTTTTTAAAAAACGAAAATGGAGCTCCTGCCACCCCGTTCAAGTTTATCATGGATAAACGTGACAAAAAAATATCCATAAGTCATGCATAAAATTCTCGATGGTCGAGTAAAAAGCCGAAAAACAGTCACGCACAAAAACGTGCGTACCGGGTCGAAAAAAATCATAAGAAATATTTCAAAAAATCAAAACAAAGCTGAATTTGTTTCCTTCAAAACGCTGTTCGGTAAATTTGGTTATCTTTTTTTTGACGAGGCTACGTAACTTTTAGTGCGGCAAGAAATATCGACCGGCGTATCCAAACTTTTGAGCGGCAGTGTATATACAGGGTGTCCCAGAACTCAACGTTAAGCCGAAACGGGGTGACAGGATTGATTGTAACCATCATGAGAAAAATCCGAAAAAAAAATCTATCCCATGCAGTTTGAAAATTATGGGCATTTAAGAAAAACCTAGAAATTTGGTCAAACTGTAACCATTTTTCGGTTATTGTGAAACAAACCCAAACAAACCCAAGTTTCCTAGAATTAAGGCTATTTGTTAAACTATGAATTTGAAATTTTCAAAATTTGTCTACTTTGAAAGGCCCTGCTTTATTTTTTTTCTGCTTTATTTTTTTTCTCCTTTATTTTTTTTCTGATTTTTCTCATGATGGTTACAATCAATCCTGTCACCCCGTTTCGGCTTAACGTTGAGTTCTGGGACACCCTGTATATACATAAAATTTTCAACTTTTCATGTAGAATTAGCGATATCTAATCATCCATATAAAATTTCACTAAAACATACAAACAAATTAGTAGCCGAATGTGTTTGTATGTGAAAAGTTTATAAACAGCAATTAGTCGCAAGTTCAAACCCAGTTCAATCCCAGTCTTTCTTATTTTTTGAAAGCATTCCACGTTCCTAACGTACAAACTCGTAAACTAGTAAACTACTAGTAATAACTAACTAGTAAAATCAATTAAAGACTAGAAAGTAGAAAGTAGAAAATTATTTATATGTAAAAAACTAGCCTTCATTTAATGTACTAACAAGTCGGAAATAATTTTTTTCCCGATATGCGACTATAAATAAAAGCTTGGGGTACTAAACATTTAGATATTAAATCTTGAATTTACATAAATCCGTTAACATATCAGTATTCAATTTATTGTAAAACAAGATTACGTGTGATAATAATTTCTCTAATTATTATTGTGCCAAATTAAATACGGTTAATGAAACTGAATTGATTAATGAAACTCAAAATGTATTAAACATTTGAATTGTTAATGAAACTGACAATGTATTAAACATTTGAAAAGTTGAGCGCCCAATTCTTTTATTTATAGATACATAAAAATGACTTGGTATTTTTCTAAAAAAAAATTCTAACATTTTTCTACTCCAATTTTTTAAATATTTTCTACTTTTTAGTGCATTAAATAGAAGCTTGTGTTTAAAAATTTTTTTTACATATAAATTTCGCTTTTCCGGATACTCACTGCTTGCCACGAGGATAATGACGGACGTACTCGCCGATATCGAACGACGCAACGCTCAGTACCAACGGATCTTTGCTAGTCTCGAGCAAGTGCACGAGTATGCGCAAAAGTTCGTAATTCTTTTCGTTCAAGCGACTGGCGTTCTCGCGCCAAAATTTGCTCGACTTGTGCACGGGCGACCACTCGAGGCGACCGGACTTCACCTGGGTCGAGTACTCGTCGAACGAGCTGAGGTCCTGGACCGAGGCCTGGAGCTTGTCGTTCAGGAACTCGATGTCGCCCGTTATGTCCTCGTCGTCGAATTTTCGCTGGCCGAGGATCGAGAGCTGCTTCAAAACTTTGCACTGCACCATCGCGATGCAGTGCTCCTTCGCCACCTGGTTGTCCTCCACTTTTTCGATGAGATTCTGCCATGGGAAACCACATTGAAGCATCAACGATGCCAATTCGGAATGTTTTTTGCCGAAAATATTTTTTTCTTATTGATAGATGAAAAATCGTTGCCGATAGCTTTAGGCGAGGAAGAAAAATTGAATTTCAAGATTTTTTTAAAGGTAGAACGAGCGCGCACTCTTAATTTTTATATATTTTGTTCAAATTTTAACCAGGTATTGTTCATGTCAGTATGCATGTTTGAGTGAAATTTCAGAACAGTCGACTAGATTGGGAGATAATGGGTTTTAAAATTGCAACTTTTAACACTGCAGGCTCTGCATTAAAATTTAGACAGAATAATTAAAAAATATTTGTCCCCTGTAATAAGAAGACATATGGCATAACCGCATCGTTCCACGTATTCAATGACGTAAGTTTGTGCGTCGTATTTAAAATAATACTGGAACAAATTTTTATTCAGAAGTAATTTTTAATCGAAAAAAGTTTCTAATTAGATATGAATTAACTAACACTTTTATTTGTTAATGAAGATAACATAAACGATATAAAATATTAATATCCATAACGCAAATCTTTTTTTATGATAAAAGTTTTCAACTTTAGGAAGACGATAATTTTTTTTTCTCGAAATATTGAACAATACTGTTCTGCGGTGTTGCCATATGTCATCTTATTATAGGGGACGAATATTTTTTACGGAGAATTATTCTGTCTTTACTGTACGTTTTTAGCAGAACTGAATAGTAAAGGCAATCCAAACTTTTTTCACTTTCCCTAACTAGTTTGCCATCTGAACATAATTTTTTTTCAATATTTATAAACACAATAGAATGGTACGACGAATTATGTCACCTGACTTTGGGTCAATGCAGACCCTGCAGTGTTAAAAGTTGCAATTTCAAAACCCATTATTTCCCAAACTAAATAGTCGACTGTTCTGAAATTTCCCTCAAACATGCATATGATATGAACAATGTCTGGTCAATATTTGAACGAAAACTACCGAAATCAAGAGCGCGTTCGTTCTACATTAAAGAAAAGATTTCACCTTTTTTGAGACTTGCGGTATTTTCATTACCACTTTTCGCTGTTACATGGTACTTTTTCAATTAATCTTAAAAAATGCCCAAGGTATGGCACGGTCTTCCAAACTGCATTTCCAAAACTGGCGTGACGTTCAGCGAAAAAACTAATCGACCGATTCTGATGAAATTTTCTATAAACCTTTCTAACCTTATTGTTTAAAATATGATCCTAAATATGTTCGAAATAAAAAAACAATTTTTTATTGCAAAATGCAGCCCTTTTTCGGAAAATTCACTCTTTTTTCTTTCAAAGCGTACCATTTCATTGATTTTCCACATTTCTCACTTTTTCTTGCTTCATATGCCGCGTATTAGTGTCAATGAAAGAAGAATCTTCGTTGGTTTTTTTTCAGATTAATCCCGTCGACGCTACGTGTCACATCGTCTGTCAACATCCGCCTCAACTCGTTTAGAGGAGCGTGCCATACCACCGCCATTTTTGAAGATTAATGCAAAATGAAAAAATACCATGTGACAGCCAAAAGTAATAATGAAATATCCCCTAAGTCTCAAAAATGGTGCAAAAATGTTTCCTTTAAAAAAAATAATGAAAATTGGCAATTTTTTCTTCGCCTGAAGGTATTTCCCGCCGTAAAATGTTGCCTTACTCTGAAGACCGCGAGGATGATACGCGTGACCTTCTCCTTGGCCGAGTCGCTCAGTATGTCGGCGAGGATCGGTATCACGTTGAACTTGTTCATTTTCTCGGCCAGCAGTGGATTGAACGTCAGCACCCAGAGACAGAAGATCAGCTGGTATTGAACTTGAAAGTTGACGCGGCCGGAGAGTACGCTCAGGAGGGTCGAGATGCCGTCAACCGAGACGAACGCGAAACGATACTCGTCCACGCGCAACATCATTTGCAGGCATCGCGCAACCGACTGGATGTACTCGTTGTTCTGCGCGAGGGTGAGAAGCAAAAATTAACGCAATTGCAAACAGACCGTTTGCAGAGACGACGTTTTGGATTTTGGGAATTTCGTGTTGGCGTGAAAAATCAAGTTGCACTGGCAAAACGGTTCTTGGAAGTTTTTCGTACTGCGAGACATTCTGAGGGGGGCTGTGTGTTTGTTGAATTTTTTTAGCCGGATGGCGAGAGGGCTAAAAGACACGGTTGTACCAGCGCAAAGTGGCTTTTTCCGAAATTGTTTGTGGCTATAGGTGGCGTTAAGAGTAGCGTGTGTCGCGTGTGATCGCGTGTGAACGCGGAAGATGAAGAAAAAAAACAACGGTGCGGGTCTCGAAGGGATGAGCAAACGAGCGAGAATTAAGGGGTCTGCATAAGCTTGAAATTTGAGAAATACGACTTTTGATTGCAGTTCTATAGTCGAGGGTCTTGACTTTAATTTGCAAAGAAGATTTAGTAGAAATTTAAAAAATTGACAGAGTTGGGAGGATTTTTCTGAAGGGTTGCGCTCTTTTCTTTTGCCTTCTTGAAACTGTTTCGCGAACAGTTTCGAGTAAGAGAGCATGGTTTGTAAGTAATTAAAATTAAAATAATTGAAAAATAAAATAAAATAATTAAAAAATAATAAAAATCAAATAATTTGACAATATTAAAGTTGCTTTTTTGGTAGAAAATCGAACTTTTTTCAAACAGCTTGCCATTTTCGTAATTTTAAAGATATTTAAAAAGTATCCGGTCGTGGGAAGGTTTATTATTATACTAAGAGTACGTTTTTTGTACTTTTCAATTCAGATGAGCCTAGTTGCCGTAACAGCCTACACCGATTGGCCATGCAGCAACGGCGGCACTTTCTCTAGGGCTTTGGGATTTTTTTAAATATCGATTTTTGGTTTTCGATGGATTCTCAAAATAAAATACATAGCAAATATTCTCTGAAAATTTAATGCCCATGCGTTCAAAATTGAGAAAGTTACAGGCGTTAATAGAAAGGTTCCGTGAGCCGGCGAACTTTAAACGCGTTTTTCTCAGTGACTTTTTTAAAATCGGTGACCACGATATCTGAAAAATCACTGCGACGAAAAAATTTTAATTTTACAAGCTTCTTCTACATATCAAAGAGCAGTGAGCTTGAACGAAGGATTTTTTTTTGCGATGCATAGTTTTTTTTCACCAACGAAAATAGAGCGTTTCCAACGATAATCGATATTTTCACTTTGAACTGCGGCCATTTTTTCAATAATCATTTTATATAACATTATATTATATAATTTGAAATTATATTAGTTATATAGTTTTAATTATATAATATTTTATATAATATTTTATTAAATCATCGTCCGAGCACAAGATAGTTTCATGCAAAAACGAAATGCGTTTGATTTTTTTATTTCGGATGATTTGTCTCCGAGCAGCAGTGGTCATTTATAAATATTTATCAATACAAAACGTTTGAAAGATACTCAGGACCATACTCTTTATTCTAAAAAAAAACCTTAAAAACCGACACACGTTTTCCCAAAAAAAAAAAATCACGAAAATTCCTCTTCTTTTCCGGCCACTCGTTGGGCGTAACCCGTTAAATAATAACTTCATTGTTGCCCAATATTTCACAATAAAAAAAAGCTCAACCTCATTAAGGAGCCAGTATTAGAAGGTCCAAAAATCGTTTTTTTTATTGGTTAAATCGAAAGATAAACTATCCAAGAATATATTCACAACGTTACAGAGGCCAATTGTAAATATTTTCGAAGATACAAGGCCAAGAGCAGAGAAGCGAATCTTGATATTTCCTCCAATTGAAATCTTTGAAGCGTGTTTTCTCGTTTTCATTTTTACGATTTTTTAAAATTGGCGGGCGTCATAGCAAAAACACTAAACGACCTATTGAATCAAACCAAAGTTTATTTTCTTCAGTATGAAAATCTCTTCCAAGTGAACTAAAAAAGCCTTTGAAAAAGTGTCTTTAAATAATTTGTATATCACATTTGTTTTTTTGGTTCTTTAAACACATTTTTTTCAAACCTGAGAAAATTCATAATTGTAAGATTTTTTCAGCTTTTTCTTAGTTCACCCAGAAGAAAAATATATGACAATTGAAAGCTTAATTGGTTTTCTTATTTCAGTCAAGAATTGCGAGCTGCATCTTTCCCGCCGATTGGGGACTGCAGTGGCAAGACGCACATGGAATAGGCTGATAAATCTGCAGTCTTTGATTGTTTCATGTTGAAACATTTTTTTTCTATAACTTTCAAATATACATAAAAAGATACCTTAATGTTAACTGAGCTCACTTGTTTTATTCCCATCTGAAAAAATTCCTGAAAAAAACTATTTTTCGATCTTGTAGTTCAGGCTCTGAATCAGTTGCATGTAAAGTCCCGACCTCGTAATCCCGATACGCTCATCGGGGAAAAAAAAAATGTTAAAAAATCGATCTATTTTCTCCCAAGCTTATGCAGAGCAGTCAATGGAATAATGCCACGATTTCGTTTGAATCGTGAAGTTTATGTTCTTCTCTTTTTTCATTAACGGTGTTTCAACGGAACCAACCACGTTTGGCAACTCTTGGAGATCGGTCGCGTCTCCAGACTCGGCTGGTGCGGTGTCTTGCGCAACCTCCGCATGCAAGCTCGACTCCTGCACGGCGTCAAACTAAAAAACAACCCCGCCATCGTTCGATAGTCTCGGTAGCACAGGCACGTGTGTCACGCGGCACTCTTTCGCTAGGAAACCAACAAGAGAGCCAGCGAGGGGGAGAGAGACACGCACAGCAACCGAAGAAAAAACCGAGAAGAGACAAATTCCAAGCCGCTGGGAAGCAACGTTGCGGTGCTGCGACGACGAGGGTTTCGGACGTGACCCAAAGAGTAACCAGAGGTAGGAAAAGAGGCGCGCGACACAGAGAGAGAGAGAGAGAGAGAGAGAGAAAGACAAAGACCCTGTTACGAGGACTGCGGAGTCAAGAAAGGGGTCGGAGCAACAATCGGTTCGGTCGAAATGACGAATAATAATTGGTTAGTCAATTCTCATCACCGTAGACTGCGAACAAACTATCCGTCTAATTTTACCCAAGCTGGGCTGAACGGGCTACATCTACCTAGGTGGGTCGAAAAATTGCATTTTTCAAAAATGTTTTATTCCATTGTATCATCTTTTGGCTATATTCCGTGAAAATTCAATTGAATGAGCGTAATCGGAAAAAATTAGATTAGTTTTTTGACAGGTAACGTAACAATTTAAAAAATGCATATCAATTTGAAAAAAGTGAGATCGTCAATAGTACAGTCGTACTGTATATTGGAATCGGAAAAATTAGGAGGCTAATTTTTTGTCAGGTGATTTTGTAGGTGCCGCGGGTACTAAATCCAAGTTTGCCTAAAAATCGGGGTGTAGGATTTTTTTTGGGGGATGAAAGGGGATGAGGTTGGATTAATGGCAAACTACAGCCCCCATGAGGTCGGCGCCGCGAGACAAAATGTGTAAAAAAATCCAGGCTTTAGTTTTGTCCACAGCACCGAAGTCGTGGAAGTTCATTTTGGGGGTGAAAAAGTGGGGTGAATTTTTGAAAAATCAGTTTTGATTCAATAACTCTTTAGAAAAAAACGTACACTTTTTGTTCAAATGGGAACGTGGTAGCCCTTGAAAAGACGCGTCGATTGAGTATTTGATTTGATCACTCTCCGATAATATCTTCGGCCCGAAAAAATGGTTAAAATGCAACAAAAAACATTGTTTATTGAATAACTCAAAAACAATGGATTTTTCGGGTATGGTTCAAACGTACGAAATGTAGATAATCATTTTCTCTATATTTTCGTTTCTATGGACCACCCTTGAATTTTGATTTTCCAACCCCTCTCGGGGGTTGAACATTCAAAATGAAATTCTGGGAAAACTATTGACCGCACGAATTCGCCGCGGTGGAAGAATTTGTAGCTCGAACCCTCAGCTACATTTTTGTCCACAGCGCCAAACTCGTGTCTCTTTATTTTCGGTCAATAGTTTACCCAGAATTTCATTTTGAATTTTCAACCCCTGAGAGGGGTTCGAAAAAAGCAAAATTCAAGGGTGGTCCATAGGATCGAAAATATAGAGAAAATTATTCTGTACATTTCGTATGTTTAAACCATCCCCGAAAAATGCAGTTTTTGAGTTATTCAATAAACCATTTTTGTTTATACCTCAACCATTTCTTTGGGGGTGAAGATATTATTGGAGAGGAATGATCAAATACTCGATCGACGCGTCTTTTCAAGAGCTACAACGTTCGCATTTGAACAAAAATTGTATGAATTTTTCCCAAAGAGTTATCGAATGAAAATTGATTTTTCAAAATTTCACCCCACTTTTTCACCCCCAAAATGAACTTCCACGACTTCGGCGCTGTGGACAAAAATAAAGCCCGGATTTTTCTGAACATTTTGTCTGCCGGCGCCGACCTCATGGGGGCTGTAGTTTGCCATTAATCCAACCCCATCCCGTTCATCCCCTAAAAAACCCTACACCCCGATTTTTAGGCAAACTTGGATTTAGCACCCGCGGCACCTACAAAATCACCTGATAAAAAACTGGCCTTCTAATTTTTTCCGATTCCAATATACAGCACGACTGTACTATTGACGATCTCACTTTTTTCAAATCGATATGCATTTTTTAAATTGTTACGTAAAAATTTCCCCCTTTTTCATAGATTTTGTATATTCGCGTTTCAATTCGTTGCCACGTGGTTAAAAAAAGAAAGATTTCGATAATCGAAGATCGTCGACGACTGAAACTTGAAGAACCCGTTTGGTTTTCAGATTTCAGATGGACCGTTTAAGGATGTATTGCCCGTACATTCCCAACCAAAAGTGAGTTTTGGTGAGAATTTTGAGTACTTTGCGATAACATTAAAATCTGAAGAAAATCGACCGTATTGAGGATGCTAAGAACACTGGTTTTGAATAATAAGAATGCCAAAAATGTGTGTATAAATTGTTTAAACAAAAATTTGTTAAGAAATTGTTTAAACAAAAATTTGTTAAGAAATTGTCCGGTAAACTTGTTTTTTTGTAACATAAATGAATTATGATATTTTTCTGAATACATATGATTTTTCAAAGAATTTTCTCTCTATTTACAAAATTCCGACACTTCTTGAATTTAATATGGAACAATGCTCCGAAAATTTGTGACCCTTGATCCATTAAAAAAAATAAAAAACAAAAATGAAAAAGGAAAATTCTAAAAAAATCATATCTATTCAGAAAAATCTACGAATTCATTTTATTATATAAAAAAGGTAGTTCACCTGACATTTGTTGAATCATTTTTTTCAACAATTTACTAATAACTTTTTTGCATTATCATTACGGGAAATTAATGTTCTTAGCATTTTGAATGTGGTTGATTTTTTTTAAATTTTTATCTCATCGCAAAGTACTCAAAATTCTCGCCGAAACTCACTTTTGATAGGGAATGTACGGGCAAAACATCCTTAAGGAATCATTACAGTGTAAAATTTTCAAAAAATCGATTTTTTTAAGCATTATCCGATAGTATAGACGGTATACATGGACCTGGCATCGCCGATTGACCGTAAGTAGACAATTTATATGAAAATCCCGCACTCGAAACTCTAAACGCGTTTTTCTCGGAATGCCGTTTTTCAAAACGGTGTGCACTTTCACAGGAAGAATTTTTTTCAAGCTATTCGTCTCAAATTTCGACACAATATTTTTCACGCCATTGGTTATGTTGCTAGGAAAGCTTTTTATTAAATGTTTATATTTTTTTAACAAAAAACTGTCGAAAAAATAGGCTAAATTCGATACTTTTTTTTTCAAACCGCCACCATTTTGTGAATTTTTATTTTAAAGAACGCTTCGCATCAAGATAGCGGCTTTCATACTGATTAAAAATGTTTCTACAAATTTTGTTTCAGATAATATTTACGACCACAACCGTGTATACCTTGAGGACATTTTTCAGTCGTTAAAAAAAATGTACGACAAAATTAAAATAAACGTTTAAAAAATTATTTTCTGTTGTTCACGAGTGCTTTGATTTGCCATTAAAAAAAAATCAGACTAATTACCGTATTTCAACCACAAAAAAAATCGCTACTCAGCTATTTTTCGACCCGTTACACTGTGATGATTCCTCAAGCTGAAGTCTGCCCCACCAAACGTCGCGAAAAAAATTTCATCGCCTGTCGGCGGCCATGTTTTTGTTGTTTTTCTGTATTTACTGGTGATTTTTTTTCAAAGGTTCTCATTATATCTACCTTCACGTCAACTTGTATTTTAAAAAATGCGTTTCTTTTTCAGCAACCGTTGCCCAGAAAAAATATCAGAATTTGGCTATTTTTTCGGGCCTCTAGGTAGATGTAGCCCCCGAAGCTAGAAAGCGTGCAGAGAAAAAAGCGTTTTTTGACAATACGCCGGCTCGGGCACGTGGGTCGTCGAAATGAAAATGAATCTTTCAACGCGAAATGTCTGCACGAGACTGGACTTTTTCATTTCAACAACGCCCATCTCCGAGAGCGTTCTCGGATCACTACCAAAAAAGTCCACAATTTCTAAAGTAACTTTATCAGTATCCTGAAACAAACAACGAATTAATAAACGGCCGATGTAGCGTGTCCGCAAAAGAAAAAAAAAAGTTCTGAACTCGGGAGCAATAAAGTGACTGAGTAATCAAACGGGAGATAAGATCGCTACGGGTATAATGGTGCGGAGAATTCGTCGGTTGTTCAGCTGGCGCCCAACTTACGCTCAGCTTAAGCTGATCCTTGAGCCAAGTGAGATAAAAGTGGAGGTCGGTCTTCTCCATGAGCTCGTGGCTCCAGCACGCGAGTTTGGCGATTATGCGCGATGTCATGTTCATGATGAAGCCGTCCTGTCGGTTAAGCAGGTTCAAAAACGGACCCCACACGGACTCGCGTTTCCGGGTCGAGTGCTCGCGGAATATTTCGACGCGGCTTCGATCTTCCTGCAGGGGGACAAAATAGTAAGTTATATTTCGTTTTTTTTCAAATTCGATTTCTCTTTCTGCCGAGGTGGGAAAAGAAATAGATCGTTGATGAGTTACCTGGAGCATGTCGTCGATCATAACGAGAATGTACTGGATGGTCTGATCCTTGGAGACGTGACCCAGCAGGTTGAGAAACGTCTTGGCTGCCTGGCCGGGATTCTCCTTCAGCTTGGCGTCTTTGGCGGCCGAGTCGTTAGTGTCGAAACCCACGATGAAGACGTAATCCTCCTGGGATATCATCTGCGACCTACGTCAAGGCTCTCTCGTTAATAACCAAGGAACACAAAAAGCCCGAAACGATTTATTACAACTGAAATATAATTACTGTTGGTAGGATTGCCAGTTGATGCGCTGGTTCCGTATGTCTGCCGCCTGCTGTTGAAGGGCGCTCGTCGCCGATATAATATCTGTCGGAAAGTAATCATTGTTACTTCGATTCACGACACAATGAACTGGGAGAATTTGTCCGTGTGATATTTAGGAACAAAAAACACGATTCGTCGGTTTCTACGAGGGAAGGAATTCATTCGTTGGGCTCTCTAGGGGAAGAAATCAATTCGCTGGTTTTTTTTAAAGGAAGGAATTAATTTTACGATTTCTGCGCAGGAAAAAATTAATTTTACGGTTCGTTTACAGGAAGAAGTTAATTCAACGGTTTGTTTACAGGAAAGAATTAGTTTTACGGTTTCTTTACAGAAAAGAATCAATGCTTCTGCTTCTCTACATAAAAAAAATCGATTTTTCAGTTTCTTTACAGGAAGAATTTAAATACTTGGCTTTGTTAAGGAAATAATTCAATAATTTGGCTTTGATACAGAAAGCATTCAATTCTTTGGATTCTTTATGGGAAGAATTCAATTAATTGACTTCTAAGGAAAGACAATTGAATTTTTAAAGAATTTAATTCATGGGCTTCTAAAGGGGAATTGAATTTGTAAAGAATTTAATTAATTGGGTTCTGAAGGAGGAGACTTTAATTTTATAAGAATTGAATGCTTTGTTTGCTTTATGGAAAGAATTCGAACCCTTGGTTTCTCTACAGGGAAAAAATCAATTATCCAGTTTGGTTTTGTTATGAGTAAAATTCAAATCTTCATTTCGTTTGGGAAAGAATTTAATCCATTGGTTCCTTAAGAGGGAATGATACCTCATCGCGGTTGGTATGGTAGAACAATTATAGATTCCCAAAAATCTTGAAAACGGCTCTTCAGATCCCGTCCAAACTTTGCCAAACGACGTCAAATAGATAGACGAACAACTGTCTTCCCCTCAAATTTTCTGAATTTAAGAAAAAAAACTAGATTGGCTTATGATAAGCCAATCTACATTTTTTTTCTCAAAAAAAAGCCAATCTACGTTTTCGAGATTTTTGGGAATCTATAATTCTTCTACCATACCGACCGCGATGAGGTATCATTCCCTCTTAACAGGAAAAAAATCAATTATTCGGTTTCTTTGCACAAAGAATTCCATTCTTCGGTTTCTTTGCACAAAGAATTCCATTCTTCGGTTTCTTTACTCGAAGAATCCAATTCTTGGATTTTTGTACTGGAAAAATTCAATTTATTGGTTTCTTTACTCGAAAAATTCAATTCTTTGGTTTTTGTAAGCAAAGAATGTAATGTTTGAGCTTCTATGCAGAAAGAAATCAATTCTTCGGTACCTTGATGCAAAAAATCAATTCTTTAGTTTTTCACCCAAGGAACTCAATTCTTTGGTTTCTTTACTTAAATAAATAAACTTTTCGGTTTCTCAATGCAAAGAAAGAAATTAGTTGCTTTCTCAATGCAAAGAAATCAATTTTTTGGTTCCCCAATGCAAAGAATTCAATTATTTGGTTTCGTTACGCAAAGAACTCAATTCTTTGGTTTCTCAAGGCAAAGACCTCAATTCTTTAGTTTCTCAATGCAAAGAAATCAATTCTTCAGTTTCCTTAAACAAAGAAGTCAATTGTTTGCTTTCTCAATGCCGAAAAATTAATTCTTTCGTTTCTTTACGAGACAAAATCTATTCCTCGAGTTCTTTGCGCATAGAAGTCAATTCTTCAGTTTCTTTCTTCAGATAAATCAATGCCTATGTATTTTTTGTTGGAGAGCAAACAAATTGCTCCATTTCTTCCTTCACAACAGTAGAGAGAAACATCGCGCAACGATAAACAACGAGGTGAACAACGACGATGAATCTTCGTTGGCGCGGGGAGTGGCAAAGTCATGTGGGTGCACGAAAGTACGAGTGAAGTGAAAAAAGAAACAATTACCGGTTTTCTCATCTGGCAGAGCAGGAATAATTTCGTTTATGCTGGCTCGAACGGCCATCTCGTACGATCGTCTCGTTTACTCTTCAACGGTGTAAAAAACTTTACGTCTCCTCGCTCTTATTCGCGATTTTGTTCCTTCGCAGTCGCACTATCTTCTATCACAACTTCGTAGAGCTCCGAAAATACCGAGGACCAATTCGGTCCACCCTTGTTATTCAGCTGTTCGATCACAAGACCCGATTCAGGGCTGCCAACACGAGAAATCAAATTGTCCCTTCCTCTTTGCCCTGGGAACTTGCGCGGTTGTGTTTTTTTCTCACGATAACGCACTGAGAAGTTGGCGGCAAAACGAGTTTGTTTCAAATTTCATTCTCAACTGCGTGTGTCGAGCGCCGTCGTCAAGTGTCAATAAACGATTTTACGAAACACTCGCAAAACGGAACAATTAAAATGTCCTTGTGATAGCGATGCTCGCCATGTACGTACGAATTTTTTTGGAATAATAAACATGATGTTTTTTATTTACAAAATTTTTGGAATATCACGGTGTTTTTGAATGATTGATTAGCAATTTTGTATTTATGGAAATAAAAAAATATATATATGCAAGGGTCTGACAATGAGAATCGACGCTTCGTGAAATTCATACAGCTCAGGCTTTACTTTGAGGTTAGTGGACGTCTTCGCCTTAATTCAAGATCTTGAACAGCCTCAGTCAATTTATTTACGAAAAAAATATATAAATGGATTATTCGCTCGGCTAAAAGTAAAAAAAGTCGAATTTGTTGAGAATTTCACTGAAATTGTCCATTTTGTATATTTGAGGTTACGGAGTAAAGTATTGACGTTTTTCGAATATTTATCGATTAATAAAAATGTAATGAAAAATTAATGAAATTCAATAAAAAGCATTCTATGAGGCACAACTCTACTCTCAAATTTGCAAATTGTAAACCAAAAACCAAAAAACGAGAAAATTCATATTCATGTCCCGTTATTGGCGATATTATTTTTCAAAGGTGATTCTAACCTCAATTTGTGGTTTTTACGAGCCGTTTTTATCTTTTAATTTAAATTTAAATCAAAATATAAAAATTTCAGTGTGAGTTTCATATTTTTTAATTTAACTTTAAATGTAATATTTTTTCAATTATTTAATGAAAATTTTATTCGAATGGAAATCAAAATGTTTGAATTTAAAGTTTCGAATTTTTCAAATTGAAATTTTATATTCACAATTTCTAAAATAAAACCTTATGCCAATTTAGCGTTTCACTCAAATTGCAAGGCAATTAACGAAAAATTCTTGTGGATAGGAACGAATAAATTCCGTCACTACGTAATTTAGTAAAAAATTTGCCTCTTTTATTCGGTGATAATTCTTAAATCCTACGTATAAAAGTACGCTCTATCATCGTCGCGTTTCTTTCTCGAACCGACGTCTTGTTCCTACCTTGAGAACTGGGGACTCGACAAGGAGTCGTTTTAACTTGACACTGCCCGTGTCCTCGTTCTTTTGCACCCGTCTATCTCCCTCCCACGCCGACGAACCTCTATGCCCTTAGCCACGGGGAAAATGATCTTCCAATGATGCGCAAAGAACTCAAAGTGCCTTCCGTCGCGTATCGTACAAAAGTAAATACTACGTTACGTCCAAGTATCCGTAAAATGGTAGCAAACTTTTGAAGACCGGGAGGCCCGGGAGAGACTTTCCCCCCGTCGTTCCGTAATGTCACACCTTTTGGCCTTATACTTTATTCTTCGTACCACAGCGTTTCTACTGCGGCGTTCCATCTTGTATATTGTATCTATAATAATTATACTTTATTGTGAACATAATTGTCCTTTTGCAGTCTGTCATCTTTTTAAGCTCTTCTCGCATCCATTGTGATTCTTCTCTTCCGCTTCATTCTTCCTTCATTATTTGTCTTCCCACGCACGTTTGCCCAAATATTGTCATTATTGGCAGGACACCGGTCGCCTCTACACCGAGACGATACTGACCGATGCATTCATTTTTTTGTTCTTTTTAAGTAACGTTTAACAAGGGAATATGACGATGCCTTGTCTTTTTTGGGGGCGTAAAAAAGGAATGCCCGCTCACGTTGATAAATTGTAAAAAAAATTACATTTCGATCACGTCGAAAATGTAAACAATTTCGCTCTTTTTGTGTGTGTGTATATGTAGACACTTGATATAAAAATTTCGGGGTCTTCGCCCAATGTGTCTATGTATAAATATATATTACGAAATTTATTATATAAAAGTAACGAAATATGTATATGCGGACACGTGTTTTTTTTTTCTTCTTTTATATACAAAATTTGCGTTTCGTGCCCAGTATAAAGGACGACAATTATAAGGTAGCCATGTTTTTTTAAGGGCCCACGAAATATGATATTTAAGGGGGAAGTTTCCTTTAGACAGCCGAAAATAAGCGAATTATCAAAAAAACTTTTGTTGTCGAAACTATTCATTTTACATCATTGAAATTTTGTGTTGTTACATATTTAATTTTCCAAATTTTTTTTTTTTATTTAAAAATTAGCGTCTGTACTACACTCGCTTCAGAGACGGTTGAAATTTTAGATTTCTGAGGCCAACATGCTCTATGTAAACCTAGAGTTCCTTAAAAATTATTTTTAAAAACTACTTTCTCGTTGACAAATATTGAAGTAAAAAATTCACGAAAAATAGAACATGTTTTCAAACGCGTACGATATTTCGAATTTTCACTTTTGTCGGGTTTTTTCGCTTCGCGGCAAGCGTGTGGGTCTTAGAAATTTAAATATTCTTGGCTCTAATGTTTCACATCAATGCACCGATTGGTAGGTTGTACGCTGTCGAACAACTCAGGTGGAAACCGTCTCTGAAGCGAGTGTGGTACGGCTGCAATTTTCAAATATAAAAAAAAAGTTTGTTTAGAAAATAGAATGACGTAATAATATGTGCATAAAACTTTAATTATGTAGAATAAATAGTTTCGACACGAAACATCTTAAAAACTCAAGATTCCGCTTCGAAAAAAATGTAGCCTATTTTTGTGATGAGTAGTGTTGACCAGAAAAAATTAAGCATGCTGAAAAAAATCAACATTCCATTTTGAGTTCAGCAGAATAAAGATAATTCAATGCCGGTAAAGAAACGCTTCAAAAAAACTTTTTTTCAACTGAATTAAATCCCATGTATGCACTAGAATGCATCTTTGGTAAGTTTGTTTCTCGATGATGTGATGCACAAAAAGAGTTTGTTCAGGAGTGTTTCGTATTCGGAATTGAATAAGAAATTTTGCTGTACCCAAAATGGAATTTTGTTTTTTTTTTCAGAATGCTCAATTTTTTTTGACAAATACTTCTCGTCACAAAAATACGCAATATTTTTTTCGAGGAAGACTCGAAAACCAATTAAATATCATTATTTACAATTAAATATGAATTTTGCTGTACCCAAAATGAAATTTTGTTTTTTTTTTCAGAATGCTCGATTTTTTTTGACAAATACTTCTCGTCACAAAAATACGCAATATTTTTTTCGAGGAAGACTCGAAAACCAATTAAATATCATATTTTTCTCAGCCGCAAAACCTCCGCGCAATATCCTCAAGAACACGATGTTGAAGTTTCCATCGTTGGAATGCAACGAGAATTATTATTTCTTCTTTTATTACTCTATTTTGATTCCTCACGAAAATATTTTTTCGTCAATTTGGATTGTAGATTTTTAATGAGGATCCTGGAAAGTGTTGGAGTGATATTTGTAGCCCAAATGAGGTAAAAAATATTTAAGCAACGAAAAAAAATGAATTTCCGTTGCGTCGTAACAATGCAAACTATAACGTCATTCAAAAACACATGGCCACCATATAACTCACCCTGTATATATATTTGTATATATATGTATATGTAAAACAAACGTCTATATAGACTTTAATATGAAAAATCTCGCGATTTTCTCCATATATACAGGGTGTTAAGATGGTCGATGCAAAGCCTTAAGGGTGTCATAGGTTACCTCGGGGCCGGGTTGAAATTCCGAATTTTGAATGCTCCGACGGTAAAAAACTCCGAATTTTAATGTTCCGAAATCCAAGATGGAACCGGGTTGTAATTCCAAACTTTGAATGCTCAGATCGCTCAAAATTCCGAAAGAATAGTACCCCGATAAATCAAAACTCCGTAAATCTTAACACCGTCAATATAATTCGGCTATGGAAGTATTAAACGTTTCAAAATTTTCAATAAATCGACGAATTATTTCAAAATTTTTTTATTTATTAAGAAGTGATTGTGCGTCAATTTTGAAATTTGTCTAGACAATGTTACACGTTCTGCATCATTTACAGTCAACTGTGTAGACTTTCGCTGGCATGATCTTGACATGTGGGCCGGGTTGAAATTCCGAACTTTGAATGCGCCGACGGTTTAAAATTCCTAATTTTAATGTTCCGAAATTACAAGGTTCGTCAAGATTATGCCAGCGAATGTCTACACTGTAAATTATGTAGAACGTAGAACATTGTCCAGACGAATTTGAAAATTGACGTAAAATCACTTCTTAATAGAAAAAAAAATTCTTGAAATAATTCGTGGATTTATTGAAAATTTTGAAACTTTCCAATTTCCATAGCCGAATTATTTTGACGGTATACAGACTTCCGGAGTTTTGGTCTTTCGTGTAAAATTCATTCGAAGTTTGTGACCTCCGGTAATATATTTTCGGAGTTTTCAGCGTTCTGATCATTCAACGTTCGGAATTTAAACCCTCTGAAAAAGGGATACTCTAAGTCTGTATCCACACAACCAACTAAATGGGCCGTGTTGAATAATTAAAAACTTGTCAAAAATTAAAAATACCTCTTATGTTAATGCTATTTAAAAAAATTGCATTAACATAATAAACGAGTTAGTACCTAATTTTGGGAAATTATCCAAAAATCATGCCTACCATGATAACTCGAAATCCTGAGACTAAGGTAACCTAAGTTAGATATGTTCCTAACGAGGTGACCTATCACCCCCTTAAGGCTTTGCATCGACCTTCCTAACACCCTGTGTACATATCGGCAAAAACTGCCAAGTTTGTCATGCAAAAGTAAATAATTGTGTACATGCACAGATCTAAACTCCATTTTCGCTTTGATATTAAAAAATTGCGTCCTTTGCCTAATATTTATACACATGTATATATATATTTTTAATATAAAAAATTTCGCGAGCTTCGTCTGATATATATATATGTATTTAGATATACAGTGAAAACCGGTTATAACGACATTGAAGGGACCGACGTTATAGCCAATAATCTTTGTAAGCGATATATGTACAGTGTGCTCCAGATTTCGTCGTTATATCCGATACGTCGTCTTGAGCGACGTCGTTGTAAGCGGTTTCGACTGTATATAAATGATAAGACAATATCGTGTCGAATTGCAAATATAAGTATAATATTTCAAAAAAAGATTGTAGAAATAGCAATTATGAAATATAAACATAGAATAGTCATTTTTTTTCAACAGGCAAATATCTATATCTTAATAACTAAATCTTGCATTCGTTCACTCGCTCGCCTCGTGTAATCACAAATCGACCACGACTCGCTTTTCCCTCTCTCTCTCTCTCTCTCTCTCTCTGTCTTTCGTTATTGCAAATTCACTCTCGAACAAATAATTTCTCGCATCCTCGTAAACGTAGAGCACATACGTGAGCCCCAACTTTTCTTGACGTAATCTCGACGCGAGACTGCCCGACTCCGTTATTGTTATCTTCACTCTTCTTTTCGTAACATTTTTTCCCCTCCTTCCTCCTCTTGTATGTACATACTCGCAATACGTAACCCTATCAAAATTATATATATAACGCGGTTTTCTCTCGTTCTCAATTTCTCGTTCCGCTCCGATTTTTTTTCTTCCACGTTTTTTCGTTTGTTTTAATACCAATTCGCTCTTGAATCATCAGGAATACTGGATCTTTCTTCTGTTCAACTTCGTAACGTTAAGTATACAATGGTCAATCGCGGCCATAGGGGCTATAAAATTTCTTCTTTTTCATCCGGGAAGTCGTTCTTCCTCTTTGTCGTTGCGACACACTTGATTCCTACGAATTTATTGTTTTTCATCTCTTTTGCTTCTTTCACCTTCTACTTTCGCGCAAATAACGCGAACATGCGAGTTACACTCGATGTATTCATCATCCGTTAGAAGGTGACAAGAAAGAAAAAATGACCAAATATATGATGGAGAAAAAAAAACAAAGAAGAGAACGACAAGTTACGTCGGATCGAACTTTCTCCTCCGGGTATTTAAACTCTCGAAGAATTACATAATGCACGTTTGCCCCCGTGCACGCACGTCGTACATATATGTATATATACATACATACATACATACGTGTGCACATATATATATATATATATATATATATATATATAATCGTTCGGTGCAAGTCTTCGGTCGTATAGTGGCTTTCTATACAGGGTGAGCGGTTCGGAGTGCTACCAAATCACTTCCATGCCACAGACATTGCTGAGAATATTTATTCACAAAAAATATGTCACAATTGAAACCCGTTTTCGTTTTAAACGCGTTTTCCCTAGTAAAAACTAGTTCTTACCGAACGCCTTCGTTAAAACTAGTTTTTTTTTCTAGTAAAAACGATTTTTTACAACTAGTTTTTTTTTAGTAAACCGAATTTTTACAACTATTTTTTTTTCTAGTAAAAACTAATTTTTACAACTAGTTTTTTAAAGTAAAAACTAGTGTTTGTAACTAGTTTTTTCTAGTAAAAACGAATTTTTACAACTAGTTTTTTCTAGTAAAAACGAATTTTTACAACTAGTTTTTTTTTTAGTAAAAACGAATTTTTACAACTAGTTTTTTCTAGTAAAAACGAATTTTTACAACTAGTTTTTTCTAGTAAAAACGAATTTTTACAACTAGTTTTTTGCAGTGAAAACGAATTTTTACGACTAGTTTTTTTTCTCTGGTAAAAACGAATTTTTACAACTAATTTTTTTCTAGCAAAAACATATTTTTACAACTAGTTTTTTTTAGTAAAAACGAATTTTTAAAACTAGTTTTTTCTCGAAAAAAATGTTTTTTACAACTAATTTTCACAACTACTTTTTTTCTAGTAAAAAAAACTCATTCTTACGAAACGCCGTCATTACAACTCATTTTTATTGAACGCCTTTGTTACTAGTTTTCATTGAACGCCTCTGTCACTAGTTTTTTTTTTAAATAAAAACTAGATCGTACCGAATGCATTTGTTACAATTACTTTTGTCTAGTAAAAACTCGAATTTATTGATAAATAAATTTGACTGTTAGTTAAAACTCGTCTTAACCAGGAAAAACTAGTTCCGACAGCCCAAAACCAGTTCTAACGAAATGCATCAGTGCGAGCTGTCTCCGAATACGGTTTGTTTCGTGTTTATTCGGGTTTCTAGTTTCACTGGGAAATAATAGTTGCAACGAGGCCGTTCAGTACTAGTTTTTACAAGGTAAAACGCGTCAAAACTGAAAACGGGTTTCAACCGTAACAAAAATATATACCTACATAATTCGTTTTTAAATAATTTGGCTCTTTTCCCAAAATATATGTGCGAGTATATTTCAATAATTGCATTGATTTCACTTGATTTTAGTAATCGATCCATCAAGTTTGCAAATTCGAATAAGTCGCGTTTCAATCCGAGTAAAAATGAATATATATAATCATATATAATTGTATACAAAAATTGGCCCGATAGAATTGTATACAATTGTATATGATCAATTAATATACAATTATATATGATTATATATATATTTATATATATAATCATATATAATTGTATATTAATTGATCATTTAATATACAATTATATATGATTATATATATAAATATATATATAATCATATATAATTGTATATTAATTGATCATATACAATTGTATACAATTCTATCGGGCCAATTTTTGTATAAATATATACAATATATATTTTGTATAAATATATATATATAGTATATATATATATATATATATTTATACAATATATATATATATATATTATTTATACAATAAATATATATATACAATATATATTTTGTATAAATATATATAAATATATATAATCATATATAATTGTATATTAATTGATCATATACAATTGTATACAATTCTATAGGGCCAATTTTTGTATACAATTATATATGATTATATATATTCATTTTTACTCGGGATTTTTGGACAGGTATTCCCGTATAATTTTTCGTTGTTGATTCTTCGAAAAAAAAAAAATATCAACTAAAAAATTACAATTCGCGATGCATGGAATGCTCACCCTGTACATTGAACACGCACGCTCACCGGGACGTTCGCATCGTTCGAGCGCAATCAATTTTTAAATCAAATTTTTTTACCAGCCAAATTTTTAGACTACGAAAATCAGTGTTTTTTTTTTCTATCCTCGTCACCCACAATCCGAATGTGCAAAAGAGAATTTTGAATAGTAAAAATTGAGTGGTCGACAAATATTCGACGATGCGAACCGCGACGAAAGTTTGCACCGATCAACGCGAACAAAGCTATAAATTCCTGTCTCCCTCTCGCTCTCTCTCTCTCTCACACATACACAATGCAGTCTTTTCTCGGCATACGCAATAATGTATAGATACTTATACTGCTTATAAACGCGCGTTTATTCGTTTTTTTTTCCCTCTTTATATATTTCTTTATTCGAAATAAGGAGTGTTTTCATCTTCCTAATCGTCTTGGATTCGTATCCGACGAAAAAGTAGGTATCGCCCGCGACCGGCATCGCTCAAAATGCCAGGCGAGCTTCAAAAGGCCAACAACAACGCACACACGCCCGCCAAACGCGTATCGCGATAGATACGCGGCGCGTGTGAAACATATATATAATAGAGATAGGCAATTTTCAACGGAGGACTACGGTTTCTCTCCCGCCGCGGCCAACAAACGGCTCGCTGCTTTTTTCTCCTCTCACTCTTATACTTATTATTATCGTTCTTATTATTATTATTATCGTTTTTTTTTGTTTGTTATCTATATCAATACTCTTTATCGTATCTCTCTTTAACAGTATCATAGACACGACCTAGAAATTTCCTTTTTTATGCACTTTACTTTATTTTTCTTGCTCTCGCAGCAATTTCGTTCTCGAATATTTTTCATTCGTCGGATAAATTGGAACATTTCATTAGTTTTAGTTGTTGGACCGCGATTTTTTTCGAGAGTCGAGCATTTCGACGAATATCGGAGCTTTTCTTACGCGTAGATACGTCCGTTTGAATTTCGGGGTCTCGCGACTGCGCCGTTTTCGCGGCAAAAACGATATTCAAATCCGTGATGTTTAGTGCAGTTTCTTGTGAACAGACGAAAAATCGTGAATTTCGCCGTAGTTGATATTTCATCGCGGACACATTCGCTGCGCTAATTGACGATTAAATTCCAGCTCGATTCACGATTCCTCGTGAGATACTGGCGGATATTTGCGTTTTTGTTTTCTTTTGTCGATAACGATGCAGTTGAACTTTTCTCGGACATATCCATGTGTAAAAAAAAACGAAGAGAATCGGTTTTCTCCAACGTTAATCTTTAAAACGCTCGAGCCTCCTTAATCTTACGAAAATTAACAACGACCGATTGGCACGCTAGGCACGCTACGAATTTTTGCCTTTCGTACACATGCATACATACATATGTGTGTGTGTGTGTATATATATGCACGCTACCGGCGAAAAGTTTCCGGACAAAATTTTAAGTGCCGGAACGGTTTTCCATGCCATTTCGCCGGTAGTTGATCTAAGCCAATTTAATAAACGGCATTTCAAAGAAAAGGGATTAACCTTCATTTGGCTTTTTTCAAAAAAATTTACGATTTTTTTTACAATTAGCACCGGGTTTTGAAAACGACCATTTTTCGTCGTCTTTTGGTTCCTTTTTGAGTGGAGTTGAAGTAAAACAAAAATGGACGCATTTCTTCGACCAAAATCATAAAAAGGAGTAGCCTAAGCTTCAATTTCGTTTTTAAAAAAATTTCTATGATTTTTTGTCCAACAATATTTCGTTTTTTTTGCGAAAAAATAGCTAATTTGAAAATTGCTCCGGAGTACGAAAACGATGAGATTTACAACAAAACCTCAAGATAGCAAAAAATTTGCATTGCTTCTTGTGAGTTCGCGAGAATTTTTTCAGACTTTTTTCATCTTTTTCCGGTCAAAGCTCGATTGATCTGAATACCATAACAATAATATAATTATATAATTAATATATAATTATATTAATTATATAATTATATATATAAATATATAATTATAGCAATAATTAAATTCGGCGTGAGGAGGTTTCTTCGACGAGACCAAAGTTTAATATGTAAGTCAAAAATTTAGTTATATTATTGTTACGGTATTCAGATCAATCTTTGACCGAAGATAGATGAAAAATAAAAAGTTTCGAAATAAAAATGTGAAAAAATTCTCGTGTTCTCACAAGAAGCAATGCAGCTTTTTTGCTATCTTGACGTTTTGTTGTAAATCTCATTGTTTTCGTACTCCGGAGCAGTTTTCAAATTATCTATTTTTTTTTCACAAAAAGTTAAACCTTGTTGAAAAAAAATCGTAGATATTTGGAGAAAAAAAAACGAAATTGAAGCTTAGGCTTCCCCCTTTATGATTTTGGTCGAAGAAATGCGTCAAAAGTTGTTTTACCACAAATGGGGTCCACTCGAAAAGGAACAAAAAGACGATGAAAAATGGTCGTTTTCAAAACCGGGTGCTAATTGTAAAAAAAATCATACATTTTTTTTTTAAAGTCAAAATGAAGGTGAATGCCTCCTCTTTAAAATGTCGTTTATCAAATTGGCCCAGGTCAACTACCGGCGAAATGGCATAGAAAATCGTTCCGACGCTCTTTTAAACTTTTGTCCGGAACCATTGCACCGGTATTATACATACACACAGCGCTGATAAAAAATTGCATCTCGACTCGCGTTTCCAAAAATCGGAACGCGCGATAACTCTTTCCGCATCTCTCTCTCTCTCTCTAAACTCTAAATGCGTTACAAAATGACAAATAAAAACAATGTATACAAAGTACGGAAAACTGTCGTTGAGAATTAAGAGTTTGCGCTTAAAATAATTAATTTAAAAAAGAAAAGAGAGGGCCTGGGAAATAAAAAAAAAATAACGGGCTTACAAGCTACAGCTCTTACCGCCGTCTGTGATCAACGAGACCCGATTAAAAACAAAAAAAGAACGTTTTCTACCCTCTCGTAAGGGTACGACCAGGACTCGCCATTTTGGAAAAGAATCCACGAACAGCCGGATTTTATTCCTCAAATTCTCATACACGTATATGAGCATTTCAATAATAAAATCTCTCGATTCGACATCGACTCCGCTTTGTCGCTGTTTGTTCAGTTTAAGTACATTCTCATTACCGGGACACGAACAATTATGCATTGTTCTTAAGTAGATGTAAAAGATTTAAAAAAAAAAGGACACGAAAATACTGGTAATTCGTCGTCAACTCGTTGTTTGATGACAAATTATTCGAATAAGATTCGAGGACACACGCAACGATTTTTCTCACACTCGGGACGCACTAATGACAAATATATAATAAAAAAAAAAAAAAACATCGTTGTCACAAGAACATATATATGTATACGCATATATACATATATGTGTGTGATTTTTCTTACATTCTTTCGTTCCTTACATAATGGACGCTCCGGGCCAAAGTTTCAGTCTCACTCGCGACTCTCGGTTTAGACGTTGGACGTACGTGTATATAATAAGGTGCAAATATAATAATATAGGCCGCCGCAGAAACTCCTGTATTATCAAGGCAGGAATGCAAGAGTGCAGGCCTCTTATGGAAGCATTTCAGTATAATACATATACATACATACATACACCTCTATATATATATATATATATATATATATATAGGTGTATGTATGTATGCATGTATGTTTGTGTGTCTGTGTCCTATCCTTAAAATATAAGTCCTATCAGAAAGTAGTCCCCTCACCATTATCTTAAATCGCTATTACGCACTATACGCGAGTTACCAGTCGTTTGTTTTCATTTTTTCTTTTTTTTTTCTTTCCTAAATATCTTCTCTCTTTGATATAAAAAAAAATCGGAAGAAAAACATCATCTCTCTCTCTCTCTTTCTCTCTCTCCGCTTCTTACATACTACAACCTGATTCCCGGAGCTTATATGGACCCTTATAAGCGTGGAATCCGCTGAAAAGAGAGAAAACTACGTTAGGATTTAACATACGATGTGTGAACGAGAGAGAATAAATTTATGAGCAGGATTAGGTATGCTGTATATAGTATATGCTGTATTGTTTTATAGCGATATAGAAGAATTATATTTGTTTGATTGTATATATGTGTATAGCAGTTATAGGGTGGCCATGTGTTTTCCAAAGATCTCGCGCGACGATGTTGCGATCGAGGGACATATGATATTTGAAGGTTTGAATCCTCTGAGGTAAAAAGTAGAGCATTTTGGAAAAAAAAATTGAAATTCCATTTTCAGTACGGTAGAATGAAGATTATTCAATTCCGAATACGAAACACTTCGTGGTTTTTTATTTTGAGGGCTCACACTTATGTGAACATTTTTTAAATATCGATTTTTGGTTTTCGACGCATTTTCATAATTTGACAGTTCAAAAATATTCTCTGAGAAGTTTAAGTCGACTCGTTCAAAACTGAGGGAGTTATAGGTGTTTATTGGTAGGTTCGGCGTACCGACGAACTTTAAACGCGTTTTTCTCTTTAAATGGCTTTTTAAATGACTTTTTAAATGACTTTAAATGACTTTTTCAAAATTGGTGACCACGATATCTCAAAAATCACTGTACCAATCAAATTCAAATTTTAAGAATTTTTTTACATATCACAAAACAGTGTTTGAATTAAGGGGGCATTGTCTTTTTTTTTCGCAAAATTTACCGCTTTTTGGGAATTTTTTTGTGAAGAAAGTATACAACGGAAAACTTGTGAAACTTGGCATATAGTTTTATTGATCTGTTTGCTACATACAAAAAATTTTTTAAACAATTTCATCAAAAAATCCGCCTCCCACCCCCCTCGACGCGCGATGGTCCTTTTTTGATGGTGTGCACGATTTCTCAAAAACTATTCAACCGATTGCCTTCAAATTTGGACAGAATGCTCAGCTGACGTCCTTTTATCGTTGGATGAAGCAAAAAAGCAATACGTTTGATAGTTTTTTATTTATAACAAAAAATCGATCAATTTTTTTCGAAAAATCGATACTTCAAGTTCAAAACGTCACCAAATCGTCAATTTTTTTTTCCCTTCATCGAACGATAGCTATATGTGTCTAAAGTAAAATGCTTTTTGGGTTTTTGTTGCAGGATGAACGTGAAGGCTGTAATCGTGCACACCATCAAAAAAGGACCATCGCGCGTCGAGGGTGGTGGGAGGCGGATTTTTTGATGAAATTGTTTAAAATTTTTTTTGTATGTAGTAAACAGATCAATAAAACTATATGCCAAGTTTCACAAGTTTTCCGTTGTATACTTTCTTCACAAAAAAATTCCCAAAAAGCGGTAAATTTTGCGAAAAAAAAAGACAATCCCCCCTTAAGGATTTTTTTTTGATGCATGCTATTTTTTATCAACGAGAAAAAAGCGTTTTCTTCAACGAAAAACTGACTGCGGCCGTTTTTTCAGTAATCAATATTTTATTCAATCTGCACTTTGGACTGCGGCCGTTTTTTCAATAATCGATATTTTATTCAGTCTTTCGTCCGAACACTATAGTTTTATGCAAAGCTAAATGCGTTTGATTCTTTACTTCAGATGATTTGTTACCGTTTTGCAGAGGCCGCGAAGGACGTTTTTCAAACAGCGCTTTGCACAAAAACCCCCTATCTACTATATTTCTAAATATTTTTCAATACAAATATTATTTAAAAAATCCTCAAAACCATATTATCGAATGTAAAAAAAAAAATTGAAAACCCGCAGCCCTTTTTCCCCCCAAAAATATGAAAATTCCTCTTTTCCCGGTCCCGAGCTAGGTGTACCCCATTAAATGGAATTGAATTCCATTATAAACTTTATAGTAAAATGCCTCCTCGATAGTTTTTGTCTCGATGACGGGATGCACAAAAAAACTTTTCCAGGCGTATTTCGTATTGAAAATTGAATTATCTACATTCTGCTGTACGCAAAAAATAAAATTTTGATTTAATTCCAGAAAGTTCAATCTTTTCTGGCTAATACTGCCGGTTGCTACACTGAGAAAAAAGAATATGCCAATCGAAAATCAGGTTGAACGTATTTAAGGAGTAAGGCCACTGTAAATTTTTTGAAAAATCGATTTTTTTTATTGGCTTAAAAAATAGTTTAAACCCTCTAGTTTAAAAATAGTTTAAATCCTTTTAACTTCTTTTTTTAATTTTTTCCAATAAAAACCTATTCGCAAAACTTTAAACGCGTTTTTCTCGAAACATGGTTTTTCAAAATGGCACGCAGCATAACTCGAACAATTTTCATTTTTTTTACTTGAAATTTTAACCAGATGTGAACATTTACATTATCTTGAGAATGTCGATCGGAATTTTCAAGAACTTTATTTATTGATTTTTTATTAACAAAAAACTTGCCGTTTTTTTCGTCAAAAATCAATTTTTTTTTTCAAACGCACGCCAAATCCACAAAAATTGATACTTTTTAAAATCCGATCGACATTCTCTAGCTATAGCCCTCTAGATTAATGGTTTTTTTTTTGTTCTAGATTCAAAAGTGCACCAGTGGTGCTGCGTGCCCCGGAGCCCTGGAAGCAAAACATGTCCCGGGAAGATAGCTGTGGAACCGCCATTTTGTTTTTTTTTTACTGTAAAAAAATTTTATAATAAAGTTTAATGTATGCCCGATAACACCATTAAAAGTTTTTTTTCAAATACCTTCAATTTCGGGAGCAAAAAATTAGTGAAAAAACCTTTTTTTTGGGCCGTTACAGTGGCCTTACTCCTTAAAGATACAATTTTGTTAAACCAACTGAATTTTGAATGGATGAACGAATTTTTTTTTTCAGTGTAAAATACGCTACATTTTTCCTCGAACAGGACTCGAAAAACCATTAAAAGTTACTTTTTTCTCAGTCGCAAAATCGTCGCGCAAAACCCTTAGAAATCATATGGCGACATTATAATCGTCACCCTGTAGATACCGTAACATTGCGAATATCGAGACTATGCGAGAAAAGCGTAGTATGCATTGGGCGCCATTTGTAACCCTTGAAAAACTGCAGGATTATCTGGAAAAAATGCGGAGTGCTTTTGGGCCATGGTATTGAAATTTGCATCATTGGAATGGAGCGAAAATATATTTTTTTTCGTATTCTCGATTTTTTTGTCACATTTAGGCTACGCAAGTCTCTGAAGTATTTTTGAAAATCCTCATTAAAAATGTATCACCAAAAGCTGCAAATAAAAGGATTTTAAATAATAATAAAAATAAAGAAATGAAAAAATTAAAGAAAAAAAAAATTCGTTGCATTTCAATGATGAAACTTCAACACCATTCTGGACCGGGATTCGAACCCGGGACCTTTCGATTTTCGGTCGACCGCCCTGACCACTGAGCTATGCCAGCCCGCTTCCACACTCATGTTGGATAATCTCGATATTCGCGACGTTACAATACATATTCAATTATGCAGAATTATGCAGACGGTAAAGATTTGCACAGAACGGATGGCATACCCGCGACAAGAGCGACTAATGGACGTTTCAATGATCTCCTCTCAGCAATTCCATGAGTAGATTGAACGAGCTGCCCTCTCCCTCGGCCCGTTTCGCACTGAGCAGCTCTTTACCGGCCTGACAAGTTCTCTGAAGATCCGGTATTCGAAGCAAAAGCTCGCCGAATTTAGCCGGCATCTCGGGATACCTCGCAATCGTGTATTGCTGTAGGGCCTGAAGAGCTTTCTCCTGGGATGCTCTGACTTTTTCGGGTTCCTTGAGCTCGCTCGTGTCCGAAGTCAGGAGAACGATGACCTGGAAAAAAAAGAAGAGTCGAGTTTCAAAAATATTTTTATCCTAAGTATCAGCTATATTCCCTGAAAATTTCACTGAAATATTCCGAAAATTGAACGAATTTCTAACAGTCGACCGAAAAAGTGATTCACTCATAAAGTTAATTACATATCTATTTAGTATGAATATCAAGCTGTTGGAATTTTTTTTTTTCGATGTACAAAATGGCCGACTACTCGAAACTTCTCGAAACAGCTTTTTTCCAATTGGCGCGACAAATAACTTCGACAATTTTCACTCGATTTACTTCAAATTTAAAATTTATCCCCCTAATTGCATTTCGCAAAGAACTACGTACGGAATTTATGATTAATCGAAAACTTTTCATTTTATGAGCAGTTTATGAGCACTTATAACGAAATTTTTTACTGAAAATTCATTTCTTAAGTTCAAATACTTACGCCTTTCGAATAAAACAATATCTTTTAAATTCCGCACGTACTTCTCTAATGTAGATTGACGAGAATTTTTGTTTTTTGTTTCAGGTAAAAAATTGTAGGTGCGAAATGTCACGCCGAGGATCGCCTAAAAAAAGATAACAAAAGAAAATATTGGTAGTCGGCCATTTTGTACATCGAAAAAAAATATATATTTTTTTTAACAGCTTGATATTCATACTAAATAGATGTGTAATTAATTTTACGAGTCAATCACTTTTTCACACGAAAAAAAATGGTTAAATTCGCACATGATTTTATACTTATTACTGTGCCCTAAGGCCTTAACGTACTTGTACGATACCACGGTAAAAAAAATTATTTGTCATTTTTTTCTTCATTTTATGAACGATACATTTGTCAAGAATTCTCTCACCAATTTTTTTAAAGAAATTTGTAAAATCGGCTGAGATACAGCGCCGAGCAGAGGATGTGCAGCTCTGAACGCGTTTTTCTCGAAACTACGTTTTTCAACCTGGTTGACAACACATTTAAAAAAGTATCCATCCGATTTGCATGCGCCAAGTCTTAAACTGTTCGAAAATCCAGCCTCTATGACACCACGTAGGGACTTTTTTTTTATAAAGGGTCCCCTTGTATTTTTTTTACGAACGATGAAAATTTTCCATGGAAATCGGAAATAAAATTCGCTGTTTCGCCATTTTTATTTTAGATATCGAAATTCCCCTACGTGATGCTGTAAACCTAAGTGTCTAGTTTCTAAATATATTTTTATTTTATTTTTCAGATGACCCGTGTGGCTTAATCGCTGTCAACCGCCGAGCAGCAATTTCGTCGGAGTGTCCTCTTGGAAGCGGCGTACACCGCAAACTATACTTCAGATTCGAGTACAAAAATTTGTATAGAATATGTATATATTGACTATGAGTATTAATAAACAAAATTCCAATAATCGTTTGCTTGTAAATAATTACGAAAAATGCACCCTTGTACTGCGCACGAACCGTGGTGTGGTGCCTTAAACGAATGTTTATTGAAACACTGTTTTCAAAATCGGTGGACATGATATCTCGAGAACCACTTGATGGATTGTTTCCAAATTTAAAGGAGATACGAGGCGAAACATTTAATGGTCGTTGGCGATCTCACTTTTTTAAAATTGATCTTCATTTTCCAATAGTTACGTAAAATGACGACGTTTTTAAAAATAGATTTTGTATACTCGAGGTTCAACTCGTCGCCGCGTTGTTAAAAAAATTATTTTAAAAATCGACGATCGTCAACGACTCGTGTTGGTTGTTAACTTGAATAACCCGTTTGGGTTTTATATTTCGGATGGGCCGTTCAAGCTGTAGAGTGTCCACCGCCAAACGTCGCAAAAAAATTATCATTATTTGCCGGCGTCCATGTTTTTGTGGTTTTTCCTAAAGGTTCTCAATATATGTACCGTTATTTTAAGAAAACGCGTTTCTTTCTCATCGACCGTTTGCCCAAAAAAATTCGGCATCGCGCCTTTTTTTCGAGCCTCTAGGTAGATGTGGCTCCTCAAGGTAATCCTATCGCTTCACACTAGTCATACCACTAATCATACTTGACACTTGTACCATTTATATTTTTAACGTATGCAAAAAAAATCCGTAATAACGAAATTTTCCATGTGTCAACTGTTTAATGAACGTTCACATTTAATTAGAAAAATGAAAAAATATTAGGAGTACAACTTTGCAGTGACCGTTTTACTTAGAGAGCCACTGCGGCCGAAGTAGTGGCCCTAGCTCAATAAAAAAAGTGGCATTTTAAACTAGAGGCTCTGCCAATGTAAACAATTTAAAAAAGCTAACGGATACGTGTATGCATTATAAAGTTATAGGCACTCAAACATGGCAACCTACGAGCCGAATTCTCAGCATTTGCGGGAACTGCTCCAAAGACAACAAAGGAAGGGATTTTTGCACCGGATTGTGACTGGAGATGAAAAGTGGGTTTACTACGATAATCCTAAACGCCGAAAATCATGGGGACTGCCTGGTCATATTCCGTCATCGACGCCCAAACCGAATATTCACGGATCCAAAGTGATGCTGTGTATCTGGTGGGACCAGCTGGGCGTTGTGAACTATGAGCTGCTCAAACCATCCGAAACCATCACAGGGGAACTCTACCGACGTCAGTTGATGCGCTTGAGTAAGGCACTCAAAGAGAAACGGCCACAATTCAACGAAAGACATGACAAGGTGATACTGCAGCATGACAATGCCCGAACCCATGTTGCAAATGTCGTGAAAAAGTACTTGGAAACGCTGAAATGGGAGGTTTTATCCCACCCGCCGTACTCTCCAGACATTGCCCCTTCCGACTATCACTTGTTCCGGTCAATGGCACACGATTTGGCTGACCAGCACTTCGGTACTTACGAAAAAGTAAAAAATTGGGTCGATTCCTGGATTGCCTCCAAAGACCAAGACTTTTATCGACGCGGGATTCGAATGCTACCTGAAAGATGGGCCGAGGTCGTAGCTAGCGACGGGCAGTACTTTGATTAAAAAAATATGTAGCCACTTTTTTATAATAAAGCCTTAAACTTTTGAAAAAAAAAAAACGGTCACTGCAAAGTTGTACTCCAATAGTTTTTTCAACGATTCGCGCAGTATTTCTAGATTTCATATTTGGCAATATTGGTTCTATCCCCGTCTCTTTTTACTCAACCAGGCGAGTTTAACCTGCATGCTTTTCAACGTCGATCTGTCAAAACAATGTCAGGTGCGGGAAATATAAAGCATTGTATTCGGGCCACGACTGTTAAAAAGCGTGGAAAATTTGTGTAGGCGAAATAGGTCGTTTAAAAATGAAATATGTGTGGAAATTCGAATGAGTGAGATGAGGTTAGGACTACAGTCAGCTGTTGCCTGGCTGTCACGTCTCTTTATCGTAGCAAGTGGTAATAAATCCAATACCGGAAGTTCAAATTAAACTCGATATTACATGAAAATAAGGTCAACAAGCGTAATTTTTTCTGCGAGCACTGGATTACTACAAGTGTGAAGTATGTAAATCTGATTATTCTGAAGAATCTGACGTATTCCCACTATTATATACACTTTTGTAGCGACCGGAAATTGGGTTTCTGTCTCGGAATTCCTTCGCAAAAATTCGAAATTTTAATATATCTTTTGTCTGTAATTAGGTCGATAAACAACCCTGAAATTTCACAGAGACGATTATCAATATATTTATTGAAGCTCAAAAAATTATGAAAATCCCATGAATCGAAGTCTAGCGATAGGACTACCTTAACGAGTCCAAAGACAACTATAGTACCACCTCCGTCTAGTCTTTCTTTAAGGGGTTACCCCCACTTGCGATTTTGAAAAAATCCATTTTTTATTGCTTTTTTTTGAAGTATAAGTATTTAAGAATATGTCCTGAAAATTTCAAGTCGATCCGAACAAAATTGACTGAGATATGAGCGTTGAAAGAGAAGAATCCGTTGTGTAAACGACCGGAAATTGAAACTTTAAACGCGTTTTTCTCAAAATGGCATTTCTGAAGTCGGTGACCAAGATTACTCGAACACTAATGAACCGATCTTCTTGAAATTTTGCAGGCTTATTTAATACATAAAAATGTAGTCTTTAATCGTTCGATTTTTTTTTTCGAAAAAAAATGTCCGTTTTATAGCCAAAAAACGGCCGTTTTTTTCGTTAAAATCGAACCATCAACTTTGACTGTCCGCCATTTTGTGAAAAATGAATATTTTTTAAAATCCTTCGATTAAAGACTAGTTTATACTTATATTTGACTAAATCCATCCGCATTTTTTTTTCAGATGATCCACTTCGCCGCAATGTTGGTCACCGCAAACCGTGTATATAAAAACATTATTTCATTGACGGCCATTTGCCACTAAACAATGTAATATTTTGTCAATAAAAAAATTACTGAAAGTTCTTCAAGATGTGTTCTTTAAGATGGTATATTGATCGATTAAAAAAGTTTTGTAGTTTTCTTTAAAAAAATTCATGAAAAAGGCCTTTTTTGCGCTACAAGTGGGCGTTAACGAGTCCAAAGACACCTATGATACCCCTTCCGTCCGGTCTTTCTTTAAAAATTACCTTCATCGCGACGTACTCGTACTGATCGACCCTGAGTCGCCTGAGATTATTCGTGAACGCGAGCATTCTCTCGATGCACGTGGCCAAGCCGAGTTGTCTCGCTTGCTCGAGCGTGATTGATTTCCCGAGCGAGACTCTTATCTCGCCGGGTGTGCTCATGCTGCGAAAGCAGCACGAGAACAGCAACAATTCGCACCACGAATTGATGAGCAGGCATATCTGATCGTCGATCGAGATATTTTTGAACAGCGGCAAACTCTTGCACCACTTGACAATTTTGTACAGTCGATGATCCGCGATGTTGCACAAATTCGAGAGAAAGTCAGGATTCTGCGTGGTGTTATTGCCATTGGCGGCGGCGCCGGTGCAACTACTCGCTTCGTTCGAGCTCGCGTTGGACTGCGAATGCTCGTTGGGATTCGAATTGGTGACGTTATTCTCGTGTGGTCTAGCCTCGGCATTGCCGTTGCCCGTTGCATTCGTGGCGCAAGATGTCGAGCCGGTGGTGCCGAGGCATCCGGACAGCTCATTGGAGAGGGTTGATCCGTTGTTGGTTGGTAGGCCAGCCGTGGCGCTGCCTGACACCCGATCATTGTCATTGTAGTGCCAAAGATGCTCGACGTCCATGATGTCCTGTAGCAATTGCGGCACGACTTGGATCTTGTGTGAGTGATTCCAGTGATGCCTGGCGGAATGATGATGCTCGGTGCCTGGCGGTGCCGGGCTGCAATTCCCACCGGACATTTTGTCAGCGTTCATGGCCCCACCGCCTCCACCACCGATCAGATTCGCCGGCAGCGTGTAAGTGCACTGATACGTGCTTCTTCCACCGCGCGTTCGGTCCTCCCTGATAGCCTCGAGTTTCATGCCCATGTTGAGGCACTTGTCGAATCGGCAAGCGGGGCATTTCTTGCGCGTGGCAACGGTCACCGGGCATCCGGCACCTCTGAGGCACACGTAATTCTTGCGATTCTGGACGGTCCGTTTGAAGAAGCCCTTGCACGATTCGCACGAGAATATCCCGTAGTGAAAGCCGCTTATCTTGTCGCCGCATATCGGGCATGGACTGTTGATCAATTGTTGCCTCGTCGAGATACCGCTGTTGGACGCGGCAGCTGCGGCCGTTGGGATTTTGCAGTCTTCCTGATCCTCCGGATGGCTCTCCGTTGGGATTTCCTGGCTGGCGTAGACGTGAGGATTCGTGGCTAGATGGAGGGGGCTGCCGGCCGGGGGCAATTGCTGCTGGGCTTGATGATGATGCTGCTGCTGCTGCTGCTGCTGCTGCTGCTGATGATGATGATGGTGATGCTGGGCGTGGCGTGGCTGCTGCACCGGGGAATGCGTGGGCGGGCTCAATGAGCCGTAGCTGTAGCAGCTGCTGGACGCGTCGGAATTGTTGCGCGATAGTGAGTGCGACAGTGACAGTGAGAGCGACGAGGTCGAGTTGTTGAAGCTGTGGCGCGAAAGTGACAGACTGGAGGAGGGCACGGGGCTTCCCGGGCCCAGTGCCGAATGACGCGCGGCGTGTGGGCTCTGAGTGGGCGAGCTGAATACGCTGTAAGCCGAGTGTATAGCGGAATCCGGTGAAGGCACCTGGGACCTCGTGTGGCTGTGTTTCGTCAAGTGATGACGGGGATTCAGTATGGGGCTGTGATTCGGTGTCGAGCTGTTGTAACCGCCGAGGAGTTTGCCGACGAGTAGCGGCAGGTCGCTCTGCTGTTGGGCCTCGAGGCCCTCGATGCCTCGCTGTTGTTGCTGCTGCTGCAACTGTTGGACGTGCGAGAGCCCGAGGCTGCCCTCGCTGTGCGAGCCTATCAGCAGACTCGGACTCGACCGGAAATCGGGCTCTGGCTTTATCGGGAACTTTTGCTCCTGGGGCCCCGGACTCGCACCGCACACCTGGACACCCTCCATAGACGTCTCCTCGTGATCCTGTCGCGTTGCGAGAAGAAGAAGAAAAAGAGGGAACTCGTTTCGGTTCGGTAATGGGGGGTGAGGTTATCACCGGGTTTATCCGATTGATTGCGAATTTCAAACCTGGTTAGTTATCGTGTTGGAAGACATTTCCTGATCGGACAACTCGCCCTCCCATGACATCGGTCTCTCGGGCTGTTGTTGCTCGAGATTGTCACCACCGACGGCGCCGCAGCAATCCGTCTCCGAGCCACCCGATGTCGTTGCACCGTCGCGCTTCTTCTTCGTTCGTAGATTCACACCCCGAAAGTCGATCTTGCTCACTTCACCGTCGCTGTCCTCGAGGTCCTCGAGGCAACTCGCTTCCGGACAAGACGAGGACGCACCGGCGCCACCTCCTCCTCCACCGGGTCCAGCTCCCATTACGCTTCCGCCGCCGCTACCGCAATTCGAGACCACCGATACGGTCACGCCGTTCTGACCTCCCAGGTACTTGCACACGCTTTTACCTGTGGAGTGAAACGAAAAAGACACGTTTATTGGATGCTGTTCTGATTATCGGTGTCGATGTCGTAATTATTATTGTTATTGTTATAATTATCATCGCCATCGCCATCATCATCATCATATTATTATCATTATATTATTATTATTAGTAGTAGTATTACATAATAATTTTTGTCGTCTTTAACATAATTATTATACGAGTAAACACGAATAGTTTGTTATTTAGTTTGGGTTTCGTTGGATTATTGTTGTTATCATTGTGGTTATCACTGTAATCGAATTATTGTTACTTTTATTCTCATTGTTCATTGCTATTATTATTATTATTTTCATTGTTATTTTCATTTGTATCGTTATTTTTATCGTTATCTTTTATTCTCATTATTATTATACAAGTAAAGAGGAATAACTATTGCAGCTTTTTTATTTTATTCTTATGGTTATAATAACTCAAAATAAAAATAATTTCCATTGTTATTATCATCATGGAAGCTATTATTATCAGGGTTGATATTGTTAAGGGGTTAGGCCACAGTATGAAATCATGTGCGAATTTAACAATTTTTTTCGTATGAAAAAGTGATTCACTCATAAAAGTAATTATACAACTATTTAGTATTGGTTTTTTCCTTAGGTACACGCTTTTCGCGTTTGTTACCTATTCTTCCCCACATTATGACCGTTCTTTCCCTCTACTGTTTAACTCCTTTTTTCTCCATCTTTCTCTCTGTCGGCCGCAGCCGACTTCCCCCTCCGTATTATATTCATCGTGACATTTTCTGTCATGGGTATAGGGAAACTGCGGAAAACCTATACCAATACAGCCGGTCATCGAGTTCGCCCCCCGGTCGTGGAACTAGTCTTATTTCGACGCGAAATGCCGAAGAAAAACATTTTACGACGAAATGTACGCGACCGGGATTCGAACCCGCGACCTCCCGGTCCGCTGGTTAAGTGGCGAGCACGCTAACCACTAGACCATCGCACCGGTTACAACTATTTAGTATATCAAGCTGTTAGAATTTTTTTTTCGATGTACAAAATGGCCGACCAATCGAAACTTCTCGAAAACGCTTTTTTCCTCGATTTTTACTCGATTTACTTCAAATTTAAAAGTCACATTCCTAATTGCACAGAGAAGGACGTACGGAATTTCTGATTATTCGAAAACTTTCCTTTTTCTCAGCAGTGTATGAGCAATTTATGAGCAATTATAACGAAATTTTTCACTGAAAATTAATTTCTTAAGTTCAAATACCTACAACTTTTGAATAAAACAATATTCTTTAAATTCCGTATGTACTTCTCTAGGTATTCTAATGTAGATTGACGAAAAAATTTGTTTTATGTTCTAAGTAAAAAATCGTGGATGGTAAGTTGCGGAGCGCCTACAAAAAGATAAGAGAAGAGAGATATACATCGAACAAAAAATTCTAACAACTTGATATTCATACTAAATAGATGTGTAATTAATTTTATGAGTGAATCACTTCTTCATACGAAAAAAATGGTTAAATTCGTCTAAGGCCTAAGGCCTTAAGGCGAAGTAGATCTGCCACGTGACATATGCGTGCGAGAGAGATAGTTCAAATTTTCGAACAGAGATTTCTCAGAGACGAATAATACTTAGGTCAAAAGGAAATCATGAAGCTCTGCGTCAGGCAATTGTCCAGAGCCTTGTTTTCCTAAAAAAATTAACCATCTATGAGAAAATTGATTTGGAAAATTTGTGAGGTTATGTTGACCTGGTACATGCCCTTAATGTTAATTTTCAAATGTTTTCACTTTAATTATCTATTCAATTTAAACATTTGATTAATGTTATTTTTTATTTGTTATTAGTATTACTATTATACGGTAAAACTAATGATTGTCGTTTGGCTTAATCTATGGCGTCGTTATTATTATCATTATTATTGTAATCATCCCCGCCATTATTGTTCTTACTCTTAGGATTCTTATTATGATTATTATTGGTATTGACACCATCCAAGCTATCGCCATAAATACTGCCGGTTTTATGGTATTGAAATTATTTATACGCATGTTGAAATAAAATATCATTTTTTTGCATTTTTCAAAATACAATTATATATCGTAAATTTAATACGCGCGCAATTTTCTGCAAAAATGTAAATCGCGTCTCGAACAAGATCGAAAATTGTACTGTGTAAAATTGGCTCGGCGTTTTATTGAAAAAATGCTCATTTACGAGTTAGCGGCCATAAACTTATATATTGAAATTAAGAGTACAGTGCTCGAGAAACAATAATTACAAGATCGCGGTCTCCGCGATCGGGCTCGCGAGTACGTTGTTAAGTTCTTGGAATTTATGAAGAGTGGGGAGGTATGGTTTAGTTACGGGGAGAACGGTACAGAGGGCTGGCTCTTTCGCGACTGTGTGAAAACACTCGTGAATTTGATAGGCGACAAAACGTGTGTAAGCGCGTGTATGTGTGGCAGGGGGGGGGGGTGAGAGGAAAAGTGGCAGCAACCGGTAGCCGAGGCAGCTCCGCTTCACAAACGTACAGCATACTTCTGCGTAATAAGAAACGCGAAGAGCGAACAAGAGGGAGAAAGAGAGTACGACGATCGAGTTGATCAAAGGCGAAAAAACGCGCGCGACGATGCCAGCAATGAAAATAAGGAAAGGGAATGGCAACGGGGATCGTTGGAGTTGAGCCCAACAACAATAATCGTCGATTATTCCGCGAGGCTCGTTTCGACTTGCCAGCCGAGCGCGGGAGAGAGGGAGAGAGAGAGGCTCGAGACGTGCCTGAAAGACCAAACACACGTGGCCGCAACGCCAACTCGCGGCGCGCGATTCGCGGCGAATGCGCGAACTCGCGGACGCTGAAAGAAGCGTTTGTGTATTATGTGGAGGTACGCACGGGCTCAGAGCGAGCGTAATAAAACGGCTATTGGAGATTTTGTACCTGATGCGGCTGGATATCGGCACAGCGGGAATTCTTTTGTGTTTTATTTTTTCGTTGTTTTTTTTTTGAGATAGATATTTTCCGTCGAGCGAGCGAAATGTCCCCATTATTGTGGAGGTTGGAGTACGGGAGTGCAAACATCTGCGAAAGTGTACAAAGTTCAAGTACAGAACTTCACCGCTAGGGTCGCTCCGATAACGAACGATCCATCGATATAGTTATAGCCAGAGCGGAGAGGTAATCAAGTTTACCTCGGAAGCGTTAAAAGTGACAAGAAACAACGAAAGGATGGATTTGTCTGTGAAAATAATTCGGAAAACGTTTTTGATAAGGTAAGTTCTGTAATGCCGAAAACAGGAGCATGAAAATGGTAAGTATTTGAAAAACTAAGTTCATTTATGGATGTAAAAAATTAGCATTGGGATTGGTACTTTTTAAAATTGTTTTGGTACTTTTTTTTAAATTATTTTAAAACGCGACCCGAGGATAGACGCCGAAAAGTGACAAGAAGCAACGTAAGGATGGATTTGTCTGTGAAAATAATTCGGAAAATGTTTTTTGTAAGGTAAGTGCTTTAATACCGAAAACAGATGCATGAAACTGGTAAGTATTTGAAAAACTAAGAAGTTCATTCGCGAATGTAAACAATTAGCATTGAGTTAGTTACTTTTTTAAATTAGAAATTATAAATTAAATATAAATTTAATTAAATATATTAATTAAATATAATTAAATTAGAAATTATTTATAATTATTATTTAAAATTATAAATTATTATTTTGTATTGTGCTGATAATGGAAGAGACTAGAAAAATATTACAAATGTACATTGTACATACGTGGTTCGAAGTTTCGATGAAAACATACGAATAATGTTCCATTCTTATACACTTTTTGTAATTCACGTTATACTTGTATTTATATGGCATACTTTCGATTAGGGGGTTAGGCTACTGCGAGAGTAACGAAAACTCGCTCGTCGTTTGAGGCAAATCAAATTGAAGAGGAAAGTCCACCGTAACGACGTTGAAGTTTGCATCGTTGGAGCGCAATGATTTTTCTTTCTTTATTTTCATCATTATCCGAAGCCTTTTTGCAACTTGAAATCGTAAATCTCTAATTAAAATACGTCCAAACGGTTAATTGATTTTAACAGCCTAAATTGACCGAATCAAATTTTTGCAATTAAAAAGAAAATTTCGTTTCGTTGCGTCCCGAAGATGCAAACTTCAACGTCAGGCAAAATAGGGTGCAGGAATCTCACCTTGAAGGTAAACTTATGATTACAACGAAAGAACTGCTAGTTAACGTTTGAACGCGTTTTTCTCGAAACTATGTGTTTCAAAACGGTGTGCACGACTTCTCGACATCTAATGAACGGATTGTCTTGTAATGTGGTACACTTCCTCATTGTAATAAGTAGTTTTATTCTTGACCGACGTTTTAATTCTTAAGATGTTTGAAAATCAGTTGTTAACAATAATGATGACATTTTCCTAATGATGAAATCGTTCCTCGACGTATCGAGAAAAAAGTCAACATTTTTTTTGATGATTAAAATACGATGACAAAAAGAGCCTGTTCAAGTCTTAGCCAATATTACCCATTTTAAGAAGAAAAAATCGTTTTTGTTTTGTTTTAGATTAACCGGGTGGCCGAAATCAAGTACACCGTTGAGCCCCTCACGATCATCACGAGATTGTTTCTAACTTCTTTAATGATTCATATTTTTTAAATTAAATTTGGTACACATTTTTGCTAATGTACATACAAATCAATTTCCAAACGATTTTTGAATCACCGATTTTTGAGGCAACGTCGCACGCGTACTACACGGCGCGCGTGTTTTAATACCACTGATTGCCGTGGCGCTGCCATGCGTATAATAAAATACATTTTAAAAAAGGATATATTTCATTTATTATAATACTGCGAAATTTCGATATGTTGAGATTTTTACCGATCATCCGCACCTGGCAAAGTTCAGATGTTTGAAGAGAATTTCAAAATTTACGTTGCGATTCCCTTCTATTCGAAAAGAGTTGGTTGCGTCATCCATAACCTTTTTTCATAACCTTATGTTTATCGATTTATTAGTAACGAGTTATCGAAGTTACTTTTTTGGTCGAATATTAAACTTTTATTTCGACAGCTTGCGATTTTGGTCATTTTTTAAATTTCAAAAACCTATCCGGCCATACGAGAGTTTCATTATTAAATTAAAAATACATTTTGTGTATCTTTTATTTGAGATGAGTAATTGTCAGAAGCACCTTCACCGATTGGCCATGCAGAAACGGCGGCACTTTCTTTACCTTACAATAACTTCATCGTTTATCAATATTTCTCGATGAAAAAAAAATCGAACTTGGCAAGGCTATGTATCGCTTTTGTGTAAAATCCCGACCCCATCATCCTGATACTCTCAACAGAAAAAAATATTGAAAATTGATCTAACGCGGAATGTAGGAATGTGGAGAGTAGATAAGTGAAAATTATGTATGTGAAATTGTCATGTTTTGTAAAACACTTTGCGAAAAAGTTGTGCAAATAAAACTCGATACTGCTAATAAAAATTGATCTATTTTTTGAGCCCCAAGCTTATAGAGATCCTTTAAGGAGGATGGAGCGGTCTAGTTGAGTGAAATGACGGTTTATGAATTGGAATTAACCTCCAAAAGATGCATGCGAGGTATAGATTTATTCTGTACATGCTAATTTTCCCTAAAATATATAATCAAAGGCCAAAATTATGCATTATATTATTTATATTTTCATTACGTGAATAAGGAAAAAATTTCGGTTACTACTAATTTGAAAAAGTACATTATCGATGATTATTGTGAAAAAAAACTGCGTCAGCGAATGTTTTATACAATTGAGAATTAAATTTTGAGTCATTTATAATTATGCCTATTTATATTTATGTCACGAGATTATTTATTATTGGGAGTACAACTTTGCAGTGACCGTTTTTTTCAAAAGTTTAAGGCTTTATTATAAAAAAGTGGCTACATATTTTTTAATCAAAGTACTGCCCGTCGCTAGCTACGACCTCGGCCCATCTTTCAGGTAGCATTCGAATCCCGCGTCGATAAAAGTCTTGGTCCTTGGAGGCAATCCAGGAATCGACCCAATTTTTTACTTCTTCGTAAGTACCGAAGTGCTGGGCAGCCAAATCGTGTGCCATTGACCGGAACAAGTGATAGTCGGAAGGGGCAATGTCTGGAGAGTACGGCGGGTGGGATAAAACCTCCCATTTCAGCGTTTCCAAGTACTTTTTCACGACATTTGCAACATGGGGTCGGGCATTGTCATGCTGCAGTATCACCTTGTCATGTCTTTCGTTGAATTGTGGCCGTTTCTCTTTGAGTGCCTTACTCAAGCGCATCAACTGACGTCGGTAGAGTTCCCCTGTGATGGTTTCGGATGATTTGAACAGCTCATAGTACAAAACGCCCAGCTGGTCCCACCAGATACACAGCATCACTTTGGATCCGTGAATATTCGGTTTGGGCGTCGATGACGGAATATGACCAGGCAGTCCCCATGATTTTCGGCGTTTAGGATTATCGTAGTAAACCCACTTTTCATCTCCAGTCACAATCCGGTGCAAAAATCCCTTCCTTTGTTGTCTTTGGAGCAGTTCCCGCAAATGCTGAGAATTCGGCTCGTAGGTTGCCATGTTTGAGTGCCAATAACTTTATAATGCATACACGTATCCGTTAGCTTTTTTAAATTGTTTACATTGGCAGAGCCTCTAGTTTAAAATGCCACTTTTTTATTGAGCTAGGGCCACTACTTCGGCCGCAGTGGCTCTCTAAGTAAAACGGTCACTGCAAAGTTGTACTCCTAATATTACCATTAATTAATATCAGTGTTAGCGAAATATGGCAACTTAGCGTGCATTGAGGTTGGCTTTATTCGCCAGCCAAGATTCGTAATCTTTCATGAAAGGTTGATGGTTTAATATCGAATATACAGGAGGGGGGATTAGAAGATAGATTAATAGGGATGCTGAGAGGGGAGATAGATGTAAATATGTGTACTTTTTTTAGGGAAATAGAAAGAGAGTGTAAGAAAAGAGGAACGGTGTTAATGGAGAGAGAGAGAACGAACAGTGTGACGAAAATTAAAAATAATAAAACAGGAAAGATATAAGTTAGATTGTAAGAAAGCTATGTTAAACGGTGTAATGGTATTGTAAAAACTTCTTCTAAAGGAGAAAAGATAAGTTAGATTGTAAGAGAGCGATGTGCAACGGTATGACAACTTTGTAAAAAGCCAAACAGGCGATGCAAATAAAACTTCTTAGTACTACTATTGAATATACAGGATGTTCTATTATCAATGAATGATCCTGCAACTGTTGATAGATCAGATCATATCCTACTACATATACGCTGGAATTTCAGTTTAGTAAAAGTCCCACGGTTTATGAGATTTTGGGCTTTATGTTATTTAAAAAAAAAAACCAAACCGCTTTTAGTTTTTCGCATGCCATTTCTACAAATGATATGAATCGACATAACTAAGCAACTTTTTTAATCAATTGGCACGATATGAATGGTACATTTTTTTTACACCGCAGGATATCAAAGTCAAATGTTCGAATTGGTTTGTATGAAAATTCTGCATGAGATCTTTTTTCATCAAATTTCCTTAACATTTAAGGGGTCTTCTCACTTTAGACGCTAAAAAGGCTATTTTCATGATTTTTTATAGGTTTATATTATAGATATTGATATAAAAGTTGTTACACTTAATAAATACTTTCAAAACACATTAAAAAACAATTTTTAATGTACTTATGTAACTCAAACAAACTTTAAACGCGTTTTTCTAGAAACAACGTTTTTCGACGGCTTGTTGATCAAATATTCGAAACTACTGAACCGATCCTTATGAAATTTTAACCACATATTCTTTACAACTATAGCTATAGCACATGTCAAGGATTTTTTTAAATTTTGATATTTACTTTCTTTTTGCCGAAAACGGTGAAAATACGTTTTTTTTTGTTTTTTCGAAAAATGTCGGCCATTTTGTTATTTTTGCATATATCAAAAATCGTATGATATGCGCTATAGCCATTAACATACTGAATCCAAAACCGTTTGATTTTTTTTGTTCAGGCTGATCCATCTCCGAGATTTCATCAACAGCGCAGACCTCCAATTTTTTTAGGACATTTTTTTAACTACCATTTTCGTCTATAAATAGTGACAAATAAAAAAAAGAATTTTAATGTATTCCGAAAGTGTATTTATTAAGTGTAACAACTTTTATATCAATTTCTATAATCTAAACCTATCAAAAAAATCCATGAAAATAGCCTTTTTTTAGCGTCTAAAGTGAGAAGACCCCTTAAGGTTGAAAATAATACTTTTCTAGACAAAACAAGTAACCAAGAGTATTTTTTTTTAACTGGGTAAAAAAAATTATTATTTACAGAAATGGCATGCGAAAACCAAAAGCAGACAATTTTTACCTCAAAAACCGTGGGCTTTTTACCAAACTGAAATGCCAGCATATAGTAAGGCATGATCTGACCTATCGATAGTAACAGAATTATCCATTCATAACAGGACATCCTGGTTTACGATAGGCAAAATACATTTTTTTTTCTCGCGAATGTTTACAAACGTTTAGCTTGCGTTAATTGGTTGGTAGAGATGGCTAATCCTGGTGCTAAATAGCCAAAAAAAATTATATCACCCATAGCGTGAACGTCTTGCCCGTATAACCGCACGTAAAATTGCACGCATTAAACTATTTTTTATCTCTGGCGTTTTGTGATGAGAAAATTTCGAAAAATTCCTAAAGACTCTGTATAGTCTAGACAATAGCACGTAAATTTTTTTAAATGTCATCTGTCCCTGATGGAAATCCGCTTATTGGAATTCGACAAATAATGTTGAAATCTGTTAAAAAATGTCAAAAACTGTGAAAATGAATAGATTCTAACATAATTTGATGGAATCGTACATATTTTGATAGATTCTGTCGGAAATAATCTATGAAAATCGGACAGAACCTCACATATTATGTTAACTTTACGGAATGTCATAAAATCACAGAATTCGATACTTTCTGTCATCTTTTAACAAAAAATGATAAAATTAATTTTCCATTTTTTGACATATTGTTGGATCGAAAAGAATGACAGAAAATGACAAAAAATGATAGAAAACGATAATTTTTATCATAATTTGTTGTCACATTTTTGTTGAATTCTGACAGATTTCAGCTGTCATTAAATCACAGAGTTTGATACTTTCTGTCATCTTTATGTCCGAAAATGTCATCTTTTAACAAAAAATGATAAATAAGTTTTCCATTTTTTGACATATTGTTGCATCGAAAAAAATGACAGAAAATGTCAAAAAATGATAGAAAACAATAATTTTTATCATAATTTGTTGTCACATTTTTGTTGAATTCTGACAGATTTCAGCTGTCATTAACTTACAGAATTTGATACTTTCTGTCATCTTTATGTCGGAAAATGTCATCTTTTAACAAAAAATGATAGAAAACGATAATTTTTATCATAATTTGTTGTCACATTTTTATTGAATTTTGACAGATTTCAGCTGACAGAATTCTGACAATTTATTATTAGAATCGATAATTAAACGTCAAAATTCATCAGAATGTATCATATATTTATAATGCAAAATGTCAAAAGTTAACAAGTTCGGTCATTATATGACAAAAAATAAAAAAGAATGATATAATTTGACAGATTCGGTCATAATATTTCATGAATGGTAAAGAATTCCATTTCATTCCATTAAATAATGACATTTAATGACGAAAATCTCACAAAAAATAAGAAAGAATGATATAATTTGACATATTCGGTCATAATATTTTATAAATGTTGAAGAATTCCATTATATTCCATAAAAAAATGACATTTAATGACGAAAATCTCACAAAAAATAAGAAAGAATGATATAATTCGACAGATTCGGTCATAATATTTCATGAATGTTGAAGAATTTCATTTTATTCCATCAAAAAATGACATTAAATGACGAAAATCTCACATAAAATGGAAAACTCTTACGACATTATATGACATATTATGTAAGATTCTGACAGAAATTACTGAATTATAACATTACTTTTCTGATAAAATATGACAGATTCTGTAAAGCATGTTCCAATTTCCGGTCAGAAATCATGAACTTCTCACAGAAAATGTCCAATCTCGAAATAATATGACAGATTCTGTCGTATAAATGACATATTCTGACATTATTTCTCATTGAAAGTTGACGGAATATTATCAAATCTGACATTTTTTGTTAAAATCTGACGAATTCCAATAAGCGGATTTCCATCAGGGGTATTGTGGCTAACGCTCCAACCCCCTAAGTTAGAAGTGAACAATGCAACTGTATTTGCAACTTGTATTCGCCTAGTCGATTGAGGCAAGGCACACTGAGAAAAAACAACCAATTGAATCGAAAAAATATATTGGTTGATCCAAACAAACGTGCAGCTGCGGAGTGTCACCGATATATGAGATTGTTACAATACTATAAAATATTGGAAAATGTGATTGATTCAAACAACATATTATTTTATTTGAAAAAGCTCTTCTGTTCTCTGAATATCTACGTTATCCTTCTAATAAAATGATATTCTATTGAAATAATTCGGTATACAATCTGTAGATATATTGGATGAAATAATTAAGCGGTTGCTACAACATTTTTTATTTCGTACAAAATTGTAATCATTAGAATTAATTGTTTCTTTACTACATCGAAACGAATATGCCATGGGACGTAAGTTTTTCAATTTGTTTTAAATCTTAAATAAAAATCGAGCATTAACATGATCATCCACAATAATAGTGGAGAGAATATGACATATCCAATGGAATATCCATGAAGAGAATATCAGATATTCAACTGATAAGAACAGATACTACACTTTGATCTTAGCCACAGGCCAAGAAGCGATTTTAGAGTTCCTCCGGCGTTTCAGGTAGTTCCTCTGCGAAAATCTCAACCAAAAGTTTACATACCATGTTCATGTTTAAAAGATTGACAATTGGTTTAATTAGTTATAAATAAAATTAAAAACGACGCAATATTGACTCGGTACGAGTAGATAATACGATGGATATCATTTATTGCCGTAAAATATATTTTATATTGTGTTTTTGATCTACCATTGCCGGTAAACTTTTTGCCGGGACTGTCCAGGTTTTGCCCCAATGGTGTTTTTTCGCAGGCTTTGCACCAAAATTGTGAGGGCTTCTCATGGTTATATCTTCGAAACTAGATGGAATCATTCTCATTTTTTTTTTCACATTAGCTTATCCTCGTTTTTCATCAATTTCTTAATTTCAATTTTGACGGTAGAATTAATGATGCTCTGTTTGCCCATCATAGCGCATTCGTTGCGTGCAAACCAAGCCAACTTTAAGTGTAAATATCTCAGGTTTGGGGTGGTCAAACTTATTTAAATTGCACATATGTTTGGATAATGTATTAAATAACATATATGTCAAATTTCAACCATTTCTTAATTCAACTCTTCTGTGGAGGTACTACCTTAAGGGACAACACCACTGTGACGGCTTTAAAAAATCGATTTTTTGAAAACCATCTAGAAAAATCTAAAATACATTTAAGATTAAGATGCCGTTGGACCCAGGTCGAAATAATAATTATTTTCGGAGATATTGAATATTTTGTGGAGCGGTGCAGCGCTCCGTGACGCTCGGGGTCCCGCGCAGCTGCGCGCCTCAGGGTCGGCAGGTATACCGGGCCTTTCCCAGGTCCTGCGGGTCTTTCCCAGGTATTCTTTTGTCTCCCTTGACAAAAACCGGCTATTGTTATAAATATAGTTTCGAAAAAACGCCATAGGTGGCGATAATTGAAAAATGTTCAAGTCGTCAATCGTCAATTGTCGATATTGCAGCTGATATCGCGGTATTATTATTCAATGATGGCCTGAGAAGCCTCATGAAAGTTTTGGAGACGTTGGGGATAACTATCGGCCCAAATTGTTTCAATTTTTGCGTTGAAACCGACGCAGCGCGGATCGAGCTGGCGGAGCGCTCGCTCACAGACGCTGCAAAAGAGGCAAGAAGAGCCTCTACAAGTTCGAGAAAAGATGCCAGGGACAATGATTTGCTTCTTGAAGGCCAGCTATATGGTGCCGACATCGCTGATTAAAGGTAAACATTTTTTTTTCCAATTTATCGCATCAATTAACAAACTTAAAACTTTGAACGCGTTTTTCTCAAAACCACTTTTTTGAGTGCGGCACGCAGCAGAACTCGAGCAATTTTTATCCGATCGACTTCAAATTTGGACTGCATCAATAAAACTAGATTATCTAAAGAAGTACATAGGATTTTTTCGATATCTCAATAATAAAAAGAGTTATAGCCCATTTTCGACGAGAAATTTTGCTCGAAAATCGTCCTTTAATTTCAAAAGCGTGCCTATTTTTTAAAAATCAATATTTTTTCAAATCCCTATGTACTTCTCTTCAAAATATCATATTATTAACGAAAACACTCGGTATTTGTTTTTTTTTCAGATCGACTTTGAAGAGAGTTCTGCTGCGTGCCGCGAACCACTGAAGAGGCAACAGAGGTACCTGACGCGGGAGCTTCCCCAGCGTCACCATGGGTCGTGAAAAATTTGAAATTTTTTTTTATGTATCTTCAATAAACAACGAACAAAACAAAAAATTTGTTTTCGAATATCTTTTTTTCCCACAAAAAAAAATTCTTGAAAAATGGCAAAAAACAGTGGTGTTGTCCCTTAAGTACATTTTCGGTTCGCGCTACGCTTACGGGAAACGAGCGCGCGTGCGGCTTCTAGCGGTTACTCCGAGAACTACGGGTTTCCTCACACCTATAATTTCGGTGGCGCTCGGTCATGATTTGGTTGAATTTTTTCAACCAAATGCGCAAGAAACACAATTTCATTTTCGCATAATTTTTCAACCAATTCAGACATATGCTTAATATTTTTTCAACCAAAATAAAATATTACCATTTTAACGAATAATGTACAGTACTACCTCTCTAAGAGAGCGGTCTAGGGCGGTTAGGGGAAGAAATTCTCGAGAAATTTGTCGCCGAAGCCTTCCCCCACCGCTAGGTTAGCGCGCTCGAAAATCGCGCATGTGGTAGCGTGTATGTGTTTCTCCACTCGAACTCGATAAGAGAGCGCCAGCTGATCACGAAAATGAAGCCGTGTCTACGATTCTTGCGGACGTCAACAGGACTCTATACTCTGATGTATAGTATATATGTTATGATACATACATATTGTATATGCTGTACGATATTTGCATTTATTACTACTACTCATAAACATATCTCTAGTATAATGTAGCTTCGATAATTTTTATCAATATCAATAATATTCTATGCTGTGTTAATGTCTATTAAAATATATTTTACTTGCATTAAATTACTACTTGAAATTTAATTATGGTGCATGTTTTTTTCTCCGACTTTACGGCTTAAACGTATATATTATTATACAAAGGAATATTATCCATTTGACAATCGTGCAACGTGCGATTTTCTGAAGTCGCTCGCGATCTCTTATCGAGTTGTCCGCGACAAACTCGAGAGGCCTCGGGTACACTGGACAGCTCGAGCTAGGTAGGGGAAGCCATAAAATGCGCTCAAGCGGAACGGCGGGGAAATTCTCTCTTAGCGAGGGCTCTCTTAGAGAGGTAGTACTGTACTTGGAAATCAATATCGGGTATAGCGAAAAAAATAAAATAACATATTTACTCAATAGAAATTTTATCCGAATCAAACGAGCAAAATTCAATTTTTCTCGTGTACTCGAATCAACAATATTCATGTTATGAATTAAAACGCTTTTTTTTGTTCCTTGCAGAAAATGCATTCAAAACTATATAATTTGTTGGCGATAATTTTTTTAGATAGTTTCAATAACATGTTGTTCTCGTCTAACAATATATATTTTGAATGAAAAAAAAAAACTTTTAATTTTAGGGGCCGTCCATATATCACGTCATTCTAAATTTGGGGGGGTGGAGGTTCGTCTGCGGATGACGGTAAATGATGGATGAGGGGGGGGGCGTTTCGAAATTGACGTCATTCTTGTGATACCAGTTACTTCAAAATGTACAATAGTATATTGTACAAATAGAGTGGTTTCCCCGCATGAGTGATGAAAAATATTTTGCAAGTACCTAATGGTATTAATTATTGAACTCATTATTTATTTATTTATTACATAAGGTTTGTCTACATTATATTCGAGAACTTCAAATAACAGCGTACCTATGAAAATAGTTCGATCGAGCCAAAATGAATATGGGGAGGATACGGAGATATTACCCGTGATCCAGGATTTGCAAGAATGGGTGAAAACTCCGTGGGAGCTATCCAAAGAAAACTAAAGAATAGGGAAGAATAATATTATTATATTAATGAAAATTGCCAAAGTACAAAATAATAAAAGATGATTCTATAACAAAATGTGGGAGCTATCCAAAGAAAACTAAAGAATAGGGAAGAATAATATTATTATATTAATAAACATTGCCAAAGTACAAAATAATAAAAGATGATTCTATAACAAAATGTTTTAATGTTACCCAATTTTTCTCAAATCCGCAAATGTTTTAATTTTGCCAAACTGGTAATGACGTCAGTTTTGCGAGAGGGGGGGTCATTAGGAAATGACGATAGGATGATTGTAGGGGGGGGGGGGGTCGAAAATCAGCAAAAATCGATGACGTAATATATGGACGGCCCCTTATCACGTTATTAAAGTCAATAGCGTTTTGTTTGAACTAATAAATCCGATTATTCACACCGACAATTTTACAATTGAATCAACGATATTTCATTCAATAACACCAATGACATTGGACCAATGACTTTTTTTTCTCAGTCCAAGACAAGTGTTTTCGTACCGTCGTGCATCTCCTGTGCCGTTGGCACGTTGATTGTCGTAACGGAGACATTTTTTCCGGCCTCGTGGATGCGCGACGAGGAAATCGTGGAGGCCGACGACGACGAGGAAGACGAGGTAGCCGCGGCGGATGTGACGACGTTGGTAGTCGTTTTCCACGATTGCGGTGGTTGCCACCAGCCCGGGCCCTCCCCGGGCCCGCTTTGATCCGACATTCTCAGCTGGCTATCCTCCTTGCGTATCGCGCGTTATCGTCGTCACTCGAGGGCCTTATTTTCCTCGCCTTCGCCAAGCTCACCATCCTGAGCAACGCGGTTGCCCTACTATGCCGCCCTTGCCCAAAATTAGCAATCTCAAACTCGTCTCGCGAACTCGCTGGTCTTTCCACCCTCATCCAATCGACCGTTCCTTTCGCCGCTCGCGAGCGCTTATCAATCTAATATCACAGATTTACTCCACTCGGCCGAACTCTGTAACAAAAGAAAGAGAGAGATTGGTTTATTGATCGGTTGATATCGCGGGCCGTTGCTTTCGACTTGGATTTTTCACTGAAAATCTATGGTTGCATACTGAAAGTAACCCCGATATAATGTTGCCCCTCAACTCGCCCCAACCCTAAGAAATAGGGGTTGAAAACTTAAAAATCGCCGTATCTCGATAATTAATATCCCGATCGAACAATGTTTCGAACAAAAGTTGTTTGGAATAATAATATTCGTATAAAGTTATGTGACGTCCAATCCCCTGTGTTTGAAAATAGGGGCACAAAAACGATTGGAAAATTCGGGGTTGATGCGTGTGCCGCTACACGGAGAGAATTAAAGGTTAATAAATTACCGTGCAGTAACGGTAACCAGATGACAATCCTGAAACTTCGCTTATTATTGTTGGGTAGAACACAGATTTTCACGAAAATAAAATAAAATTTCTTCGGATAGAAAATTTTACCAGATTTTCTAGTGAATTTTGATGTGTGACAAAATACGCAAAACTTAAATTAAAAAAATATATAATATCAGCGAAATTTTACTGTGCATTTTGTTATCTTATGCCTTTCAAAAATGTCTATAAAAAAGTTTCGTCTTTATAACAGTTATTTTAAGATTTATTATAAAATTTAATGAATGTTATAGGAAAATGTATTGTGCTCTCGGTAAAAATTATCGTGCGCGCTTGGTTAAAATTATCGTGCGGTACGGTACGGAAATTTTGAGGCACTGCATGGTAAAAATTCCCCTCATACCTTTCCCTTCAGAATGGTATGGTAGTGGGGCGCGGTCTCGTTTCAGTGGTCTATCTATTCCTTATATGGCGCGATGGGAGTTCCCAAAAAAAAATTCGTCTAAACTGCGTACATCAACGGCTTATGAAATGTTTAAGAGTGAATACGATTTTACAATTTTAAATTATGACAAAATAATATGTGTGCAAATTAGTCACATCACTCGAGCTTACGATGGTACGAAATGTATTGTAAAAAAATGGTAGTATTAAATGAAAAATAAATTCTAATAATTAAATTTCTCTCTTTATCCGTTTGTTGAGTATACCAATTTATACGAAAGAAAAAAAATTCCCAACAACAAACAAACAGGTTGGTTATTATTATGATTATTATCGCACCAGTCTTTGAAGAAAAAATACATTTCGTTAATGAATTGGTGCGATGGTCGAGTGGTTAGCGTGCTCGCCTCTGAAACTGCGGACCGCGAGGTCCCGGGTTCGAAACCCAGTTGCGTACATTCGTCGTCGTGAAATGTTTTTCTTCGGCATTTCGCGGCGAAATATGACAGTGGGAGAAATCGGTTGGGCCGCAAGAGGGGGGGAACAGGGAGAAAGGTGGAGAAAAAAGGTAAACAAAAACAGTAAAGGAAAGAATCGGTCACAATGAGGGGGGGAGATATTTTACCAGCCTTATAGGAATTTTTTCTGCTGAGGTTGACGCAGGTAAATTTTACTGTGCAGTACCGTAAAAATATCGTACGGTGCGACTGGTAATTTTTAACCGACAGTAGGTAAAATTTTAGCTACGTACTTGAAATTTTCTGTAACGTAAGTTAAAAAAAACTTGTCGCATACGAATTATTATGTTTTTCCCACTTGTCACTACATTGAAATATATCACGGTAATTTTTACCGTGAAATTCACGACAAAAATTACTTTTTAATTCTCTCCGTGTATTTTCAAAGATGGGGGATTGGACGTCATGTAACTTTATACGTATTTCATTATTTCAAACAACTTTTGTTTGAAACATTTTTTCATCGGGCGATTTTTAAGTTTTCAACCCCTATTTCTTAGGGTTGGGGCGAGTTTGTTTGGGTTTGTTTGGGTTACTTTCAATATGCAACCATCTGCCTTCAGTCAAAAATTCATATTCTACGCTAAAAAGTGCTGGGTTTTCGTGTCTTTTGCTGGACTACAAACGAAGAATGGGGCGAAGCCCAAACGAACCCTTACAGTGCAATAGAGACACATAATTGGGGAAAATGTTCGGAACATTCCGAGAGAATTCTCGTGAATGTAGGGTTGTTGTGGGGCCAGGCCAAAATGCTACCGCCAAGCTGAATTTTTTTCCGGAAGTGTATAACCCCTTAATGAGCAGCCTGTGCAGCTTGGATACGATTCACGGTACCGTTTTTTAGGGGGAAAATCGAGAACTCGATATACTTCGTGGGCGGATTACATTACGCTTATGAAAACCTCCTGATCATTTTACAATAAATTATTTATGTCTGCTGAAAAAATGCTACCACGGAGCAGAAAACTTTTGTTCGAAACATAGGTACGGTTCGTCTAATTATCGGACTAAGATTTGGCACCGTGAAAATGAGGATTCACAGCATCATTATTAAGTTATTAGGCGGGCGATATCTTTAGGGGCGGAAAAAGTTTACTGATTTTTTTTTAAGGAAAAGTTTCTCCTCCATCTTTCAAAATTAGGGTATGTTTTATTACTACTTTCCGCTATTACGTGGTATTTTTTAAACTTATTCTCTAAAAATGGCGGAGGTCTTTTAAATTTTATTCTCAAAACTGACGCGACGTATAACTAAAAACTAATCGACCGATTCTAAAACATGACCCTTAATGCTTTTGAGAATTAAAAAAAAAAGTATTTTTTTTATTGCAAAACGTAGCCATTTTTTGGAAAATACAATTTTTTTATCTCAGAGCGTAGCATTTTTTCGATTTTCAGCATTTCTCACTTTTTCTTGGTTCATATTCTGCGTACGAGTGTTAATGAAAGAAAAATCGTCGTTGATTTTTATCAGGTTGATCCCGCCGACGCTGGGTGTCACGCCGTTTGACAACATCCGCCTTGCGGCGTTTACAAGACCGTGCCATACGTCTGCCATTTTTAAAGATTAATTTTAAAAAATATCATGTAACAGCCAAAAGTAGTAATAAAACATACCCTGAGTCTCAAAAATGGTGAAGAAATTTAGTCTTTAAAAAACGAATCATGAAAATTAGCATTTTGTCCTCGCCTAGATATCCCCCTTAATGTTTTCAATCGCGAACTTGCGCGGAAATCACGCACAATAGATTCGGCTGTGCAAACATGGCATGGTCGTAGACGGCACAAATGCTACCTACGTTATCCACGTTCGGTAATTATGCCCGGGGGCCTCAAACTACTTGGCCTCGCTTAATGAGTAATAATTGATTAATATTAATTTTCGATCTATATTCCGAAGTTTCTAGAAAATTTCTAGGAAAACAACAAAATAGAACGCAACTTTTCTCAGACGTAAAGAATTTTTTTGGAATATCGAGAAATTATTAGTTTTTAATTTCTTTCAAATTATAGTCAGCTTTAGTATACACATTTCCTTCGCAGCGAAAGAATTTTTCACTCGGACCGATAGTCATTGTTGACCGCTTGTGAGGCCGATTTTGAGGTTATGAACGGGGCGCTTGACCTTCGCGACACTTCTGCCAAACTGAACATTATCGTATACTACGATTTAAGATGTTGCCAATTTGTTTCACGTTAAGTGGGTAAGAAAAAAAGTATAAAAAACAATTATACAAAGTAATAAAAACATTTCGTGTAAGCATCGAATGTTCAAAAATGCGTATTTTTTTAAGTCGGTATTTCATAGCTAACAGTTGGTAACAATCAATCGGCCCCGCGCATAAACAGAGGGCGCTCCCCTCGTCCGTCACCCCGGTCGACTAGACCGCACAACCTCCAGAAAAGACAAATATTGAAAATCGACCTCTTTTTTACCTCAATCTTGCGCAGTCTCTTTACAATGTAATATAACGCATTTAAATTAAATCCAACATGATCTCAGCTGATTTAATTAACCTTAATGTCGACCGAATCTTAAATCAATTAACATTCCATCTCCAATCAACCAATTCAATTAGTCTTCCGTAATAATAATAATCCCAATTGATGTTCCGATGTTGTTGACACACGTTTGAGGAAGACATCCGTAAAAGCAAATAAAACGGATCGTGTACCCTCCCCCCCCCATCTTCTTATCGCACGAGCCCCACAATTACCTCGATTGACCCCGGACACATAGCAGTACATTGTACGCAATGAATTAAGGCAGGCAGAAAGAGAAGAAGATAGATAAAGTGACAAGGGAGATAGAGTGGGGGGGGGCAGACGTGGCAGAGAGGGAGATAAGGAGAGACGATGCCAACGACGCTCTTCGTTCTTTCTGGGAGAGTGTGCGTAACGGTCGTCCGACAAGGCCGGCCCACTTCCGGTCCCGCGAACGACCTTCGCCGCGGAAACGGACACGCACATATGCGAGAATAAGGAGGGGGGAGACGATGGATAGTCCGTTCTCGCGCTTATATATATATATATATATCCACACATATATCTTCGCGCGGCTATCGGGATTCTTTAAAGCGTCTCCTGTACGCGTATACCATTTCGTGGAGAATCGTCGCGCTGAGAAGATCGTGATCTTTTTCCCAATACGTCCGTAGCGCGATCTTTTATGCGTCGCGGATCCCGCTGTTGGAAAAACGGTTCCTTAGCGGTTGGGGGGGGGGGGGTAAGTTGCCGTGACTGAGATTTTTTCAACGGTCACCGGAAGTCGCTGTAATCAGGCGACCTTCCGAAACGTAACCGCCGCTGGCTTTCTGTTTTATCCGCGCGTCTGGAATCGCGGACTACTTTGATGTTATTGCCATTTGAAGGGTGGTCGTTTGTTTTCCTTCCTAGGTGCGACACACGTGTCGTTTACAAAAGAATGAGAATTGTGGGGGCGCGGAGGAAATTGGATTCGAAGGCGCATGCGTGACGGTCGGGAGGCGCGGGAGAGCGTCGTTTCTGTCACACGCGACATTTCCCGGGTCGTCGCGCACCCTGGCGTTTCGAGTGCCAACGAGAATTCGAATCGGCGAGCGAAACTCCCCCACCATCGCAGCCGTACAGTCGAGACCGAGGCTAGAACGTGGTCAGAATAGCTGCGCGTTTCCTGCCAGAGATTAACATCGCGGTGACGAAATTGAGACATGGGAGGAAGAAAGGTTTGAAAAAAAAAAAACGTTCGGGTGCGACACGCGCGCACGAAAAGTAGAGAGTACGGGAGTTTGGATGCCATGGGTTTGGGCAACAGAGATTTTGTAGCGCTAACTTTTACCGGTAGGGTCGCTCCGACTAGAATGTCCTACCGTTGCAGTGATAGCCACTTATGCCTCACTGTTTTATGGGCGGATTAAGAATGCGGCGTTGGTCTCCGGTACTTCCCATGTAATCATTACCGGTGGCCCTCTCGGTATGCCCCCCCCCCCCCGGGCGTCCCATTGTCGAACCACCGCCGTAGACGTGATCGTTTGCCGTAACCCCCCAAGAGTCGTAATACGTACAAGCCTCTATCGAATCGCGACCCACGGTGGCTGCGAGCAACTTGCGATATTATACCACTCGCGAGATGCAGTACAAACAAGAAAGCGAGAAAGAGAGAGGTCTTGACGCGAGGTCGACAGGGAGAATATTCTACGCATTCCTGAGCTCTCGGGCCTCGGCGTTAGAGCATAATATACCGCCGGCCTCTCGTGGGCCTCGGCTTTGCAAGACTGTGGTGTGTGTGTGTGTATCCCATGCTGATTTTACGCGACGTGAGAGAGGGAAAGAAATATTTCCACGGTGGTATGTTGTACAAGATCGATTCTCGGTGAAGGGATCGGAGAAGTGAGAAACCACCTTTATTGTCGAAGCGCAATCAGAAGCAGTTGAATTAAGAGGTTTTTCTTCTTTTAGGTTAGTTGTAGAGGCCAATTTTTTACATATCGGGAACTACTGCCCGGGTCGCTGTTTTTCTAATAATTTTGGTTGTTTCCTTTATTTTCGCAACTCTTCTTTGCCACCGAGCCAACGTATTCGTCAAGGACCAATATAACATTTAATTATTTCAGTATTCAAACCTTATATCGCAGAAAAAAATCGGAAAATTCATCGACACCCAGGGGGGGTCTTGAACCCGCGACCTTCGGAATGGCAGACCAGCGCTGAACCGCCTGAACTACCGCTCGCTTCCGTCATACCTCGACTAACTTTTGTACTCTTGCTGCGTCGACTACAAAAAATAATATCAAAAAATACACAATATTGGGACTATTCCACCAATGTTGAAATGACATTCTAGAATAAGCGAGTTAGTACATTCCTTCGTGCAAGACTCGAATGTACGGAATCTTGCGACCCTTCCCTTTTTAATGCCGGCGAGCTCCGCGTAAGTGTAAAACGTTCGATCGTGGCGCGCAGCGCGTGCAGTACCGAGTACTGAACGAGGTTCGAGGATCGGCCGCGGCGAGGCGCTCGCGAGACTGTCCGGCGTGGCCGCAAACCTCGTAAGGTAGACCGCAAGCGAGAGAAAGAGCGCTCGAGATGGATTATGGTCGAACGGGCGAGGGAGAAGATTGGGACGCAATGGATAACGATCGAGCGTATGCGAAGAACGGGAGGAGGCGGCGAGCAAGGTAAGAAAGGATTTGAAAGAAAAAAAGAAGGAACGCACGTTCAACGACGCTCACGTACGCGCACACGCTGCGAGAGCGAAAACAAGGAAAGAGCGAGAGGAGTACAGGGAAGGAAGGAGAGACAAAGAAAATGAGAAAGAGTAAGAATAGAGGGAGAAAGAGAACGTAGGAATAGAAAGAGACAGATACAATAAGAAAGCAAAGAACTGAGTAAGAGTAAAGAGAGAGACAGAGTAGGAATATAAAAAGAGACACAGTGTGCGTAGAGAAAGAAAGGCAGGATAAGAGCATAGGAAGAGGGGAGTAGACGGAGGCTGTACTTCCGAAGACTTGTTACCTCCGATTTAACTGAAATTTTGCACAGATCTTTTTGAAAATCCGAGTCACTGCCCAAATCGATTTTTAGCGAATTTTGAAAATCGACGAATCAACGCGTGTGCATTTCTAAAGGGTGTCTTAAACGACCTGACATTTTTAATTGCGCGCCATTTTTTTCGTGGCGAACATGGAGTATTAGTCTAGACGTACTACATCGGTCGACATTTTTTCGATTATTCACTCCCTTCTGAGGGTGGCGCCCTCTGCTCGAAAAAGGTCTGAATTTTGTTTACGTAACTTTTTCGGGCTCCCCAATATTTTCATCGAAAAAGAAAATGTGTAACAGACGTACATCGGTCGACATATATTTTTTTTTCGACTTTTCACCCCCTCCTAAGGGTGGCGTCCTCTGCTCGAAAAAGGTCTAAATTTTTATTACGCAACTTCTTCGTGCTCCCCAATATCTCTATCGAAGAAGAAAATGTGTAATAGACGTACATCGGTCGAAATATTTTTTTTTTCGATTTTTCACCCCCTCCTAAGGGTGAGTTCCGCGGAACGTACATGGCGGATACGTGTTTTTTCTTCACCAAACACATAAAGCAACTAGTTTATCAACAAAAATCGGGAAATAAAAAAAAAATCGTCGCGTCTGCAACGATGTATCATGGAAGTATTGGGGTTCAGTCATCGAGAATTACACGATCCAGCAACGCATAGAAATTGTTATTTGCTGCATTGTTACTGCACAGTTATTGCAGACGAAGTTTCACGGTCGTTCTATCTCGCGCCTCGGCGATGTGAATTGGCCACCGAGATCGTGCGATTTGACGCAAAGTGCATGCCAATGATCCATTTCGGAGCTCAAGGAAGCAATTGGACGCATCCTCAATGAAATTAGTACGCAATTATGCCAAAACCTTATTGAAAAATTTCTCCAAAAAAGCTAAAATCGTTGCAGCTCCTCTTTTGATTGCGTTTGGGTTTTTTTTTCGTAATAATCATCGATAATGTGATACTTTTCCAAATTGGTAGTAGCACAAAAGTTTTTCTTATTTGACTAGTAAAAATATCTAAGTGCATAATTTTATCCTTTAATTACATATTGTATGAAAAATTAGCATCTATAGAATAAATCTATACCTCGTATGCAATTTGTGAGCTTCATTGAAAAAAAAAACATAAGCTGTTATTTGACTCAACTGGACCGCTCCAACATCCTCAAATCAGGAATATCAGTACCGCGCTATCTATAATATATACATATACACGCGCGTCATTTTATCAATTTCTGAAAGTAGACATTTCCAATCCTATTTCGGTACGCCAAAAATCCTTTACGTCAAAAGCTCATACTGTCGAAAAAGTGTGTGCAAAATTCTACCTAAATCGGAGACAAGAGCTATTCGGAACTTTATCCTAGACGGTAAAGGCTCCGTGCGTCCCGTAAGTGCACGCATCGACGAACGAATCGTCACGTGGCCATTCTACATCACCGTGGAGTTACGAATCTCTCCCGAGCGTAGCGCGCGGTCCGCTGTCGCCTGTGAAATGATACGCGACGAAGTTTCTCCCTCGAGGGCGCGCGAGACGAGCGGTGGCCGGTAGAAGATGGTGGGGGAAGGACTAGCGGACGAAGGTAGAACAGAAACAAAGCTTCGAGGATGAACAGCGCCCCTCACGTGGACGTACGTGACTCAGTTTCGACATTTCCAGAGAAATTGAAGTAAAATGGAACTTCGATTGTGCCGGCTCACGAGTATATATCGGGCAAAGAAATTCAGGCTTCGCTACGTTTACTTTTTCATCTAACGTTTCGGCAGAGCATGCGACGGGGGAGAGGGGAATTCGACGAGGACAAGACGAAAGAAACCTGCCGGAAACCTGTTCTCCAACTTTTTATCGTTTAATAAAATAAATAGATAATCGCGAACGGAACGCAGAGAGTGAGAGAGGGAAAAGTGCTGCATTCCTGTCGGTCCACCTCTTGCCGTCCTGGGGCACAGGGCGCAAAATGTGGCAAGGGGGGGAGAGAGAGAGAGAGAGAGAGAGAGAGCACAGGGCAACGCCACCGCCGTATAACAGCCTTGCCTCGCCTTGTGACTTTTTTCATTTTTTTTCACCCCCCGCTTTTTTCATTTTATCTCTACTCTTCTCAAGATACGCTCTTGGCAGCCTGGGAGCCACGGAGATCTCTTTCGTGTGCCAGGACTCTGGCGAGTTGGTTTTACACGAAGAAGGGGGGGGGGGAGTAATTTCCGCGTCCGTTCGACTCATTTCGGGCTGCCTCGGTCTCGGGCACTCTCACGTTCGGAGGGACTCCTGTTGCTTCGCGAGTCTACGGAAATTATAAACACACGGACGCGCACGCGCGTGCGAGTCCCGCGACGATTTTCCTTCTCTCGCCCCGTTTCGGAACTTGCCCAAGCCACCGGCCAAGCTTTTTTTGTATCTCATTATGTGGGCGTGTATTTTGTCGTACGTCGAGATCTTCGTTCGTCGTCACCGGGTATTTTTTCCTCTGTTCGTTTTTTATTAATCCTCTCGGTTCTCTCTTTTTCTTTGCTTCTTCCACGTTCTGGCTTCCGACAGGCCAAGAGAGGAAGAGGGACGATTATTTCGTCTCACTTGCACTTTCGACTAAGGAGAGCTGTGGAAGGAGGACTTTTTGTTTGTTTGCGGTTGCGTTTCGGTTCTTGGCGTGCTCGGGAATGTTACGATGATTTTTCGAGATGAATCATTGATCTTGACGCCCACGCGGCGGAGCTCGATCGTGTGGAGGGAAAAAGGGGGAAGTGGGAATAATTCACGAGTAAAGCTAGGGTGAATATTTGGGTGGCACAGATTTGAGCTGTATTTTTTTTTCTTCTTCTCACCATTCGATTATCTTCTTTGGAGGATGAAAAATTGTCACGGAAGCTGCGAGCGGTCAAAAAATATTTAGAGGTCGCTCAAGTCTCCCAGAAGGTTAAATTTTCATGAAAAAAATTCGATTTTTTTTCCGTTCACTTCTCATCCATGAATTTTACGCTTATTATTTTAAAATTAACCTCGCGTAAGCTCCAACGGCCAATGAAAGTGGTCGCTCAAGGTTTTCGAAATTCAGAATTTCCGCAGAAAATCTCGCGTGCACTAAAATTCCTTGCAGCATAAAAACAAAATAAACGGCGGAGCGTTACATTTTCTGAATAATTTATTATAATAAATAAACTATTTATTATATTTATTATAATAAATAATATAATAAATAATTTATTATAAAAATAAAATAAATAATTTCTGAATAATTTATTATAATAATAAACGAATGGTCCGTAGTTTGACTAACGAGACCAACCGTGGGACGCATCAGGATGTGCGCGGGAGAGAAAAGGATTAATTATTCTGAAAATTTTACAAACTGTCAGACTTATGAGTGAGAAGGGTAAAAAAATTGGCAAAAATTGGATATTTTGGAGCTCTTGAGCGACCACTAAATATTCATTGGCCGGCTAGAGATTTCGCGAGGTTAATTTAAAAATTATAAACCGTGATAGAAGAAGAGGACGAAAAGAAAAGAAGAAGAGGTCGAGAAAAAAAAACGATTTTTAATGAAAATGTGAATTTTTTTGGAAGTTTCACCGACCTCTAAATATTTTTTGACCGTTCGCAGCTTTCGCGAAGAAAAAAAGAAAGACGAACGAAAGTGAAGAAGTGACGAAATGAAGAAATGAAGAAAAACGAAAGAGAGAAAAATAAAAAAAGAAGAGGACGAAAGAAAACGATTTTTTAATGAAAATTTGAATTTTTTGGAGGCTTCACCGGTCTCTAAATATTTTTTGACATAGAAATAAATTGACATAGAAATGTCATAGAAATAATTCATTATGCGGTCAAAATAAAGAGAATAAGTTTTTTTTTTATAATGAATTTAGAAGTTGAAATGTTCATGCATTTAGACATTTTGAAGACTTTCGAAGCTCAAGAGTAATTTTCTTGAAATCAATTGTATCAAATAATGATTTATTTATAACAAACATACATTGCAGATACAACAAAAGTTATTTCGTGCTATCGCAACCACAAACAAAAAAGTTATGACGATTTAATGTCGAAAATTCGCCCCGAAATTTCGTCGAAAAACGAAAAAAAAAAATCGTATCTCAATTATCGTGACACTTAGGACATGGGGTCTAAAGGTAAACCAATTAGCAAATCCCCCCCCAAACTCCCAAAAAATTGTGTCGGTCGCTGTGCCAAATACCCTGTATATATTAAAATTATATTTAATAATATATAATTTAACCTAAAGAGAAAGAAATAGGCGGAAAAATGTCACGCTTGGTATAGTGCTTGTAGTAGAAGGAACACTGCACCAAGAACTGGTAAATAAATTGGAGCAATGGTTCGAAAATACCAGGCGTTTAGAAATTGACCGAAAAATAAAAGCGCAAGTGAAAATGCAACCGGCAAAACCACCATGCGATTACATCGGATAATTTGATAAACTAGCAACTAGGATAGATATACGATTATGTTGAAGTTTGCATTGTTGGAATGCAACGAAAATTTATTTAAAAAATTGTATTTCCTCATTTCCATTATCATCCAGAATCTTTTCTCACATATTTAAGTTGAAGGTCTCTAATAAGCATCCAGAAAAACGTTTGACTGATTTTGAAGGGCTATATGTGCCAAAAAAAAATGATGATCAAATGATGAAAAAAAAAAAAAAAAGAAAATGAATGATCACTTTGGATTACCAAAATTATGTTAAAATTATCAAAAAATCAGAATTATATTAAAATAATATAGTTAATTATACAAAGCTCGATATCTTCGTAAAATAATAAATAAAATGAACTATATTATTCTAACATTATTCGGCAATTATCCAATTATCGAAAGTTCAGCAATTATCTAATGTGTCCGGAAACTTTTGGCCGATAGTGTATATGATTTATTAATTTTTTGGGTACTACAAAATAATACATAATTGTTAATATAAAAAATACATATCAATATTATATCTGACGATGTAATAAATTAATTATATATATAGATATGCAAACAAAAACACCCACATATATGCACATATAACTCGACGCCTCGAAGAATTGTTTGCTCTGCATTTCCGTCCAGGATGAACGAGGGCCATTGTTCGATGCACGTTCTTCGCTCGTGGTTTTCCTTCCCCGTTCGTTTTTTTTTTAATTCCTTTTTTTCGGGCTGTCAGGTACTACTGTACAGGTGAATAGCGTCGAGTGGACCGTCCGATCGGGACTAAACCCACGAATTCACCGGTTTTCTTTCTTCCCTTCTTCGAACGATAAAACATCGTCAAATGTGAGTCGAATCGACGTTCAACAATAAGAACCATAGCCTTCGCAGAGCTCTCTTTTAGGGAAAAATTCGTTTTTTAGGCCAGGTCATGTTTCTTTTCATTTTTTATGTAACGACGATAGTTTTCAGGGAGCTTTAATTTTTGAAGTGGAAATGATATTTTGTGCTTATAGTTTATAAATTTGTTATTCATTTCGACACAAACGTTTGTGTCTTTGCGAAAGAATTTTTATTTTCCTATTTTGATCTAAATTTTAAATTCTATTTTTGTGATTTGAGTTTTATTTCATTTTAATTTTATTTTTGAAGTGAAAATGATATTTTTTACTCGCAGTTTTTTTAATTTGTTATTCATTTCCACGTAAACGTTTGTTTCCTTCCTTTTATTTTCCTATTTTCATTTTAATTCTGAAGTCCATACTTTTCATTAGAGTTTTGTTTCATTTTATTTTTTAATTCTATACTTTTAATTGTATTCTTTTAATTATATGTTTAATACCATTCTTTGAATTATCTTATCAATTTTATTTCAATTAAAAAAATCGATTAATTCTATTCCTAATTATATTATTTAATTCTAAATTTTCAAAGTGTACATTTTTCTTGCGGAGAAGCTTTTAATTTTCTATCCCAATTGACAATTTTCATCCCGAAACAATTCCCGAAACAATTTTTCGAAATTTAATAAATGTGATATTAGGTAATTGATGCGGATATTAACGAGGACTACCAAAATCAAAGAATTTATGAAGAGAACGTTGGAAAATTGAAAAAGAAAATGCTTTTTACACGGAAAACTCTGATAGCAGACACGTGTGCATGCGACCGGTTTTACAATCGATTTTATTATTTGCTTTTGTACGTTCGCGTGTGTGAGTATGTGTAATATAAGAAAATCGGTGCATCGTCTTAAGGGGTAAGGCCACTGTAAATTTTTTGAAAAATCGATTTTTTTTATTGGCTTAAAAAATAGTTTAAACCCTCTAGAATAAGAAAAAAAAGGTCCTGTGCGACCCAAACAAACCCAAACAAACCCAAACAAACTATTCGCAAAACTTTAAACGCGTTTTTCTCGAAACATGGTTTTTCAAAATGGCACGCAGCATAACTCGAACAATTTTCATTTTTTTTACTTGAAATTTTAACCAGATGTGAACATTTACATTATCTTGAGAATGTCGATCGGAATTTTCAAGAACTTTATTTATTGATTTTTTATTAACAAAAAACTTGCCGTTTTTTTCGTCAAAAATCAATTTTTTTTTTCAAACGCACGCCAAATCCACAAAAATTGATACTTTTTAAAATCCGATCGACATTCTCTAGCTATAGCCCTCTAGATTAATGGTTTTTTTTTTTTGTTCTAGATTCAAAAGTGCACCAGTGGTGCTGCGTGCCGCGGAGCCCTGGAAGCAAAACATGTCCCGGGAAGATAGCTGTGGAACCGCCATTTTGTTTTTTTTTACTGTAAAAAAATTTTATAATAAAGTTTAATGTATGCCCGATAACACCATTAAAAGTTTTTTTTCAAATACCTTCAATTTCGGGAGCAAAAAATTAGTGAAAAAACCTTTTTTTTTGGGCCGTTACAGTGGCCTTACCCCTTAAGGATTCTAATATAAAAAAATAAAAAAAATAAAAATCATCGAGACGAAAGCGTACGAGATCTTCGAGACGTATATATATATATATATATATATATATATATATATATATATATATATATATATATATCCCTCTGAAACACTGAAGGGAGTACACGGCGAGAGAAAACGACAACGTGCAGCGTTTATTACCCATTGTCTTTCTTGTTCAGTCTCTCCCTCTCTCTCTCTCTCTCTCTCCTTCTCTTACTCTCCTGAATTTTCGAGTGAAAGCGAACGTACCACAGATCCATCTCTCTTGCACCCTTTTGTCATTCTTTTCTCCCCCCCCTCTCTCTCTCTCTCTCTCTCTCGCAATCTCGGTTTCTTTCTTTCGGTACACCGCAGACGTTTCTCGACCGAGAATAAAAGAAAAGAAAAAACCGAAGAGAACGAAGCGAAGACGAGAAAAAAAGAAGTGGGATTAAGGGGGACACACCTACGTGGATGAGTCGTCGAAGCCTAGCGCAGGCCCCCCCATTGAAGGTCCAACTACTCCGACAAATCATTTTGTGAAGTCAAAACCTCATCTTTTAGATTTTTTGTTCTTTGCAACAACAAGGGCCAAAAAAAAGCCCTCGTCAGGGAAAACAAAGAAACTTCCGCTTTGCGCAAATGATCGCCATCGTGCAGAGCAAACTGTGTATGTACAATAATAAGTGACCGCCGAACTTCCGGTTTATCGACCTAGCCTCAACGAGGCCAAACTCCGCAATTGAGAGGCGAAAAAAAAGCGAAGAAATCTGTCGGACCTCGTCACTCATCCGTGGTCGCCGTGGCTTTTCGCCGCCATATTGTTATCCCCGATAACATCGTATCGGTTTCTGCAATCGTCCTTGCGCCTTCTTCTGTCATTTGTTCCTCTTTTTCGTCGTTAAAGGGGTACACTTAGCTCGTGATCGAAAAAAAAGAGAAATTTTCATGAATTTTATTCTGGAAAAACGTGTGCAAGTTTCATTGTTTTTTTTTTTTTTTTTTCAAATTTGAGTTTATGGGTTTGCGTATTTTTTCATGATTTTTCTATCGATAAATATTTACAAATGTTTCAAATTTGAGTTTATGGGTTTGAGTATTTTTTCATGATTTTTCTATCGATAAATATTTACAAATGTGTTAGATACAATGGTTTGTACAGAGCGCTGTTTGAAAAACGTCCTTCGCGACGACTCGGACAAGGGATTTAATAAAATATTGATTTTTGAAACAATGGCTGCCACCGAAAGTAAAGGATTAATTTTTAGCGAAAGAAACGCTCTATTTTCGGCGATAAGAAAAAAACTATGCATCGAAAAATAAATTTCTTCGTTCGAGCAATGCTTTTTGATGTGTAAAAGAAGCTTGTAAAATTTGAAGTTTATCGGTGCGGTGATATTTGCAAATCGTGGTCAGCGATGTTGAAAAAGTCATTTTGGGGAAAATGTGTTTGAAGTTCGCCGGTTCGCGAAATCTTGAGAATTTTGAGAAACCGTCGAAAACCAAAATACTATTGTTTCAAAAATGTCAACTAGGTGTGAAGCCTTAACGGGTTATGCGTAGTTGTAACAGTCGAAAACAGCTCATTTTTGGGATTGTTTTTAAGCAAATCGTGACGATATATTTCTACAAGAGTGAGGTATTTGAAAAAGTATGAAATTGAAGTTTTCATCGTTGAAATGCAATATAAATGATTATTTTTCGAATTTCTTTTGCCAGACATTTGTTACGAAAACTCCTCAATAATTTTTTTATTGCTTTTTTTAATAATGGAAATGAGGAAATAAAAATGAAAAAGTATCATCAAGTATCAACTCTCTGATGATTTTTTTGTGTTAAAAGTATTCAATTGTAATCGATTTACAGCCGATGTCCGGCAACCACCGTAAATTGGGGTTACTTTGAACAGGTTTTGGAAGTTTGTTGTAGGTAACTTTTTTTAACATCCTAAATGCAAACCTTTTTTGCCTCAATAGAACAATGTGTCCTATGTCTGTCAAATGTATAAGGCAGTCAAGCCCCACCACCGACCCACAATTTTTTATGGTTCTTTTTTCAAAAAGTGTCCAAGTAACCTCGAGTGTGGTTTCTCTGACATAATTTTGATGAAAAAAAAATTCATTCATTATACATGGAATTAAGTGAAAAGCAATGATTTTTTACAATCATATTGTCATCCTTACTGAGGAAACATTATACATCAAAATATCAAGTACCTAGGGTACTATTATAAGCACTTAATCAGTCTTATAATTATCATTGAGATCAAAATCAACTTGAGTAACATTATAATAAACTAGAGCAACAAATTTAAACACATTTAAATGCGCACACATTTAAACCGTATTTTGGCACTCTCTTGAAGTGGCCCCAAAAAATGTCAAAGTTACCCTTAATGTCAATTTAGTACCGAATCAGGTTATCTGATATAAAAAAATTAAACAAGTTTCCTTAGAATATTAGTTTATTTATCCTATGATTAATCGAACGAATTTCCGAAATGTCAAATTTAAAAAATCGGTGCGTATTCAAAGTGAGCCTTGATTTTTCCGAACAAAAATGGGCATTTTTTGTTCATCAAATCGAAATTACGCATCGGAAAAAAAATCCTCCAACCAAATACTATATTTATACATCCGGAAAGAAAACCTAAGAATTTCAGAAAGCCCGATGGAGTAGTTTTTGAAATATTTTTGTCCCCGACTCTAAAAACGTACTTTCAAGAAAAAAAAAGCTTTAAAAGTTTCGAACGACGCTGCTAGCGGTCCTGACGGGCGTCAACCCAACAGCCTATAAATCTGTCAATTTCGATCCGATCACCTCGATATTTTTACTGAACATTTACAAGAAAAGACGATATACAGTCAAAATATAATGGTTTGGAAAAAAGTAATCATTCGACTTTCACACCTAGACATAACCTCTTCATATCAGTCTCTGTAATTTCTCCCTCTTTTTCGTCGTTAATTGCTTTTTCTCCCGCAAGGCGCGTTGCGCGACTCGCTCGATGCGGGGTCTACGTTTTTGGACGCGAGCGTAGTTTACAAATCGGTCGAGTAACCGCGGCGAGCGGATAACCGGCCGATTTGCGACCACGAAAAAGACGAAGAAAAGAAGGAGGTGAAGGAGGATGGGAACAACGACGGATACGAGACGGTGCTCAGTTTCAGCTTTATATCGTCAACGGCAATATCGCCGAAGAGACGAAACGGAACAGAGACCTAGAGGCGCGACGAAGCGGTACGGAGGGACGCGGTGGAGGAGCAGGAGGGGGGGGGGATAAGAGAGCACAAAGTGGGGGGAAGGAAGAGCATCGTGCAGCAGTGGCGTCAGTAGCATCAGCCTCCTCTTCCCAGGCACCAGTGGTAAGGTCAAGGCCCTCGACGCCCTGGGCCTCCCCCTTCCCCGCCGCTGCCCCACCCCCACCCGCTCCCGTGCACCTTAGGGGTCACGTGACGCGGCTCAAGGTCCCTTATCCCCACTACCGGGTCATCGACGCCGTATATATCGTTGGGCTGCGTGCGCTTCGGTCGCACGCTGCGCTCTCGTGTGTATTATATATATATGTGTGTGTGTGTGTGTGTGTGTGTGTGTGTGTGTGTGTGTGTGTGTGTGTGTATGTATGTATATATATGTATGTATGTATGTATGTATATATAATACACACACACTAACACACACACACACACACACACACACACCCTTGGCCAAAAGTTTGGTGCACCCTGCAATTTTTCTTTCCAGACAAAAAATTGAATATCTCGGCTAAAAAAAAATCGGAACCCAATTTACCGAACGGGGTTTTGAAGAAAATAAAGTCAGCTTGAATTTGCTTTTTAATTTTATTTTTTCGATTTGTTTTGTGCACGGTACGTCATTTTGAAAATGGCGGTTTTTCACGATTTTCGCACTTCGCAAAGTCGTTCGCTGAACATCGGAAAAATAGAAATCTCTCTATTTAGTGAAATGATCTTCGAAAAGGAAAGTGTTAGCTTTAGTTTGGTCTAAAAAAAATGTTGGAATTTTATTCCGCAAAACAATTTAGTTTTTATTGAAAAAACGGCAGGTTCTCTTCAAAACCCCGTTTGGTAAATTGGTTTCCGATTTTTTTTGACCGAGATATGCAATTTTTTGTCCGGAAAGAAAAATTGCAGGGTGCCCCAATCTTTTGGCCAAGGGTGTACATATACAGGGTGAGGCACATAAAGTGTTACAAAGCAATAGCACTCAGAAAGACTGTTTCAGACAAAAGTTTCAGTGCTCGAGAAGGCCGTCATACTGGACCAACCTATTTTTTTTGGGGGGACGCGCTGAAACTACGTCAAGGTCAACGCCACTTTTTTAAATGGAATGGTACATTTTCTTTCAACCACCTTGTGGAGCACCTCAAAGCGTAAAGAACACTAGGCGGTTAAAGGCGTTCAAGGTCATTCAAGGTCACCTATTAAAATGAAATACAAATCTAAATATCTCGGATCACTACCAAATATTTGGTAGTCATCTTTGGTAGTGAGCATTATTGTTATTGTGATCATTATTGAAGTTATTAATATTGGAAATGAATTAAACTACTTAATATTGAATTAAGAGATTACCGTGAAGGATAAACATTCGTTTGTCGCTCGAGACAACTCAAATTGAAGAGGAAAGTTCAACATATGGTGCAGGATTCGCGCAGACTGAAGGTAAACTTATGATTGCAACGATAGAACTGCTAGTCACACTTTAAGGGGTAGGGCCATAGTAGAATTTTCAAAAAATCGATTTTTTTTCGCTAAAACGGTGCTTTGTCATCATAACAATGAGTTACGATTCGATTTATAGCAAGACATTTTTTTTTTCACCGACTTTGAGCGTATAACGTGAGTCCACCTCTGGCACGGCCATAGATTACCTAAAACTTTAAACGCGTTTTTCTCGAAACAGCTTTTTTCCAACTGGCGTGACAAATAACCTCAACAATTTTCACTCGATTTACTTCAAATTTGAATGTTATGCTCCTAATTGCATTTCGCAGAGAAGTACGTACGGAATTTCCGATTAATCGAAAACTTTTCATTTTACGAGCAGTTTTATACGAAATTTTTCACTGAAAATTAATTCAAATACCTACAACTTTTGAATAAAACAATTTTTTTTTAATTCCGTACGTACTTCTCCAGGTATTCTAATATAGATTGAGGAGAATTTTTGTTTTTTGTTCTAGGTAAAAAATTGTGGATGCTAAATGTCACGCCTGAAAAAAAGATAACAAAAGAAAATATTAGTAGTCGGCCATTTTTACATCGAATATATATATATATATATATATATATATATATATATATATATATATATATATATATACAGGGTGTCCCATTTTAATCTTACACCTGAATTTTCTCGAAAAATATTGCTCGGATGAACTATTGTGTGGAACAAAACTTCTAGGGATTGAAGGGGGGCGTTTGAAAAAAATTTATTTGAGGAGCCAAAATTCAAAATGGCGGCGTTACAAAGGCTGACATGATTTTTTCAAACGGAAACATAACTTTTTTTATTGCCAAAAAATTTGTCAGCTGAAAACTAAAAACTTTTGTTGAACAAATTTTTTGATAAAGTTCATAGTTTTCAAGCGAGAACGTTTGATAAAGTTCATAGTTTTCAAGTTCTGGGTAACGCGAATGGTCTGCAACAGACTCAGCCATGCAACCTCCTACGCTTTGGCTAACGCAAATGCCGGTGGTAGGGACAATTAGACTAAATGTCTCACGGCAAGCCGCTCAATGTTGTATTTTCGAATGTATGACCACTTGAACAAAAAAAGAATCAAATTTTTTTGTTGAAAATTTTTTTTTGTTTTTTTTTTGTTTTCAAATTTGGACGATATTTCATGAGAAAATTTTGGAGGAAAATCGATGAAAAATAGTTTTTTTCCATTTTAATAGCGTTTGTGCCATTTTCAGGCCCAAAAACGTGTTTCTTTAAATCCTTGACGAACTTTGATCACGGTGGGTAGAAAAACACACACACACACACACACACAAATCCTGGATACATCTGAAATAATTGAAAATGATGTTCTCACTTGAAAACTATGAACTTTATCAAAAAAAATGTTCAACAAAAGTTTTTAGTTTTCAGCTGACAAATTTTTTGGCAATAAAAAAAAGTCATGTTTCCGTTTGAAAAAAACATGTCAGCCTTTGTAACGCCGCCATTTTGAATTTTGGCTCCTCAAATAAATTTTTTTCAAACGTCCCCCTTCAATCCCTAGAAGTTTTGTTCCACACAATATTTCGTCCGAGCAATATTTTTCGAGAAAATTCACGTGTAAGATTAAAATGGGACACCCTGTATATATTTTCTAACAGATCGATATTCATATTATATAGATGTATAATTAATTTTATGAGTGAATCACTTTTTCATACGAAAAAAATTGTTAAATTCGCCCATGATTTTATACCCGTTACTGTGGCCTAATCCCTTAAACGCTCTTTTCTCGAAACTATGTTTTTCAATACGGTGTACACGATTTCTCGACATCTAATAAAAGTATTGACTTGACATTTGGTACACTTATTCAGTGTAGTAGTAAACTACACCGATGTTTTTCTTTTCAACTTTTTTTTTCATCAGTTATTAAAAACAATGACGTGAACTTTCCTCGAAAAATCGAGAAAAAAAAATTCAACATTTTGTTTTGATGACTGAAACACGCTGACAAAAAAGCTCGGCCAAGTCTTAGCCAATATTATCTATTTTAAGTATCAAAATCAAGTATTCCGATTCTATTTTAAGGCAAAATCTATTTTAAGGCAAAATCAAGTAGTTCCGAAAAGGACATACCGATTAATTTGGAATTTCGTGTACCCATGTATTTTGACTCGCTGATTACGAATATGATTGTGAAAATACCCGCAAAGTATATTTTCGAGGTCAAAACTTACAAAAACCGATTTTTAATAAGTTTTTTCTACTTTATTTGAATAAATTTTGATCTTAGAGAAAAATGTTTCCCATAAAAGTTGTAGCCTATAAGAAGATTGATCTTTTGTGTTCTGTACAGTTTTTGTCTAAAACAATTCTGTTCCGAGAAAACTGGGATAATGGTCCAATAAGTGCATTTTGCTAAACTCCATTAGTTTCGACATTATCCACTTACGCACTTTACCGCGGAAATATTGGAGTTTGTGTAATAATATCGGAACTAATGGAGTTTAGGAAAATTTACTTTTTGCAGTATTATCCCATTTTTCTTGAAAGCGATTGGTTTTAGACAAAACTAGTATAGAACATAAAAGATCAATCTTTTTATAGGCGACAACTTTTGGAGGAAACATTTTTCTCTAAGATCAACATTTATTGCAATAAAATAGAAAAACGTAAAATATCAGTTTTGTGAGTTTTGACCTTGAAAATCAAATTTCCGGGTATTTTTCCTACCATATTCGTGATCAGCGAGTAAAAGTACACCGGTACACAAAATTCCAAATTAATCGGAGGTACGTCCTTTTCGGAACTTTACCCGAGATTGTTCATCACTTTTTTAATTATTAATACTTTTCAATGGAATTTGATACGACATTGCTTAATCTTTTGTACATACAAACAAATGTTCAAACGATTTTTCAATCATATTATATTCTCCTTGCATACATTATCTTACATCTTACATACTGACTTATTCCTTCAAAATTAATTTGTCTAAATAACCCCGAATTTTCGGGTCGTCACAGTAGCCCAACCCCTTTAATTGACATTGAAAAGGAATTAAATTAAATAACATTCAAAAGAATAGGCTCTCGTCTTTACATGTATACATCATCCCCGTTACTTTCATCGGTTCACTCGTATCAATCGACCGAACACTATTTATTCCTATGTTTATATCGAGTTCGGCAAGGCACGTGGCGATTTGACCGGATCTTTTTTTTTGTTCTTTTTATTTTTTTTTTTCATTCACGTGTTTCACTATTTGGCACATACGGCACACTGCTCTCTTTCTCGCTGTCTCTCTCGCACGAGTAATAGAAAGGCAACAACGGGGAAATACGTAAATAGAGAGACACAGGAGTGCGAGAAGGAGAAGGAGGAAACGGGCTGGGTGGAGGAAGCAGCGCGAAACAGCGGCAGGTGGTGAAAACGTGGCTGGGATCGACGACCGACGAACACGACGTCTCTATTTTGGGGTACCCGTGGTATAATGTACGTCTGTGCAATACATATATATATGTATATCGCATAATAGCGCCAAACATGTGTGTGAGAACCTATATAAAGAGGCGGGAATGTACACAGAGGCGATAAACACGCTGCGCTTCGAAACTGAATTCGAGAAATTGTTATCAACATTGACGTAATTCTATCGGCAGTGACGAAAAACGCTGATTTTTTATGTTTTTCAGACAATTTTGGCTGTTAGTAGCAAGTTTTCTTGCATATCAAGAGTTTTAGGATGAAAAGGTAATTACTATTAATATTATATAATTACTGACAATAATTATAATGTTGACTGTTTAGTACCAAGTTTTCTTGCATATCAAGAGTTCTAGGGTGAAAAGGTAATTACTATTAATATTATATAATTACTGACAATAATTATTTATTTATTATTAGTATTATAGTATGATCATATATATATATATATATATATATATATATATATATATATATATATATATATATATATGGCTACGTCACATCTGACCCGACGACAAAATATCCGCGACAAAATATCCGCGACAAAATATCCGAGGACAAAATATCCGAAAGACAAAATATCCGAAAGATAAAATATCCGAAAGACAAAATATTCTCATGACAAAACATCCGCGAGACAAAATCCTAAATCTCGTCCACCACATCAACGGGGTCGCGCGCAAAACACCTTTGTGGGGTGTGTGAGATAGTGGGGTGGGGGCATAATACGAGCTTCTTTATTGCACTTATTTCTTTATTATAAAGTTTTTGTATATAATATTAGTTTAATAAAATATTGTTAGCAATGCCACGCAAATATACTTGGATACTATAATAATAGTATGTACTATAATAATATTACATGAACGTTTCTTATGCTCAACACAACGCCAAGTTATGCTTGTTTTATTCACACTCTTTTTTGAATAAACATATCCGTCATATATTAATAATTTTGTTCCCTTCTTTAAACACTTTAAACTGTAGCACTACAACGTCATTCCTTCAAGAAACATTAGCACTACATACACAGCAGAGAGAAAAACATTGACTGTCTCATGAAGCCAGTTGTCCTAGTTTAAGAGTAATAACGTTAATCATAGATTTAATTACCGACAGCGGATATAATATCGGCAGATATTTTGTCTTGCGGATATTTTGTCATGAGGATATTTTATCCTGCGGATATTGTGTCGTCGGATATTTTGTCGCGGATATTTTGTCGAGGATATTTTGTCGTCGGGTCAAAACGCGTGTTACCATATATATATATATAGTATTAAGTATAATAGTATAATTATTATTATTGTTATTATTATTACTATTCGTAAGTATGGGAAAGAGCTGCAAGGTATCTAGTGAAATAATGAAGATGGAGGATCGTAGGTGATAAAAAAAAGGCTAATGGAAGAAGAGCCATTATAAATGATAACCTATCAAAATGGGGAAAAGAAACGAAAGAAGCAAGCAAGCCTTATGGAATGGAAATGTAAGAACGCTGGAAAGAAAATTTGAGAGGCATAAAAATTAAAATTGACCTAGAAATTCAATACGATTGGAGCTAAATCGATGCGTCAACATACAGCAAGAAATATAAACATAGCAATATGCCCGTGTAAAAATGTGACCGGGCTTTCCCTACTTTGTATCGAGCCCTGCATGACTAGACTTGCCTTGTCTGATTTACCTGACCGGGCCCTCCCATGGAACAAACCGGTAAGATTGCTAAATCGTCTTTTACGGCTTACGCTCGATGTTTGGAAATTACGATCTTTCGGCCGGGATCCATTGCGAGCAAGAACATCTTCACGTGATGTCTACCCGTCCAGAACATTGACATGTCCTGAAAAGTGGACCCTGTCTTTAGGTACTGTGTAAAACTACTTTACTTTTCACCTCATCAAAGATATTTATAATTGGTTTTAATGAAAATAATACATGTGTTGTAATTCTATTCACCACTAAAAGCATCAATTTCATCAATGATAATCGAAGAGGATAACAATGCTTATCATAAATACCGGGATTACAATAACTAATGATTTGAGCATAACGAATAGCCAAATTATTGAATCAGGCAAAAAAGTAAAGCTGGTGATTCGTGGTTTTTTAACGCCATGTCGCTATGTTGAGAAATATCAATGTTCTGGCCGGGAAGACATTACCTGTATTTCGCCAAAAATCCGCCAGGTGGCTACAAGCGAAGCGCTTCGCGTAAGGAAGATACCATCGTACGAGGATAAAAGTTCGTTCTGTGCGTTGTACCACGTACAGAAGTGCGCTGCTTACAGCGTGCACTTACGCCTATGATTTCGCGATATTTGTTAAGCCAACCGCATAAATTGCCTTAATTAGAGCAAACACTTTATTCTCATATCCATAGAATAAGAACAAATATAAATACAAAGTAAAAATATATGCTTACATATTATTTCGTTAATATAAATCGCTATGTCTCATAGCTTGCGTACGTGACCAAGCGACCAACGCACAAAGAAATGTTGTCTAGGATTAAGTATTGACATTTCACGGCCTGCATAGGCCGAGCTCTCAACGTTTCCATAAATATTGTATAAGATTAAATTTTATTGCGCTTTGCCTTGGGCGTGGGTCCGTTTCCCAAAACCCTTGAAACACTGTAGACCGAGTCCGATTACCGTGTGGGAATACATACTTATCGATGGGTCTCACGGATGCATTTCTAGAAATGCAGTCACGTAAACCCTTGCCCCACTATCGCTATAGATCACAATTGTAGAGCTGCTGTTACGAAGAGGTCCTCTCACTCAAGTCTTACTATTTGCTGCTACGCTAGTAATACTTCGTACAGTACCTACAGGATAAAACGCGCAACTTTTGTTAAGAACTCGTTATAGTGCAACCAAAGCATTTGCTGCAACGTTTGAACCGTCGCATTAACAAATCGATACAAGTGTTATTCATACCCGAGTAAAATGATCTTCTCCTTTGTGTTAACCTGAAGACACCTTGTCCCAAATCCTGGCAAGCTCCGATTCTTCACCCGTTTCGCATCGTTTTCACCAAGGTTCGTCCTCTTTCTCCGAAGACGTCGACTGTTTGTTATAACAGACGTCCCAAGAAAAGAGACCTTTTGTAGGAAAATATTTGGTTGACGAATTGTAGGATTTCCCAACATATTTTTAATTAATATAATCCTCCCGGCTGGTTAGGATACTCTTGTACAATGATCAGTTAATCGGTTTAACAAATATAGAAAAGTCTTTAAGATGGTTGTCGCGACTGGTCACTTCGAATTCTGGAGACGGAATGCCCCTTCGTTGTCCATTCCTAGGCGCCTCGCCTAGGACCCTTGGGTCTTCGTCCCTTGGCTTCTCCCTTAGCTCCGGAATAAACAACCCAGGCGTTTATGACTCACTCAAGAGTCTCGTAACCCGATCTCCGACCGAGTCCCGTCGACGCAAAAGGAAGAGGAACGAAAAACTTTTCCTACACTTTGATCAACATTTCGGCAAGTATCAAAATACACGTGAAACTCATCTCACTTCCAATATTGGTCCTGATTCTGACATCGAGGGAAGACTGCGCCGTCGATAAAGACATCGTTGGGCTACAGACCTATTGTTGGGCGTATTACCATCCTGACACGTAATACAGCCCTGGAAAGGCTTCACAAAAAACTTAACCTGGCGATTCGAAAACCAGAGGTTCTTTATAAAGACGCGTTACGTTGTGCATTTTGCACAAGGACAGAGTTTATAACGAACGCTAGTTGGATTCGGGTCATCGAGCCATTTGCGTAACATATTTGTCGAATAACACTTTGCACTCGAGGCTTTTTTCTTATAACTAGGCTAGATATAAGAAACACAATGTAAAATAATTTATGTAAATGAGAAGGGAGGGGCATTATGTAAACACCCCTAAAAAGGGTATACTAGGAATAAAATACTACTACTATATTATTATTCGTATATAAATATCATTATAGGTATTTATACTCCTTATTATTATTGTCGTAATTAAAATCTCGATCCTTATGTAAAAAAACTTCTATATTGAAAATAAAAATGACAAAAATTCTGTTATGAACATAAGAACTTATTTCACAGCATGCATTTTTATTATTTACCACTAATATTAATAATAAACAACTAACAAAATATAATAATCTATCATTTATTAGTAATAAATACATAACAAAATGTCATAATTTATTATTGTTGTCCACTATTATGATAATAATGTGATATCGATATTTTTATCGGTTGAATACTGTTATCCTCATTGCACCAACATTGTTAATCAAAGTAGTAAGAATCAAAATTATTGTTGCGAAGTCTCATTGTGATCTAGTTTAATAATAATCATGACAACAACAATATTAATAATAATAATTCACGCGTTCTGGAGCCGGAATTCCGAGCTAATAAAGTTCTCCGCGTTTTTTTCTCCAAACACGAAGATTTCTCAAAACAAATTTATGCAACGAATGCGGGAAATTGGGTAAAAATAGAAAAAAAAAAGAAAAGGAAAAATACCGAGACGGCATAGTCTGCAATTACCGGAGCGTTTTAATATAACTTTATTCCCCGCAGTTTTCACGTTAGAAACGCGAGTGGGCTGGAGTAACGTCGAAAGTTGAAAGAGACGTGAAACTATGCATATTGCATGTGTGTGCATATATATATATATATACAGGGTGTCCTGTTATGAATGGATAATCCTGCAACTGTCGATAGGTCAAATCATGCCCTAATATATGCTGGAATTTCAGTTTACTAGAAGCTCCACGGTTTTCGAGATTTTGGGCATTATGTTATTTTTTTTATATCATCTGCTTTCGGGTTTTCGCTCGCATTTTTACAAATTATACGAATCGACAATAACTAAGCATCTTTTTTAAGTAATTGGCACGATATGCGTCGTACATTTTTTTGACACCGCAGGCTACCAAAGTCAGATGTTCGAATTGGTTTGTATGAAAATTCTGCAGAAGATCTTTTTTCATAACGTTACCTTAACATTTAAGGAGTAAGGCCACTGTAACGGCCAAAAAAAAAAGGTTTTTTCACTAATTTTTTGCTCCCGAAATTGAAGGTATTTGAAAAAAAACTTTTAATGGTGTTATCGGGCATACATTAAACTTTATTATAAAATTTTTTTACAGTAAAAAAAAACAAAATGGCGGTTCCACAGCTATCTTCCCGGGACATGTTTTGCTTCCAGGGCTCCGCGGCACGCAGCACCACTGGTGCACTTTTGAATCTAGAACAAAAAAAAAACCATTAATCTAGAGGGCTATAGCTAGAGAATGTCGATCGGATTTTAAAAAGTATCAATTTTTGTGGATTTGGCGTGCGTTTGAAAAAAAAAATTGATTTTTGACAAAAAAAACGGCAAGTTTTTTGTTAATAAAAAATCAATAAATAAAGTTCTTGAAAATTCCGATCGACATTCTCAAGATAATGTAAATGTTCACATCTGGTTAAAATTTCAAGTAAAAAAAATGAAAATTGTTCGAGTTATGCTGCGTGCCATTTTGAAAAACCATGTTTCGAGAAAACACGTTTAAAGTTTTGCGAATAGTTTTTTATTGGAAAAAATTAAAAAAAGAAGTTAAAAGGATTTAAACTATTTTTAAACTAGAGGGTTTAAACTATTTTTTAAGCCAATAAAAAAAAATCGATTTTTCAAAAAATTTACAGTGGCCTTACTCCTTAAGGAGCTATATCGGTGGGACACTTTCAAAAAATCGATTTTTTTTGTCTTTCTCGACAGTTTATACTTTCAAGAATATCATTATCATTTATATCATTTATATCAATATCATTTTATCTTGAAAAAATCGATAGTTAAATCTTTAAACGCGTTTTTCTCGAAATGAGATTTTTCAAATTTGCTGACATTGCAACTCAAAGAGCAATTATCCGATTGACTTGAAATTTGAACTGAGTACTCTTGAATATATTTACTCTACAATGACGTAGGATATTTTGATTGGATGAAAATTGACAATTTGGCATTGAAAAAACGACCATTTTGTAGGCAAGAAAACAGACTATTTTCATAACTACGCCATTTTGTTATATTTTGATATTTTTCGGAAATCCTAAGTCATTGTACAGGAAATACCTTCCAGTTTAACGACATTTTTTCTTTTTTCGGTTTCAGCTACTCAATCGGCCGGAATCATGTCAGCAGTGGAGGAACTTTTTTTTTGGCGCCTCCGAAGGCAGCGCCTAAGTCGTTTGGATCTCAATATTTTTCTATGAAAAAATTATATAATATAGGTCAAATATAGCCAAATATATTCTTAATTTTTCGAAACATTTAATGGAGTACTTTTCTTCAAAAAAAAATCCCGAAAATCACCGAAATTTTCAGCGTTCACACTAGTATAGCCCCTTAAGGTTGAAAAAAAAGACTTTTCTAAATGAAACAAATAACCAAGAGTATTTTTTTTTAAACCGGGTAAAAAAAGGTTACCGTTTGCCGAAATGGTATGCGAAAAACGAAAAGCAGGTGATTTTTATCTCGAAAACCGTGGGACTTTTACTAAACCGAAATTCCAGCGTATATTAGGACATGATCTGACCTATCGACAGATGCGGGATTATCCATTCGTAACAGGACACCCTGTATATATTGCTCCGTTGCATGCAAGACCGATTAATAACGCAATTAAAACGCGTCGAAATTATCAGCGCGATTTTCAACGTACGTTGAATAACAGACTTGGGGGATTGCGCGCGTTTACTCATTGTCTAAATGCCAGATGTTGACTCGGGTATCTGTATATCTCCGGTATTATATACTCCTGGTGGATTCATATATTATTCTTGGATATGTACCTATACGGTAAAAATGCATACTGCGAGGCCTCCGCACTCCAGAAGCCGAGAACTGTGTCCGCGCGTGAACGCGTACTGTTCTACAGCGTTGTTCGAAAGTTCTCCACGTTCGCGATTTTTCAAAATCAATTTCAGGATTTTATTTGTTCTGCATTTACTTAATTGTCTTAATTTTGCTCGATTTTTACTTTATTTTACATTATTTTAATATTTTCTTTTTTGTTTTACTGAAGTTGTTTGATTTTTCAAATTTTGATCTGATTTTATATTTTAAAAAAAAAATTTGTTTTGATTTTGAATTTTTGTTCTCAAGATTTAAAAAATTTTATTTTCGTTGTTTTTTCCAAAATTTTGTAGATTTTATTGCCGTTTTTCAAAATTTTATGAATTTTTTTTTTGTAAAAAGTATTGTTGGTCTGATTTTGGTTTTGTTTGTTTTATTTTTCTTTTCAGTGGACAACTTGTCGGTAAGGAGAAAAATGAAAGGACCCGACTTAATTGTATATTTTGAACAAGCCTGTAGGCAACGGGTGCGTGTTTTCCTTTCACCGGGTCGGGAGTTGGGCCTTGCCGTGCAAACCACGCTCGGTGCATATGAGACACACACACTCACGTACGTATATCTTTAATACTCGTTTCTTTCGTGTTTTTCTTGTTTGTTTTGTTGCTGTGCATTTCTCGGTTGCTCATTTTCCCGTGTAAAGAGTTACCGCGCGGCTCACCCGAAGTTGCTCGAAATTTTAGCGTTTTTGCCGCACGTTTAAGGCGCATGTCGAATCTACACGGCGAGAAACGTTCGCCGCAAATTCGGGAAACCCTTTCCGCCAGTTGGCGAAGAAAGAAAAGCAACGTGGCGCGCGTGTCGATTTCTTTCTTTTCGACGATAATTTCAGCCACTGACCCTGCAATTCGACCAGTATCGCATGGATCCGTAAGTGAAAAACTGTTTTCTCTTTCGTAACGACGCGGTCGACCGCTAGATGGCGCCTCCCGTAGGAAAAACCCCAAAAACTGCGGCCCATCAACCGCGAGATGGCGCTCATCGGAGGAAAATCACGACTCATCCACCGCGAGATGGGGCTGCTCGTAGGAAAAGCCCCAAAACCCCGAGCCATAAATCACGAGATGGCGCCTCCCACGGAAAAAAACGCAACGACGCAAATGTAGAGCCCCTCGAATCGAGCACTCCGATTGGTCCAGTACAAAACGTGCGAATTGGAGGTTCGTGGCAAACGGCGCTGCTGTCACGCCCAGCCACTTACGCGAGCAAACTTCAGACCGGAAACCGGCAATTTTCGATTTATTTTCAATCAAGACTCCTTTCCCAACTTTTCGTCTTTCATTTTTCCGTTGCCGTGACGCGAAGAGAAAAAAAAACAAATCTTGTGCACCGGTATATACACGTGTCTCGTGTTCGTATATACGGTGTACAAGTACTCTGGGACGACGAACGGAATCGTGGGTCACGAGAGTGCTGTTCGAGAAACCAGACGACGTAAGGTCGACGGTCGAGTTCGCGCACTAAGAGAGAAACAGAGAAATCCGTGCTTTCTGTCTCTCGCTCCTTCTCTTCTGGGTGAAGAGTGAAGAGAATGTACAGTTACATGCTCAGAACACTTACCGCCTCTTTTTGTATCTCAATTACTATCATCGTCATCACCATATATATATATATATATATACACACACACACATACACACACACATTTAATGATGCGATCGTGTGACCTTCCGAAACAACCTCTGTTCGATAACAGAGGTTATGTTTCGGAAGGTCGCACGACCGCAGCGCCGCCCGGTGGGCCTTGCCGTTAAACAGAACCCCACCCCGCATGTAGTTGAAAGTCCCGTATTTTTTTGAGAGCGTGTGGTCTGCGACGCGAAGTTGGCAATACGTCGAGGATTAGGACGTACAAGGTGTGCAGACGTCTAGGATCACGGGGCATAAACGAGACGTCGGACGACTAACGAAAAAAGAGAATTATCCCCCCACACGTTTCCTCGCACCTCCATGAGTATATACGGGAATAGCGTGCAAACGCTGTTTATAGCGTGAAATAGTGCAGAGAGTGAGCGAGAGAGAGAGAGAGAGAAATACAGACAGACGGAGAAAGAGAGACGAGGGCGACGCGCGGCCACCGTACGGTTAACTTCGTAACAGTAGTGCGCGTTTTGCGCGACTCCTATACACACACACACACGCACACACACACACACACACACACACACACACACACCTGTGTGCATGGATACATACTAGCAACACGTCCTGGCTTTGCCCAGTTTTCGATTTACTTTGCACACAAATCGGTCACCATGGTAGCTTAAAATATTTATTTGTAGACGACATTGATCGTCTTTCTTCCGGACGCCAGCACAAAAAGATTTTTATATCTCGTTCGCCAGAGCTCCCCGTAGACTCCCTGTGAAGCATTTCCCTATCATTGAACAATCCAGATTCTGTCTCTTGGTGTGATTCATTAGCACGCGATAAACGGAACCTTTCAGCGTTTGATGTACTACGAGCTATATACCTTTTACGTCATTTGGGGTTTTTCAAAAAGCTTTTTGGGCTTTTGGGTTTTTTCTTTAAAGAGAATTTAAGGGGAGGTACCTGAGTAAACGGCGAGAAAAACAGGCAAACTTCGGGAATTTTTATCTCAAAAACTAACGTTTCGATTGGATCCGGGTATTTTTTATTGGAAAATATGTACATTGAGGTATGTTTAGGAATTTTTTTAAAATAAATTCGTTGACTGGAAGCGATTCAAACGCGATTATCTCGAAACATAGTTTTCAAAGTCGGTGCCAGATGTATCTCGAAAACGGCTTGTCCGGTTTTGTCCAAATTTGGATACAATATTTTTCGATAGTTTTTCTCGTTCGCCACGTAGGGGCAAACAAATTCGGTAAAAAAATCATTATTGTTGCATTGCAACGATGCAAACTACAACGTCATGAATAAAATTATTGACATTCTTTAGAATAGAATTAAAATGATAAAAATATGCAAAGTGAAAAAAGAGAGTTTACACAAGTGTTGGAATGGCTAAATAGGTAGCGCGCTCAGCTCTAAAGTTAGAAGACGTACACTGAGAAAAAAAAACCAATTGAATCAAAAAAACATATTGATTGATCCAAATAAATGTGCTGCTGCGGAGTGCCACTGATATATGGGATTGTTCCAATACTATAAAATATTGGAAAATGTGATTGATTCAAATAACATATTATTTTATTTGAAAAAGTTCTTCTGTTCTCTGAATATCTGCATTATCCTTCGAATAAAATTATATTCTATTGAAATCATTCCATATACAATCCGTAGATGAATTGGATGAAATAACTAAGCGGTTGCTACAAACATTTTTTATTTCGTACAAAAATATCATCAATAGAATTAATTATTTCTTTACTACATCGAAGCGAAAATGCCATGGGACGTAAGTTTTTCAATTTGTTTGAAATCTTAAATAAAAAGTGAGCATTAGAATGATCGTCCACGATAATAGTGGAGATAATATCAGATATCCAATGGAATATCCATGGAGAGAATATCAGATATTCAACATTAGAACAGATACTACACTTTGATCTTAGCCACAGGCCATGAAGCGACACTCTTCAGAGTTTCTCCAGCGCTTAAGTAGATTCACGGTTCGCGCTACGCTTACGAGAAACGAGCGCGCGTGCGGCCTCTAGCGGTTACTCCGAGAACTACGGGTTTCCTTACACCTATAATTTCCGTGGCGCTCTGCCATGATTTCGTTGCATTTTTTCATCCGAATGTGCAAACAATCCCAAACAAACCCAAACAAACAAATTTTACTTTCGCATAATTTTTCAACCAATTCAGACATTTGCTCAATATTTTTCAATCAAAATAAAATATTCATAGTTTAACGAATAATGTGCTTAAAATCAATATCGAATATGGTGAAAATAATAAAATAACATATTTACTCAATAGAAATTTTATTTGAATCAAACGAGCGAAATTCAATTTTTCTTGCGTACTCGAATCAACAATATTCATGTTACGAATTGAAACGCTTTTTTCGTTCGTTGCAGAAATTGCATTCAAAACTATGTAATTTGTTCGCGATAATGTTTTAGACAGTGTCAATAATATATTGTTCTCGGCTAACAATATATCTTTTGAATGAAAAAAAAGCCTTCAATTTTATCATGTTATTGAAGTCAATAGTGTTTTGTTTGGACCAATAACTCCGATTATTTACACCAACAATTTTACAATTGAATCAACGAAATTTCATTCAATAACACCAATTATATTGGATCAATGATTTTTTTTTTCTCATTGTAGGTTCAATCCCGAAGGTAGGTAAAAAAACTTGAACGAGGCAGCATACGTTTTATTCCAATTATCATATAGGCAGGATCACAAATAAAGCATATGAAAACAAAAAATACGATCACAATTTTTTTATTCGTAATTTTTGGATTTATTTTCCATTTCAGGCGTAGATACAGCGACCGGATCAGGGCCTGAAAAGGTATACTGATCAGTTACGTCACCGGTATCCGCGTCACGGCCGGAGGCAAAAAAGCGTTTCACGCCCCGTGAAGCCCTGATCCGGCGGCCTGTACTGGGCCGTGGAGCGGAATACGGTATGCCGGATGTAGCCCTAGTCTGTCCCGTAGCAACATTTCTAGTTGGATATCGTTACCATTGTTATCATCATATTGTACGCACCGGCTGACGTCACAGATCATCTCATAACGTCCCGCGTGCGCACATTACTACATATACACATATTACTGATTGATTCGCGGTCGTCGATTGAATCATCTACTTATTGTTACGTATACGCGTCCTGCTTTGAAGCGTCCGCCTACTCTTCCTCCTACCGTCCCGGCAGCCAATATTTTTTTTCAGATCCACGCACTCGTCCAGCGACGTCAGGACCCATCGAGTCCCCCAATAGGCCTCCGAAGTAACTTTCGTGGTGGCGCCCCGTAACGGCTGCCGGTGGCAAAACTTGGATTGGCGCATGGCGGTTAAGTCAAACCGGCACAAACACGAAAGAGCTAGGCTTGAGCAAGCATCATCGATTGGACACCTGATTTAAATGGCGACCGGCATACTGCACTAGCAGACGAAAACCAATCCAAGTTTTGCCAAAACTCGCCGCAAGGGTGCGCCACAAGAGTTACTTCGGAGGCCTATAGTCTGTACTCTTTTGCCGTCGACAATGGTGGCTCGATGTATTTTCAAAATGGCGGCAATGCAAAAAAAGGGACATCGCGATCGAATTCTCGTTTTTGTCGCACTCGATATTCCGGCAGGTCGAGCTTACCAATCGCAGAAGTTCAAATGACCAAACGATCGCGAGTACTAGACGGGAAATTATGTTCCTGTCGATATATATACGCATTTATTACGATTATTTTCATATTAATGGTAACGAAATAATATCAATTTAGTATTGTTTATTATATTGATAAGTATGAAATAATATTCATTTATAATTATTGTTCATATTAATAAAAATAGAATAACGGTAATTTATGATTATTTATTATACCGATCAACATAGAATGATGGTAATTTATTATCATTCATTTATTCATATTATTATTATATTTTCTATATATATATTATATAGAATATATATATATATTATATTATATTTTCTATATATTATATTATATATATTATATTATATTATATTATATATAAATATTATATTATATTTATTATATATTGTATATGAATTATTATTATTATAATAATTCATATTATTATTTATTCATATTATTAATATATTCATATTATTATTATGCGTTGATTAACGATCGAGGAGCCGGTTGTTTTTCTTTCAAATTGAATGCCACGGATGAAAGTTATTAGCCAGCCTGCAAAAGTTGCTACTGAGGTCTACAAGTGAGCGGTTGGTAAAGCCTCGAAACGTGTGTGTGTGTGTGTGTGTGTGTGTGTGTGTGTGTGTGTGTGTGTGTGTGTGTGTGTGTGTGTGTGTGTGCAGACACACTTGCAATATCCCTGTGCATATAGAAGCTGATCGGAGGGAAAAGGATTCTTTTTTTATGACAAATAAGAATGGCACGAGAAGAACGCGCGTGGTTGGAGTCCCGAAGGACGGAGGGGGGGGGGGCATAGAAGTCGTTTCACGCAAACTGACAGGTCCGTGACTATAGGCCTCCGAAGTAACTCTTGTGGCGCACCCTTGCGGCGAGTTTTGGCAAAACTTGGATTGTTTTTCGTCTGCTAGTGCAGTATGCCGGTCGCCATTTAAATCAGGTGTCCAATCGATGATGCTCAAGCCTAGCTCTTTCCACGCGCCAATCCAAGTTTTGCCACCGGCAGCCGTTACGGGGCGCTACCACGAAAGTTACTTCGGAGGCCTATAGCAAGGAGGCACCATTTTTCTACAAACTCATAATTTCAAAGAGTGATAGTATTTGTATATTAGTTTTTGTAATATAGTTTTAGTCCGTTTGCACCAAGGGTGCGAAGCGGATTTGGGTATTCTTTTAAGCCCGGTAAGATATACTCGAGATGTATACACGATTTTAGGATAAGAATATAATTCATTGCATCATTATTATTACGCTGTGAAAAACATTCACGTGCCGTTTATAATTGTAATTTGAGAAAATGACCGTCGTTTATCACTGTATTACTGATATTAATATGAAGGACGTCGAGAATACGTGTGATATTATTGAGGTTAGGGAGGACGTGAAAAATTGATGAAGAAACATGGCTTAACCTCGAACGCCCCATGAACACTCCCATACGTGCGCAAGAGACTGAGAGAAAGAGAGAGGTATTCCGCGGTAGCGAATATACCGCGACATCTGTAGTACAAAGGGGACGAGAAAGGTTCATCAATATTCATAATGTAATATGTGGCGGCGCTGCGACGTCCCCCCCACTCCTCAGCCGTAGCGCGTTATGTTCCCACTCGCGCGATCGCTCATTCGCGCCGCAAGGATTCGCGCAAGTTTCTACAGGCACCGAACAGAGATTTTCTCCCTTCCTCGATACGACGTCTTATCTAATTTACTTTGGAACGGATTTATAACCCCAAATTAAAGCCTTTGTAATCATGCGTTCTTTCTTTTCAATCTTGATCAACAAGTTTCGAAGATCGAAAAGAAAGGATGCACGATCACGGCTTTAATTTGGGGTTATAAATCCGTTTGCTATATATAAGGATCCCACTGATTGGTCCGGACCACATTTTGATTGTATTTTTCGAAAATGGTTTGCATTGGAAAAGGAAACGTTAATTTATCATGTGTAAATCAAATGGAGAATCAAAAAAACTCACGAGTCACCTGTTGGAATTAACCTACAGGCTGCTTCTTCATGAGCTTCATTGTTTCGTTATCGAGTAATATTTCAAGGGGTGAAAGCCTGAATCGGGGAGTATTTTTTGGGCTAGCCTAATATATGAGGCATTTCACGTCACTTCAGCCAGTAAAAAAAATCCACAAATAATTGTGAAAAATCGAGTTACTTTATTGATAAAAATATTCACCGACTGTCGAAATTTAAAAATAAATTCTCACGTTTTTTCTCGTTGCTTACCATTTTTTAATATTTTTCCATTCAAATGGCTGTATCTTTGGCAGAATTTGACGTATTTACATTCGTAAAAAACGAAAATGTGCGTCTTTTTATAGCTTTTCAAAAAAAAAATTAATTTACATTTTATTGAGCAAGTCGAACGTCCGTTTCACGGCAAAATATGCAAAAATATTTTTTTTCTCAAGGAAAAACACTCGTTATTTTATTTTTTAAATTTCCCCGAATTGTGAATACGAAAAACGGATTTTTGGTATTTTTTATATTATGGGATTTCTAAACACCGTGAAGTAACAGCTATTTTTATGATTTTTATTTTTTTATTGACATTCGATTGAAGAGTGTGGAGCACTCCAAGGCTCCAATACATATGACATATATGTCATATGTATTCCAAAAACCTGGAAAACATACCGCGAGTGCTCCGTACTCTTCAATCGAATATTAAATAAACAAAATAAAAAAATTAAAATAGTTGTTACTTCACGGTGTTTAGGAATCCCATAATATAAAAAATACCAAAAATCCGTTTTTCGTATTCACAATTCGGGGAAATTCTTAAAAATAAAATAACAAGTGTCTTTCCTTGAAAAAAAAAATATATTTTTGCATATTTTGCCCTGAAACGGACGTTCGGCTTGCTCAATAAAATATAAATTAATTTTTTTTTGAAAGGCTATAAAAAGACGCACATTTTCGTTTTTTACGAATGTAAATACGTCAAATTCTGCCAAAGATACAGCCATTTGAATGGAAAAATATTAAAAAATGGTAAGCAACGAGAAAAAACGTCAGAAATTTTTAAAAAATGTCGATACTCGTTGAATATTTTTCAATAAAGTAACTCGCTTTTTCAAAATTATTTGTGGATTTCTTTTTTTTTTTACTTGCTGAAGTGACGTGGAATGCCTCATATATATATATATATATATATATATATATATATATATATATATATATATATATCAGGTGTGCAAATAAGTTCTCGACCTGAGAATAAAAACAGTGATATTGAATATTTGAATTTAAAAAATTTCCTCCAGGCCTGGTGCCACATAATACCAACGTAGTAGACTATTAGTAGAATAAGTAGTATAATTATTTTGCCGATCAAAATGTACCTTGATTTTAAGTAAATAAATAATTATTTTCATGAAAAAAAAAAAAGGCCGACGACTTATTTTTACTTATATATTATGAACTGATTTGTGTGTCATGCGATATATATATTGGCCAAAAGTGTTCGGCACTCGATTGATAATGAAGAATTCGGAAGATCACGAGGCCGAAACACATCGCGAGGAGATTGAGAGTAACCGGGCGAGTTGAGGGCAAAGGTTCTCGTGGGCCACAGCGAGAAAGTATATGCGGCGCGCGCGCGCATAATTCGCGACGTCGTGTGGTACTCACGAGAGGAACAATGAAAGATGAGAGATGCGGGGCGGTAATGGGCTGGGCGAAACTCTTGCGATCGACAGAGGTCGTACTTGTTGCGCTTGCCATGCGCGCGCCTGTGTCTGTGGGTGTTGCATCTTTCGTCGTTATTTTTTCATAACCGTCTCGAAAAAAAAAATCACTTGTATCCACGTAAAACAATCCACAATACTTATAATAATAACCAATTGAAATATTAATTGCAGAGGAGGTCGATAATGATAATAATAATTGAAACAATAACGATATACAATCGATGACAATGACAATAGTAATATAAATTATGATCATAAGAATAATAATGCTAGGGAGACTGGTATATAATAATGATAATAATATAATTGTTTATTTAATTATCATTACGTGTCCTTGTATCAATAACACCGATAATCAGCATTATTATTATTATTATGTATCAAGAATAATAATAGTTAGCATTGTTATTAGTATGCACCTGTATTATTAATAACGATAATAACCAACATTATTATTATGCTCTTGTATCAATAATAATAATAACAACAATCAATATTATTATTATTTCGTATTAATAATAACAATAACGAGCATTATTATTATTATTCAGACATTTTATGACAGACTCGAATCGTAAAAATGTAATATTCGTCACTGTAAAAATTCGCGTTTTTAACTTTTGCAAGGCACGAAGAAATTGGGACAAGTAAAAAACGAAGAAGCAAACAAAAAATTTGTTGACAGTAAATAATATTACGGAAGTTGAGAGGCGCGAAGTAGGCGTAAATTTTTCTCACGCCGTACGAACGCGATCCGCGTAGTGAAGCAAATTGTCATCGAGGTAAGAGAAGAGCAAAATCGCGTGTATATATATATATATGCGCGAGATTGCACCAATAGGGATTAACCTAACCGCGATATACCGCTAGGCCATCGAGGGACACGACGAGATGGGAAGGCGAAGAAAAAGATGGTTGAGAAGTGCGAGGGAGCGGGAGGGGGAAGGAGGACGCGAGGAATAGGTGGGGGCTGGGTAGAGAGGGGGCAGGAGACACGACGCGAGACTAAAAACCACGCGAAGACTCTCCCGACGATTCGTTCCCGTTTCCTTTTACGACCCTTCCCCATTATTTATTTTCTTTGCTTCGAATCCTCAGCTAGGAATAATTCGCATATATGTATGTGTGTGGGTATGTATATATATGTTTATACCCTCCTATATTCGACGAGGTGAAATGCACGGCCGTAATGATATCCACGGTTGGCACGAAATTCATGTGGGAAAGCCTGAGGTGCATATCGGTCGAGGGGTCTCCGCTTTGAAATGATAAAAATGTGTTTTTTTTTCTTCGCAATGCAATTATGTAGCTTGGAGTCTGGATTTTGATTTGCAACGGAGGGTTTGTAGGAACTTGAATAATTAATCGAGTTATGAGGATTTTTGTGAAGGATTTTTCATGTACGTACTATTTGTTTAATTAAAATACTGTGCGATTAATATTTTGGCTCACGCCAGGAAGGAAGCTAAGATAAATATTCAAAATACTTACTTCTCAATAAAAATACAAATTAAAAGTTTTATAGGAAGATACTCAAAGTTTCGATTTAGTTGTTTTGTTAAAAAAAAGGTGTAAGTAATGAAAATGTTTAGCCAAACAAGTCTGAATAAATAATAAATGTGGATGATTATTGACAAGCGTATTTTTTATTTTGCATTTAATTAATAATTGTATTTCTTTATATTGATTTTTTTAATTTCTCGAAAATTCGAAAGTCCCGGTGAATTCCTAGTCGAGAAATCAGAAACCCTAGTTGGAATGCAACGATTTATTTGCATTCTTTTATTTTTCGTTATTTTCATTATTCATTTTTAATGAGAAAAATTCTTTTTCTTTCTTTATTTTTATTATTACGTAAAATTCGTATTTTCGCAGCTATTGGTTATTAATTTTTGCTGAGGCGTACATTTTCTCAAAGTACACATAGGCAAGAATATGTGAAAAAATGTTTGAGTTAAAATATTTAAAATTGATCAAGATACAGACGATTCGGTGGGAGCAAGTAGGGCAAAGATTTACGTATACTGAAACTTTCAATCGCGTTTTTCTCGAAAAGACTTTTCTCGACCTGACCGGAATCATAACTCTAACTATAATTGTCCGATTTTCAGTTAAAAAGAAAATCAAAATTTCCGTAATTGCAGTAGCTATAGTTGTAGGTGGCCTTTTTTCGGTATTTTTTAAGCCTCCGAATATACGTCACAGTTTTGCCCAAACGACACTTTTTTAAAACACCCGTCATTTTGGGAAATGTCTTTTTCGAAAAAAAGTTTACGCACAACGAGAACTACATTTATATAGATTATGAAACTATAAAATATTTTTGTATACCGGGCTCTTTTGCACCTCAATAACGTTATTAATGTTTTATTTGAAAAAAATGAAAATTTACACGAAATAAATTCAATGTACGCTCAATAAAATACCTTTTTTCCAAATCCCAAATAAATAATCAATAATAGAATCAATATAATAATAGACAAAAAAATCGGAAAAAATAACCTTCTTTTCGGCCCGCCACAGTGGCGCCCTCCCTTGAGGATTCTCAAGAACGTTTCAGAGACTTTCGTAGCCTAAATGGGCCAAAAAATCGAAAATACAAAAAAAAATATATATATTTTCGTAGCATTCCAACAATGCAAACTCCAGTACCATTTTTTTCTGCCTCTTCCTCGGGACTGTTTTATGAAACTGTGCAAGTCGTATCTCAAAATCTATTCGTCCGATTTCATCGTATGACCGAAGGTTCTTTTCTTCATATATTCACCCATTTGTTAATAAAAACTGATCAAAGTTGTTTTTTTTCGTCGAAAATCGAATTTTTCCGGAAAGTATCCGATCCCAAGAAAGTTTGATTATTATACTAAAAGTACATTTTTAATTTTTCATTTCTGATGAGCCTGGTTGCCCGTAGCACCTATGCTTTCTTTGAACAATCCCCGCATTGTAAATGAATATTAATAAATAAATTTAATAAGCTTGGCAAGATTATGCATCCATCGTGTAAAATCCCGTGTCAACCAGTGACAACCTAACCTCAAAAGCCACGTGACAATGTTATCAACGAAGTGCGGGAAACAGAACGGTATCTCCTATTTTCATTTTCCACGCACAGATGTCACCACCGTTCGCGTTTCAGCCCGCGGAAACAAAAATTCCCGAACGTTTTTTTCCATTTCCGACGGACTTTTCTTGCCTTGTCAGTTTCGTCAGTTTCGTCAGTTTCGTCGTTCCTTGAAAGTTCCAAAGTGTCGGGAAGCTGCGGGAAAGCATCGTGTTCCGCTGGAGGCATCGGGAGTGAACGATCCAGCGGACGAGAGAGACGAAAAGACGATCCGCGGGAGGAACGCGTCGCGCTCTATGGTGCAGTGCGCATGTGTGCGCCCGCTGGCTACGGTCAGTGTGGGATCCGTGGTGGGGGACGAGTACAAGAGGGGGTAGGAGGAGTCAGGGGAGGCTCAAGGCCGGTCACACTGTCAGGCCAGAAGCCTCGGCGGGCCGAAGTATCAACACGGGAGAGACCGAGACAGAGAAAGCGAGAGAGAGAGAGAGAGAAAGGGAAAGACAGCGGGGGCGAGAGAGATGAAACAAGAGAGAGAGAGAGAGAGCACTGCTTGGTTTTAGCCACGCCACTTTCCTCTCATTCTACGCCAAACTTTTCTCGTTTCCAATCCTCCGACTCTTTTTTTCTTCCTTCTCTCGGGCCTTTTTTTCGCTCCACAGCTTCGATACACTAATTGGGGGGCTTTGGGTCTTTTTTATTTCACTTTATTTTCTCGCGACACGGCGTCATGCATTTTACGTCGGAGGCATTTTTTCTGTCTCTTTTTCGTTGCCTCCCGGTGTACGTGCATTTTGGAATTCTTGACGAAAACAAAAAGAAAACAGACTGCGAATGAAGGTTATTCAAAGTTCGAAAGGATAGCGAAAGAGTAGTTATGGTAAGAAAAAAAATGAAATTCAGTTTTAAGAATTCAAGTTAGGTAATTGAGCTTAAAAATTCCTAAAATTAGTTGAAAAATCCAAACTTTGGGACTTATAATGTTAGGTAAATTTGAATTTTTATGAGGTTGAAGTTCGCATCGTTGTAATGCAACGGAAATAAATATTTCCGATTTCCTTTAAATTCTTTTGACAGATTTTGCCTCCCAAAAGCTTTGACCCTTTTTTAAGCTATTTATTTTGCGATCTACGATATAAACCTAAAGAAAAAGATCTTCTATAATAATAAAAATATGGAAAATAAAATGTAAACAGAACTTTCGTTGCGTCCCAACAATGCAAACTTCAACACCATCATTTTTTTAACATAATGTATCCATCGTTTTTACGTTTACGTTATATATATATATATATATATATATATATATATATATATATATGACGTTGAAGTTTGCATTGTTGGGATGCAAATAAAATGGTTTTTCTTATTACCCAAATTTCCATTAGCAGATTTGGACGACGAAAATCATGCAAACATTTTTTAGGATTAACTTATTATATATATTCAGTATAATAATAACTTATTTAGCGATCTAAAACCTAAGTGTGCAAAGTATGGTTTTCGATAATAATGAAAATGAGAAATTAAAAAAAAATTCTGTTGCATTCCGACGATGCAAACTTCAAACCCATTACATATATTAGTTTTTTGAAAATACAATTGAGATAAATAAAACTGCTTCAAAATTCACTCACTCACACACGGACACTTTTAGTGAGCTTTTGGAATTTTTAAACGTTGCTTAAGGGGTTAGGCTACTGTGACAATTTTTTAAAAATCCTCCGTGGCTTGGGGCAACTGAAATTGAAGAGGAAGGTCCACGAATGGTGAAAACCTTTAAGTGGGAAAAACTTTAAGCGCGTTTTTCTCGAATCTATGGTTTCAAAACGGTGTACACGACTTCTCGACATCTAATGAACGGATTGACTTGAAATTTGGTACACTTGTTCTGTAGAATAGTAGTTTAGTCTTGACCGACGTTTTTTTCGGCCACACACACACACACACACACACACACACACACACACACACACACGCACGCACGCACGCGCGCACACACACACACACACACACACACACACACACACACACACACACACACACACACACACACACACACACACACACACACACAGTGTTGTGTTTACAGGCTTGAAACGGTTAATATTTTATTTGTGCTGATTTTAACAAAAAAAAATCGTTAGTCAAAATCATTATTTTTTTGGGTAAATTCCGCACAAATAAAAAGTTAACCGTTTCAGGCCTGACGAAGCCGAATTGGAAATCACAAATTCGTTAATAGCATTATTGGAGATTAAAAGAATAAAAAATCTTTTAAAAAATTTGATTTAATCGAAAAAAAATAGAAGGAAAAATGGGCCCACGATAAGACTAGTCTCAAAAATCATAGAATGAGTCACTCTATATTAGAGAATTGAAAAAAAAAAAAAAGTCGATCATCTTTAAAAAAAATAGTTCTCAATTTAGAGGCAAAAATAACGTTGACGTTAATAATTGTTCGTTTCTTCATATTTTTTAACGAAAGTATGCTTCAAAATGAAAAGAAATTATGTAGTGACATTTTTTCGAGATCTCGATTAGGTCAGGAGCTATCGGCGTTTAAACGTTTCCAATACTTCCAAAATCGACATTTTTTGGAAAATTAGAGCTCTTAAAAGCGAAGATAAAAATCTAAAAAATGGTGTGGATATTCCTTTCATGGGGTACAATTTTACAAAAAATCAATCAGGAGAATAAAAAATGGTCGGGGTCACGGGTTAGGTGAAATGAGGTGGAATGCCCCATATACAGGGTGTCCTGTTATGAATGGATAATTCTGCAACTGTCGATAGGTCAGATCATGTCCTATATGCGGGAATTTCAGTTTAGTAAAAGTCCCACGGTTTTCGAGATAAAAATCATCTACTGTTCGTTTTTCACGTGCCATTTCTACGAATGATAACTTTTTTACCCGGTTTTTTTGAAAAATACTCTTGGTTATTTGCTTTGCCTATAAAAGTCTCCTGTTAACCTTAAATCTTAAGGAAACTTACAATTACTTTAAAAGGTTGCTTAGTTATAGTCGATTCATATCATTTGTAGAAATGGCACGCGAAAAACCAAAAACCGACGATTTTTTTCGAAAAAATAAAATCCGAAATGTCGAAAATTCCAGTATATGGGACATGATTTGACCTACCATCAGTTTCAGGATTATCCATTCATAACAGGACACCCTGTATTACCATGTATAGCAAGGGCACCTGTCTGCCCTGTTGGGCTCGAAACTTCCCTAATGCACCGGTCCCTGAATTATTCCGCGCAGTCAATCGAAACGCAATCCACAAATTCTCGCGGTCACGTATCGCCTATGTTGCCTACAGAGCCTACTTCGCCGCGCAATGTTAACGTCACATTGTCAAACGTGGTTTGGAGCATTTGGTACGCATCAGGTTCTGAAAATTGCTGTGGAAGAAATAGAAATTTCGGCGAAGGGGGGGGGGAGGTCGTATTGCGAATCGTAACGTGCATAACAATATAACCGCGCACCGATCTCCGGAGCGGTCTCGCCTCGCTCGAGGGTGCGCGGTTGGCACGGAGGCAGCGCGCTCCCACTCCACGCTGCGGGACACCCCCACTCCACTTCACGCGTCGCCCCCACTCCACGCAAACCCCCCACTCCATGCGGACCCCCCACTCCGCGCAACCCGCTGCAAGTGATCGGCCTCGCTCGTGACTTACCTCATGCTCGCCTATCCGTTGCTCTCGCCTGAGAACGTGCGCGAGCGAGAGAGACCGCGAGCCTCCAGAGCCCACACGCTGGTCCTTACGGCCACACGTATACACTGCCCCTTTATGTGTATATATACACGCACACACACACATATATATATATATATAAAGAAACGCGACGCAGTTCTAAACTGCGTCTAACACGCGCACACGATCATCACACACGCATTTCCATACATAAAACGAATATCTATAACTGTGTACGAATACACATGCGAAAAGAATAACACACGAGGAACGCGCGTATTTCTCTCGGTGCGCGGCTGCGCACAGGGCGAAGTGTACACTAGCGACAGCACGGACACATTCGCAAAAAAATGAGAGAAAAAAAAACGTTTGTTGGAACACACGCGTAAACCGGGCGACGAGGGCACTCACGCACTCTTTTTCCTTTCTTCACTTCTCTCTCGCACTCTTCGTTACTCCCTCCCGCTCTCTCTCGCGTTATACTCTTTTCCCTTTGCCCGAAGTTCGCGTCGATTTATATCTCGGTCGTTCAATCTCTCTCGGTCGCTCCCATAATGCCACTTCGGAGGAAAATAAGCGAGAATTCTGGTCTTTTTTTTTATTCGTATCACGATTTGTTTTAGCGCGAATGCGTGGGCTCGCGTGGTGTAAGATGAAAGTGAGTTTTGTGTCGCGACGTATATGTGTATACAAAGGGATTATCGATGAGAGTCCTCTATCCGTAGAAAGAGTTTTTTACACACTATCGTCGGGCTATACATTGTTTTTTTTTTAAATTTTATTACAAAAAATTCATTGTGGCATCGACGAAAATATGTTTGCGAGAGGGAAAGGCAGCAGGTGAGAATAGTGGGGGGAGTGAGGAGGGAGGACTCACGAGGAGAGCACGGAACCACCGGAAACACCGAGACTCGAAGTCACCGTTTGGAGAACGGCTGGCGAACGTTTTGCTTCTCTTGTTCCCCTTTCTTTTGATTCCCGTACTTCCTGTCGTGCGAAATTCCACGACCACCGGGATATGGCGAGAATCGGCAGTGGGGGGGGAGAGGAGAAGAGGGGAAAAATGTGCAGAGACGTGGTTGAAGGAACGAAGTCACAAGTCGCGCGGCGAGCGACAACACACGCGCACATACACGCTCCGACTCTCTCTCTCTTCGCGTCTCCCGCTGTACTGCCTCGCGATACCTAACTCTCCGCAGGCACGACTCGCCCGCACTACCGCGAGGACTCGCTCTCTCTCTTTCTTTCTCCCTCGCTGCGCGTGTCGCCGCCACCGCTCACTCGACTGTGGCCCGCAGCGCCGAGGACCTCCGTTACGGTGCATCGCCGCCAGAGGCCGACTCACGCGGGACACGAAAAATCGCCCGCGCCGACCCTCATGACCCACGGGAATGACATCCGCGAAAATCCTTCTTTCTTGGTATCGATATTTCGAAATTAAACTTTTTTTTATCTCGGGAACGGAGGAAAAAGTTCACGAATAAATAAAAATGAGGACATTGTTCCCTCGCGGGATTAATCGGAACGATCTCTTTGTCCCTCCATCAGCGACAAGTGAAGGAGAGACGCGGCGTGCGAGAAAAATTAGTTAAACAAAATGGTTGCTGTATATTCCAGACGTGAAAGAAAATGGCCGCTTTTTATTTCGTACTCGAAACAAAATGGTGGTTCTAAATTTTGTACTTGGCACAAAATAACTACTCTAAATGTTCTACTTCGAACACAATGGAGGTTCAAAATGTTTTACTGAAAACAAAATGGCGGTTCTAAATTCCATCCTAGTAACATAATGGCTGATCTGGAATTCATGCTTGAAATAAAATGGCGCTTCTAAAATGCATGCTCGAAATAAAATGGCGGTTTTAAATTGCACGCCAGATCAAAATGATTCTAAAATCTGTGCTTGAAACAAAATTGTTCTAAAATCGACGCTTGAAATAAAATGGTCGCACGGGAAACAAAATGGTGGTTCTAAACGTTGCACTAGTATGGAATTTATTCTAAAATTCTGTGCTTGAAATAAAATGGCGGTGCTAAATTCCATACTCGTAAGAAAATGGCTGTTCTAAAATTCATGTTCGAAATAAATTTGTTCTAAAATCTGTGCTCGAAATAAAATTGTTCTAAAATTTATGCTCGAAATAAAATTGTTCTAAAATCCTTAAAATAAGTTCCTTCCTAGAAACAAAATGGCGATTCTAAATGCTGTACCCAACACAAAATGGTGGTTCTAAAATGCATGCTTGCAATAGAATGGCTGCTCTAAAACCTGTGCTTGAAACAAAATGGTTGTTTCAGTTTCACGCTCGATACAAAATGGCGGTTTTAAATTCCACATTATAAACAAAATGACTGCTCTAAATTTCACGCTCGACACAAAATGGTTGTCTTAAATTTCTTACTCGACACAAAATGGCTTTTCTACATGCCACGCTAGAAACAAAAAAGCCGTTTTACCTTTCATACTTGAAACACAATGGCTGTTGTAAAATTCACATTCAAAACAAAATGGGTTTTCTAAAATTTGCACTTAAAACAAATGGCTGTTAAAAATGTATCTTCTAAAATCAGCTGTTCTCAAATCTATGCTGGGAATAAAAACGCTGTTCTAAAAGAACGAAACATTTTGTTCAAAAACTAAAAATTTCGTCGTTAAAAGCTTCAGACGAATGGACAAAAAATTAAATCTGTGCCAACAGTTGGTAACTTCTCAATCGGCTAGCGTCGGTTTCGCTCCATCCACTAGTGACAACCACGGACTATGATTATCCCCACATAAAAAACAAGATCTCCGTCCTCATCGCGCATGATAGAGAAATTCAACAGAAGAATACAGATTCTAATGGAAACGAGAAAAAAAATCGGAAAGCCGTAGTAAAAAAGCAGGCTGGTGTCAAAAAAATTGTACCCGAACTGTATTACCATCAGAGGACTCTTGTTTCTCCTCAGGATTCCCTGCCACCGGCAAAAAAACCACTCGATTATAATTAAATTCCAAAAAAGATCAGTCACGCAACGCAGCCATTCTTCCAGGCGATAAAAAACAAAAAGTCTCAAAATTAAAAGTTTCCAATCGACCAACTTCGCGCACGACGGTTCGCGTCGCCCCAGCGGCCACTTGAGGTACTACGGTGGCGCGCGAGAGACCACCGTCGCTCTATCCGCGTCTCGGATGTTGCGAGGTCTCGAGTTCGTGGCTGATCGAAAAAAAGATTCGCGTTGGGCTCCCCCTGTGCCCCGAATCCGTTTGTTAAACAGCGTCTATTTTTTACGTCGTTGATAAACTCGTTATAAATGTTACATGTGCTCAGATTAACGAGAATCTTCGCAGCATCGAGAACAGAAGAATTTCCAGTGAAATACGACGAGAGCGCATAGAGATCACATCGAAAGAGTGAGTAGAGCGAAGAGAAAAAAGCTTTCCCGGCATCGCGAAACGTTATCGTCCCTCTCACTCCCCCACCACCCCCCCCCATCCACTCGTCCCCAGCGCCGTACGCGCTCCTCGGGTAACCACAAATTACCGCTCGAATCTTCACGCGCTTAGAGCCGAGGAAAAACGAAAAAAAAAAACGAGAAACAAAGCGTTATTTCTAAGCAGAAATTTATGCCGATATATTTTCCAAAATGTTTACCTCAATTCCCGGCCACCGCTGAATTCCTTGGCGCGGCCTTGAACGTCACGGAAACGCGATTAGGGCCAATTTAGCGCTGCATGAACGCCAGTTCGTGTTACGTATGTAGCGTAGAAGAATTCTTTCCACCGTGCACGTTTTTTTCACTCGAGAGTGTCCCAGCGGCAAAGTCGGCTGTGGATTCATCACACTGGGACGCAGTGACCGATCGGGGTTGTTCTCCGACTCAAGGGGCTTGAGTCTTTCATATCGCACAAACTGGGTAGATTTGTCTAAAGGTCACGAAACTAACTAGTCAAGGGGTAGGGTGCATTCTCAATGGACTTGTGTCCCGCGTTCAATGCGGATGGCAAGCAAACTTCTGCCGGCCGTCGATGAGGATATAAACTGCGCTTGGTGCTAGATTTTTCCGAACAACTGAATTTATTGAGATTGAGAGGAGTATTTAACGATTTTTGTAGCCAAACAAACAGAATTTTTTTTCTTGATATTGAGAAGGAGCGTGATGTTGAATTTTGTACTTTTGGAATGCGACGTTTGTTTTTTTGATATTTCTTCATTGTTATTATTATTCGAAACCTGTTTTTTTGTAACTTGAGGTTGTAAATCCGTATAAGAATACATAAAAGCGTTCTATTTATAAATCACTAAAATTGAATTTTATCACTGACAAGGGATTAATTATTGTTGTGTCCAACAATGGCAAACTTCAAGATCATGATTGAGATGGGTATTTGAAGACTTTCATAGCCAAACAAACAGAAACAATTTTTTTTAGTATTTAGATCGCGCATGACGTTGAAGTTTGCAGCTTTGGAATGCGACGATTGGTTTTTGGTATTTCTTTACTTTTATGATTATGCGAAACTATTTTTTTGGACTGCAACGAAAATATACTTTCTTTGCATTGGTGGCTTTTATTTGACAAATTCAAACTTCGAAAGAGTCTGAAAGTTTTTCTAGGGCCCTTGTTAAGAATCTATAACCAAATACGTCATGAAAACATTTTGGGTAATGATAAAAATAAAGAAATGAAGAAAATTAAAAAGAATTTTCACTGCATTTCAATAATGCAAACTTTGGCACCATCAGTTGAGAGGGATATTTGAAGACTTTCATAGGCATTCTTTTTTTATGGGAAATCTAAACCCTGATAGGATGAGGAATTACTCGATATGGGATAAAGAACGAGCAGAGAAGTCGAGAGGGCAGTGGGTCAGTGAATATCTAGTAGACACTGAGATGAAGAATTATAGATAATAATAACAAAAAATGAGAGGTGAAAGGGGCATTAAAAAAATAGTAGTACATTTATTTATGAAAATAGAATTTAATAAGAGAATTCTTTAGAAATAGAAATTTATAGAAGAATTCTTTAAAAATAGAATTCAATAGACGAATTCTTTAAAAATATAATTCAATGCAGAATTCGTCAAAAATATAATTCAATGCAAGAATTCGTCAAAAATAGAAATATGAATTTTATAAAAATAGAGTTTAACGGACCCGCATAAAATAGGGCCCGGAAAGCAGGTCAATCTTCAATATTTTTTTCCAATGTGAGTATTGCGATGACATGTCAAGATTTTACACACAATTATTACATTTTTTACTTGAAAAATATTAATAACCAATTAAGTTCCAATTATTTGAACAACGGGCCGCCGTCGCTCCTCTGCCAATCGGTGTATGTGCACTAGGCTCATCTAAAATAAAAAATCGATAAGCCTACTTTTCCTATAATAACGAAATTTTCCCACAACCGGACACTTTCTTAAAATTTATATAATAACAAAAATGGCAAGCCGTCGCAAACAAAGTATACATTAAAAAGCCTAACCGGCTGTGTTGCAGGTATGAGGCGCAAGAGCGAGAGAAACAAGGGGAAGTCATCCCCGGAGAAGAAGGTGGAGAAGCCAACGAGAAAGTCGACCCGTCGAAGAGGCAAGCGCTCGCCCTCAACGACGCCGGACCGTGATAACAGCAACGACGGGGTGACGAGTCGCAGCGAGGGCGACCGCGATACAGCGTCGTCGGCCGTGCCGTCAACGACGCGCGTGTCGTCGCGCGAGTCAGAAAAGTCGAGCACGCCACCGATGACGACAGCGACGACAGCGACGACGACGACGACGACGACGACTGGGACGACTGGGACGACTGGGACGACCGGGACGACCGGGACAGCGACGCCGACGACGACGGAGACGACGACGGAGACGGATACGACGAGCAGCGGCAACGTAACGTCAACGGATACGCCGATCCCAGCGGCGGCAACGTCAGGAGAGGAGCGCCAGGAGGATCAGCAGCAGGAGGAGACGCCGGACGCGGGTTCGGTTTGGAAAGTGGCTAGAGCGGACGCGTCGCCCGGGGAGATACAAAAATTGAAATTATGCAGACAGCGTAACATGTCGGAAACGTCGGACGCATCGTCGAGCAGGAAGAGAAGTAGCAAGTGGAATGATGGCGGCGTGGGCGTTGGTGGGAGCGGGCTCGGCGTTGGCGAGGGTATAACGGAGGAGATCGATTCGGCCGATGAACGTTTGACAGTTGGCTCGTCGTCGGGGACGAGCGTCGACTGTGCTCGTGCACCAACTGGTGAGATCGCCTCCGTTGTACAAGTGGCGCGGGACTCCAGCCAAGAGGTAAGTGATAGCAAGGAGTTCCCGCCCGAAATCGCAACAGCCGAATTCTCTGACGTAAAACCAAACATAGATCGGGCCGATCAGGGTGATCGTGATGATGATGATGAGCATGATGATGATCATGACGTGAGCACGACGATGCTCGTTGTCCCAAGTGACATACCGCGCCAAGCGCCGCTAGACGATGACGTACACGACGATAACGATGATAAACCGAGCGTAACGATTCCCGAGGCGAGCGAACGCTCGCACACGCCTGACGTCAACGAGGCTACCGCCGTGCCCAACAAGAGCGAGGAACCGAACAATTCCCCGAGGGACTCGAAACTCGAGACACCACCGCGGAATGACGACGTTTGTGCGCCCGGGACGGACGCGAAGCACGACTCGAGAAACGAGCCGAACGAGAAAGGCGGCAGCCCCGCAGCCACGGAACGTCCTGCCGAAGACTCCAAGGGATCCTCGAGCAGCGACGATAATGAGAAAATAACGAAAGACGATAATCGAGACGAGAAGATAAACGACACCTCCGAGGATAATACAGACGTGGACAAGGACAGAGCCAAGAAAGCCCCACGTATCAGCGGCAGGAGAAAGCATCGCGACAAATATCGCGACTTCTCGAACTCCGATAGCGCCGAGTCCGAGGACGAATCCGAGAGGGACAGCAAGAGGAACAAGAGGGAAAAACCCGTCGAAACGATCGCGGACGGCAAGAATGTTACAAGCGACAAAGATATCGAGGACACGCTCGATAAGAGATCCGACACGCCGATCTTCCGTAACGATACTACCGAACAGCCCGCTGCTAAAGTTCTCGACAATGACAAGACAAAGTTCAACGAGGAGAACGAACGAAACGATGAAATTGCCACGGCCAACGCCAATGCAGTACAGGCTCAAAATAATTACAAACCTGCTAAAGTCAACTTGAAGAGATCATTGTGAGTTCGTGATTTTTTGCCGTTGCGATGCTACTGCTGAGCAAGATTTTTTCTACCGTGCTTTTTTTTAATTGGTTAAGGGGTAAGGCCACTGTAACGGCCCAAAAAAAAAGGTTTTTTCACTAATTTTTTGCTCCCGAAATTGAAGGTATTTGAAAAAAAACTTTTAATGGTGTTATCGGGCATACATTAAACTTTATTATAAAATTTTTTTACAGTAAAAAAAAAAAGAAAATGGCGGTTCCACAGCTATCTTCCCGGAACATGTTTTGCTTCCAGGGCTCCGCGGCACGCAGCACCACTGGTGCACTTTTGAATCTAGAACAAAAAAAAAAACCATTAATCTAGAGGGCTATAGCTAGAGAATGTCGATCGGATTTTAAAAAGTATCAATTTTTGTGGATTTGGCGTGCGTTTGAAAAAAAAAATTGATTTTTGACGAAAAAAACGGCAAGTTTTTTGTTAATAAAAAATCAATAAATAAAGTTCTTGAAAATTCCGATCGACATTCTCAAGATAATGTAAATGTTCACATCTGGTTAAAGTTTCAAGTAAAAAAAATGAAAATTGTTCGAGTTATGCTGCGTGCCATTTTGAAAAACCATGTTTCGAGAAAAACGCGTTTAAAGTTTTGCGAATAGTTTTTTATTGGAAAAAATTTAAAAAAGAAGTTAAAAGGATTTAAACTATTTTTAAACTAGAGGGTTTAAACTATTTTTTAAGCCAATAAAAAAAAATCGATTTTTCAAAAAATTTACAGTGGCCTTACCCCTTAAGGAGAGATATACACCTAGGAGCCGGAAAATAGGTCATTTTTGTGAATTTTTTCAAGGAAAAGTATTTGACATTTCGGATTGGGCTTTTAATTATCCAAAAGTATATACATGCAAAAATATGTTTAATTTTCTTTATGTAAAAATATCAAAAATATACAAGGATATTGTGTGATCCTTGGAGCGTCGTAAAAAATCTGCGTATACGGTATCCATTGGCGTTTCTTCAAAAATCATCTGAAAAAACCAAGATTATTAAATTAGATACTATAATCTAGTACTTGTCATAACCGATTTTGAAAATATCGATTTATGACAAAATGGCGGACGTTTGAACATAGTGATTTTTGGGCCAAAAATTAGTTATTATTTTGCCTATAAAACAAAAACTGAGTAACGGAAAAAAAAAAATCCTATGACAAGTACTAGATAATGGTGTATAGAATAACCACAAAAAACCAAGGCAATCGGTTCATTGGATTTCGAGAAATTTTGGGTACCGATTTGAAAAACGTGGTTTTGAGAAAAACGCGTTTGAAAATTTGGGAATGAATAAATCATGAAATTTGTCAACTTACGTGGAATCATCGATACCAGGCCCATAGTGTAGGTCTTCTACGCTCGACGGAATGTTCATAGCTACTAAATCCTCGACCTCGACCATCTAGGTGTATATCTCCCCTTAATAGTTCCAGCCAGTTTTTTTCGGTTCAAAAAAATTTGATAACTAACACCCGTATTCATAGACGTACCTTGGGAAATCCTTATTCCTTGTTCTTTGTTCAGAACAAAGAACAAGGAGGCCTTATTTCTTAAGGGGCTATACCAGTGTGAACGCTGAAAATTTAGGTGGTTTTTGGGAATTTTTTTTAAAGAAAAGTACTCAATTAAATGTTTCGGAAAATTACTAATATATTTGGCTATATTTGACCTATATTACACAATTTTTTCATAGAAAAATATTGAGATTCAAGCGCCTTATGCACTGCCTTCTTGAAAGTAAAACTTTCGAAAAAGGCAATAAAGTCGATTTTTTGATAGTGTCACACTAGTATAGCCCCTTAAGGAGCGACTATGAATACGGGTGTAAATCTTTCACACGTTCTTTTGTTTGTGAAATCTAAAGGAAAAAAGCTGAATAATGAATATTGAGTGTTCCTTTGTTTGGCTTTGTTTGGGTTTGCTTTGGCATTTATTACTCTTCTCATAATAACTAATAATTACCGAAGACGTGACCAAAGACGATATTGCGGAATTTTCACTACAATGTTGCACCAGAATTCGTAAACGTAATTATGCATGTATCTTAATCTTAGTTTTATCAATGGTGCTGAAGTTTGCAACGTTGGAATGCAACCAAAAGTCTTCGTGATTTTCATTTCTTTATTTTTATTATTATCTAAAACATTTTCGTGCCGTTTTTGGTTATGAATTTTTAATAAGGATCCTCGATAATGTTTCAGTAATTTTCGTACTCTGAATATGCCAAAAAAAATCGACCATACGAAGAAAATATATTTTCGTTGCAGTCTAACGATGCAAACTTCAATGCCGTCTCTATTAAGGGGTCTGCGCAAGCTTGGAGCCCGGAAGAAAAGTCGATTTACAAAAAAAAAAGTTCTGATGAGGGTATTGGGATGACGAGGTCGAGATTTTACACACCATTGATACATAGTCTTGCCAAGTTAGAGTTATTTTTTACTTGAAAAAAATTTATAAACGGTTGAGTTATTATTATCATTTAAAGAAAGTGCCGCCGTTGCATTAAAACATTTACTTTTGGTATAATAATATAACTTTCGTATGACCGAAATTTTTTTTGAAATTTTGAAAAATACGAAAATGGCAAGCTGTATAAAATAGTTTGATTTTCGACAAAAAGAACAACTTTGGTAATTTGTTATTAACGAATGGATAAACATATGAAAAAATCATCAGGTCATACGATAGAAGATGTTATAAAATATAAAACTCTTCCCGAATTTTAAGTGAATCGAACGAATAGATTTTGAGATACGACTCGCACAATTTCGTAAAACACAGTTTCGAGAAAAACGCAAAAGAAACAAGAGGAAAACGCGATGAGTGACCTGAGCCATCACTAAAATCGTCACAACTCGGTGAATTCTTTGGATGTTTTCGAAATCCCTGCAAATTAAGGGACAACACCAGTCTAGCGGCAGAGAATGAGGCCTAACTTTGATCATTTATTTTGGGAGTATGAAAAAAGGAATAGGATTTCTTTTGAGAGGATTTGTTTAACACATATTCAAGTATTAAAAAAAATTATTATAATTTTTATAATAATTTTATTATAATAATTATAATTAAAAAAATCGCTACCGGACCAATTGCATATTGTTTTTATGATCCCGAAGTATTTTTGAAGCCAGAAAAAATGTTTTTTCCAAAATCCTAAAGTGGTGTTATCTCTTCAAATCTAGACCTTAGATTATAAAAATGCCAAAAACTCGAATGCTCAACATTTCAAGCTTACGCAGACCGATCAACTTCCAATGACGGGTTACACCTAGCTCGTGGCCGGAAAAAAGAGGAATTTTCATGAACTTTTTCTGGAAAAACGTGGGCGGGTTTCCAATTAGTTTTTTTTTCAACATTAGAGAGTATAGTTTTAAGAATCTTTTGCCATTTTTTTTATCGAAAAATATTTATAAATCGTGTAGATACAATGTGCAGAGCGCTGTTTGAGAAACGTCCTGCCGCTCGCAAACAAAAAAACGCATTGAGTTTTTGCATGAAATTATCTCCTGCTTGGACGCATGATTTCATAAAATATTGGTTTTCGAAAAAATAGCCGTAATACAAAGGAAGTATCGATTTTCGGATTAAATAGAAAACCCAAACAAACGATGCATCGAAAAAGAAAATTCCGTCGTTCAAGCGCTGCTTTTTTATATGTAAAAGAAGTTTGTAAAATTCATATTTGATCGGTGCAGTGATTTTCGAGATATCATTGTTACGATTTTGTAAAAGTCATTTTGAGCGAAACGCGTGCGAGGTAAAAATGGTCGATTTTCGTTATTTTTTTTTAAAGGAAAGATTTCCTCGTTATTTTTGAGACTTAAGGTATGCTTTATTACTACCTTCAGCTGTTACATGATATTTTATTTTAACCATCTTCAAAAAATGGCGGGGGTTTGGCGCACGATCTTCTAAACGGGTTGCGGCGGATGTTGTCAGACGGCGTGACACGTAGCGTCAGCGGGATAAATCTGAAAAAAAACCAACGACGATTTTTCTTTCATTAACACTCATATGCAGAATATGAACCAATAAAAAGTGCAAAATGTTGAAAATCGATGAAATGATACGTTTTGAAACAAAAAGATTGAATTTTCCACACAAAAAATGTCAACATTTTCCAATCGAAAAAATACTTTTTAAAAATTTTCAAAAACATTTATGTCATGTTTTAGACAATAAGTTTAGTGAGATTTTTACCAAATTTCATCAGAATCGGTCGACTACGTTTTTTTTTCTATACGTCACGCCAATTTTGAAAATGCAGTTTAGAAGATCGTGCCATTCTTTCTCCATTTTTAAAGATTAATAAAAATAAAGAAAATACCATGTAACAGCCAAAAGTAGTAATAAAACATACCCCACGTCTAAAAAATGGTGAAAAAATCCTTCCTTAAAAATAAATCATGAAAATCAGCCTACCTATAAACCTGCCCATAACTCCCTCAGTGTTGAACGGATCACCTTTCAATTCCCAGAGAATATTTTTGAAATGTTAAATTTTGGCAATCGGTCGAAAGTCAAAAATCGATATTTTCAAAATTTCGAACTAGTTCTAAGCCCTGTAAATGGTTCAACCAGACCTGTCGTTCTCATCAACGCGACAATTTTTCGTTTCTCTCAGCGCTGCCAGACCGTCGGTAGAGACCGTGGAATCGAAAAAAGATTCTACCGAAGCCGAAGTGAACGATCTCGCGAATCAAGACAAGGTAACCATTCCTCGCAAGTCTCCGCGCGCCCCGTTCCTCGAAGTAGTCCTCAAGCTCACGCAAAAATATATTTCTCGCAGGAGAATCATGGGAGCAGCGACCAAACTGACGCAAAGTCCATTCCAAAGAAACGCCGTTGGGGAACGATTCTCGCGCCGACCGATCCCATCCCCGCCTTCACGGTCTCGACCGATTCCCTAAAGGTGCTCGTGCCCGGTGCCAAGCCTCTGCCCATAAACGAGGTGCGTCTCTCTAAGGACGACGACGAGGAGCGTGATCGTCGCAGCCAGCGGGAGAAACGCTACAGCGTCAGTGAATCCGGCCAAGAGCACAACAAAACACGCGACGAGGGTGAGAAGCCGAAGAACGCGGAATCCAAAAAGGATCCCAAAGGAGACAATCACATTGGTGAGAGTACTTCTCGTCATCTTCAAGTTTGCATCGTTGAGCGACGAAAATTCATTCTGTTTAATTAATAACATTTATTTTTACTAATGAACAAAAAATGTCAAGAAAAAAAAACGTCGGTCAAGATTAAGGGGAGTTACCTGAGTAAACAGCGAGAAAAACAGGTAAACTTCGGGAATTTTTATCTCAAAAACTAATGTTTCGAATGGATCCGAGTTTTTTTGTATTGGAAAATATGTATTGGGAGTACAACTTTGCAGTGACCGTTTTTTTCAAAAGTTTAAGGCTTTATTATAAAAAAGTGGCTACATATTTTTTAATCAAAGTACTGCCCGTCGCTAGCTACGACCTCGGCCCATCTTTCAGGTAGCATTCGAATCCCGCGTCGATAAAAGTTTTGGTCCTTGGAGGCAATCCAGGAATCGACCCAATTTTTGACTTCTTCGTAAGTACCGAAGTGCTGGTCAGCCAAATCGTGTGCCATTGACCGGAACAAGTGATAGTCGGAAGGGGCAATGTCTGGAGAGTACGGCGGGTGGGATAAAACCTCCCATTTCAGCGTTTCCAAGTACTTTTTCACGACATTTGCAACATGGGGTCGGGCATTGTCATGCTGCAGTATCACCTTGTCATGTCTTTCGTTGAATTGTGGCCGTTTCTCTTTGAGTGCCTTACTCAAGCGCATCAACTGACGTCGGTAGAGTTCCCCTGTGATGGTTTCGGATGGTTTGAGCAGCTCATAGTACACAACGCCCAGCTGGTCCCACCAGATACACAGCATCACTTTGGATCCGTGAATATTCGGTTTGGGCGTCGATGACGGAATATGACCAGGCAGTCCCCATGATTTTCGGCGTTTAGGATTATCGTAGTAAACCCACTTTTCATCTCCAGTCACAATCCGGTGCAAAAATCCCTTCCTTTGTTGTCTTTCGAGCAGTTCCCGCAAATGCTGAGAATTCGGCTCGTAGGTTGCCATGTTTGAGTGCCAATAACTTTATAATGCATACACGTATCCGTTAGCTTTTTTAAATTGTTTACATTGGCAGAGCCTCTAGTTTAAAATGCCACTTTTTTTATTGAGCTAGGGCCACTACTTCGGCCGCAGTGGCTCTCTAAGTAAAACGGTCACTGCAGAGTTGTACTCCTAATACATTGAGGTATGTTTAGGAATTTTTAAAAATAAATTCGTTGACTGGAAGCGATTCGAACGCGATTATCTCGAAACATAGTTTTCAAAGTCGGTGCCAGATGTACCTCGAAAACGGCTTGTCCGATTTTGTCCAAATTTGGATACAATATTGTTCGATAGTTTTTCTCGTTTGCCACCTAGGGGTTTTTCATTTGATTGAACCATTGCTTTCTTATGCAATGTGTGTGCAATCCAAAATCGTCGGAAATTGCCAACGAAAAACGAATGTTAAAATGAAAACGATCGCAATTCCGTCAAAAATGAAAATTTCAAAAAAATCCTACGTCGCGAACGAGAATAACTATCGAAGAATGTTGTATCCAAATTTGGACAAAGTCGGACAAGCCATTTTCCAAATACATCTGGCACCGACTTTGAAAACTATTTTTCGAGATAATCGCGTTTGAATTGCTTTCAGGCAACTAATTTATTTTTAAAAATTCCTAAACATACCTCAATGTACATATTTTTCAATAAAAAAAAAACCTGGATCCAATCGAAACATTAGTTTTTGAGATAAAAATTCCCGAAGTTTACCTGTTTTTCTCGCCGTTTACTCAGGTACCTCCCCTTAAACTACTATTACACCGAATAAGTGTACCAAATTACAAGTGAATTCGTTCATTAGATGTCGAGAAATCGCGTGAACAACACGTTTGAAGTTTTACTAGCAATTCTATCGTAATCATAAGTTTAGCTTCAATTTGGGATTCCTGCACCATATGTTGGACCTTTGCCTTCACTTCGAGTTGCATCAAGCGACGAACGAGTGTTCTTCATTTGCACAGTAGCCCAACTCCTTAACTAAAATACCTCTGTGTACAGGGTGTTTGGCACATTGACCGACACAATTTTTTGGGGCATTCCGGTGGTCGTTCGCTACTTTTTTCACCCTTAGACCCTATGTCCTAAGATTCACGCCAATCAAGATATGATTTTTTTTCTTCGTTTTTCTCAATTACCCAAAAATTCGCCTTTGAGTCGTCATAACTTTTTTGTTTGTGGTTGTAATAGCACGAAATAACTTTTGTTGTGTTCTGCAATGTATGTTTATTATAAATAAATCATTATTTGATACAATTGGTGTCAAGAAAATGACTCATGAGCTACCAAAGTCTTAAAAATGCGTAAATGTAGGAAAAATGTCAACTTCTATATTCATTATAAACAAAAAACTCAAAACTATTTTGAACTTAGCTTTGCTTTAAAAAGTTCTCTAGTTTATAGCCGTTTCAACGGTATGCTACACGTCATAGAAATAATTCATTATGTGGTCAAAATAAAGAGAATACGTTTTTTTTTTTTTATAATGAAGACATTTTTAAGACTGAAAGCTCAAGAGTCACTTTCTTGAAACCAATTCTATCAAATAATGATTTATTTATAATAAACATACGTTGCAGAATACAACAAAAGTTATTATGTGCTATTACAATCACAAATAAAAAAGCTATGACGATTTAAAAGCGAAATTTCGGATACTTAAAAAAGAACGAAAAAAATCATATCTCAATTACCGTGACACTTAGGACATAGGATCTAAGGGTGAAAAAATTAGCAAACGGCGCCCTTAAACGCCCAAAAAAATGTGTCGGTCCATGCGCCAAGCACCCTGTATATATTTATTCGCTCGAATGTTATGAGATCTCAAGATTGAGTAGACGGATGAAAAAATGACCCAAACAAAATCGATAGAAAAAATGTATATTTAATTGGTAAAATGTCATTAAATTTTCGATTCGTCGCCGCGTTTTCGGGTAATATCGAATCAAGGTTAAAACTGAGGAAACTTTATGAAAAAAAGATCTTATACAGAATTTTCATACAAACCAATTCGAACATCTGACATTGATACCCTGTGGTGTAAAAAAAAAATGTACTACGCACATCGTTCCAATTACTTGCAAAAGTTGCTCAGTTATTGTCGATTCATATCATTTGTAGAAATCGCATGCGAAAAAACAAAAGCAGATTATTAAAAAAAAATAACGTAAAGCCCAATATCTCCAAAACGGCCTCAATTATCGTCGAGTTGTTTCATAAAAGTTGCATTATTATACTCCGCGTCAATTTTTATCACTTAATTCTTAAACTTCAAAGTTACTAAATTTTCTGTTCCATAACTCATTCATCTTGGGGTTTTTTAAATAAAAATTTTATTTTATTCTCATGAAAACTTCTGCCCGCAGTGTCGAGACGAAAAATCTCCATTGTGAAGGACACACAACGCGCGAAATCGCCGAGTCCACCAGCGGCGATACCTACGAGCATATTGCTGATCAAGAATCTCGTACGGCCGTTCACCCTGAATCAAATACGCGAGCTTTTATCGCGCACCGGCACGATCGTGGAGAACGGCTTCTGGATGGATCGTATAAAGTCGAAGTGTTTCGTAGAGGTACGTGGCTCGTTTGGATTTCCACGCAAAATGCGAAACGTCAGCGACAGGATTCCCGTGTCTCTTCCAGCCACTCAGTTTTTTTTTTAATGCTCTTTGTGCGTTGTTGTTGTTGGCCTCGATGCAGTACTGCAACGAGGATCAGGCGTTCGAGACGCGACAGGCGCTTCACGGTATATCGTGGCCAGTTTCGAATCCGAAAAAATTGCAAGTCGAATACGCGACGAAGGAGGACATGGAATTGGCGCGCGAGCTCTCGAAGGATCAACCGCCCTCGCGCAAGACCGAGCCGTTGGCGGCTAACGACGGCTGGCAGCAGGATTGGGCCCGTGACGAAAGAACGAATTCCACGACGAAGGTGCGCTCAACGTTTGTCTTTGGGCTAAGGCCTTACCCCCGCTTGTAGCGCAAAAAAGGCCTTTTTCATGAATTTTTTTTTAAAGAAAACTTCAAAACTTTTTTAATCGATCAATATACCATCTTAAAGAACACATCTTGAAGAACTTTCAGTAATTTTTTTACTGAAAAATATTACATTGTTTAGTGGCAAATGGCCGTCAATGAAATAATGTTTTTATATACACGGTTTGCGGTGACCAACATTGCGGCGAAGTGGATCATCTGAAAAAAAAAATGCGGATGGATTTAGTCAAATATAAGTATAAACTGGTCTTTGATCGAAGGATTTTAAAAAATATTCATTTTTCACAAAATGGCGGACAGTCAAAGTTAATGGTTCGATTTTAACGAAAAAAAAACGGCCGTTTTTTGGCTATAAAACGGCCATTTTTTCGAGAAAAAAAAATCGAACGATTAAAGACTACATTTTTATGTATTAAATAAGCCTGCAAAATTTCAAGAAGATCGGTTCATTAGTGTTCGAGTAATCTTGGTCACCGACTTCAGAAATGCCATTTTGAGAAAAACGCGTTTAAAGTTTCAATTAGCCGGTCGTTTACACAACGGATTCTTCTCTTTCAACGCTCATATCTCAGTCAATTTTGTTCGGATCGACTTGAAATTTTCAGGACATATTCTCAGATACTTATACCTCAAAAAAATGCAATAAAAAAAATCGATTTTTTCAAAATCGCAAGTGGGGGTAACCCCTTAAGAAATAACACCACTTTAGCGGCAGAAAATAAGGCCTAACTTTCACAATGCATCTTCGGAGTATGAAAAAAGGAATAGGATTTCTTTTGAGAGGCTTTATTGAACACATATTAAAGTATAAAAAAAAATATTATAATTTTCATACAAAATGGCGGCCACAGAGACCATCTTGGAAAACCTGCTTTTTTTTTATAAATAGCTTCACGGGAGGACGGTTTTTCGTGAAGTATAAGAGCTGGAACAAGAACCGAACAAAAAAATAATCCATATATTATTAGCTATGGGACTACGTAGAGATATTTTTTCCAATTTTGAAAAAACGCGCACTTTGAACAAAATAAATCGATTTTTTGCCCAAAAAATAAGCAGTAAATTGTATATAAAAATAAACATTTAATCAAAAAACATTTAATCAAAAAACGGCTACGTACTCCCATAGAGAATGTAGTTGTGAAGCTATTATCAAAATTTCAAATCGATCCATGCAAAGGTGTTCGAGTTATCCGTCCTCCCAGTTTAAAAAGGTGGTTTCGAGAAAAACGCGTTTGAAGTTGTACAAGGCGCCTGAAAGAAGACCGAAGCGCTGCGGTACGATTAATAATTGAACCCTAAAAAAATCGCTACAGGAGTAATTGCATATTTTTTTTATGACCCCAAAATATTTTTTAAGCAAAAAAAAACGATTTTTCCCGAATCATAGAGTGATGTTATCCCTTAAGGGGCTACATCTACCTAGAGGCCCGAAAAAATAGCCAAATTCCGATTTTTTTTTTCTAGGAAACTATTGATTGAAATGAAACGCATTATTTTAAACAGAAAGGTATACATATATATATTGAGAGCCTTTAAAATATCACCAAAAAATACAGAAAAACAACCAAAAATGAGTAGCTCGTCCAATTTCAGGAATATTTCAATTAAATGTCCAGAGAATATAGTTTTAAAAAAGGTGATACTATGGAAGTAAAATATTTCTGGACAATGCGATTTTTTGACCCACCAGGTGAATGTAGCCCGCTAACTTACCTGACTCCAGCCGAAAATTGGCCTTCTTCGGCAAAAAAAAAAAGATTCGCAATTTCGAAAATAGCAAGCGTTTTTTACGTCATCGTAAGCCCTTAAAGTAAACGTAAAATTTTTACTCTCCTCCCGCCGGCGCTTTTTTCCTTCGTGTTTGCTCATCCGGCTACGCGCGCGACGTTTCGCTTGCAGGTGACGGTGGTCCGGGAATGGGATCTGGGCAAGGAGGACGGACAGCACTTCGCGAAGGAGAAGGAACGCGAGAAGAAGGATCTCGACAAGAAGAGACGACAGCGCAGCCGTAGTCCCGACCACGAGGCTCATCTACCAGCGCCCGCGCGCAAGTTCAAAAAGAAAGAGGACGATCCACCACCGGCCAAACTCCTGGACGATCTGTTCAGGAAAACCAAAGCTACACCGTGCATATACTGGCTACCGCTTACCAACGAGCAGGTGAGTCGCCCCGTGCCCATCCAGCTCCCCAACCGAATCCCTATTTTTATTCTTTTTTTGCGTAAAATAAAATGCCGCTGTAAAATTATGCTTGATTGGTCTTCTTCGAGTTAACCTTGAAAACGTTAATGATACGAAATTTGACCTTGAAGTCACGTTGACAACGGCCATTGAATGAAAGTTGACCTTGAATTTACGATGAAAACATCCATCGAATAGAAGCTGACCTTGAAGTTACCTTGGAAACATCCGTTAACCCTTCCTTGACGCACTTATATTTGGCCACGGCTTTGACACACTGGGTCAATTTGACCCGAATAGTACTTCATCCACCTGCCCTTAAGGAGGTTGGAGCGTTAGCCACAATCGAAGGTTAAATTTAATAAGAAATACAGGTTATTGTTTAGACTATACTGAGTCTTTACAAATTTTTTTAAACATTTTTCACCCCCAAACACCAGAGATCAAAAATAGTTTAAGGGGTAAGGCCACTGTAACGGCCCAAAAAAAAAGGTTTTTTCACTAATTTTTTGCTCCCGAAATTGAAGGTATTTGAAAAAAAACTTTTAATGGTGTTATCGGGCATACATTAAACTTTATTATAAAATTTTTTTACAGTAAAAAAAAACAAAATGGCGGTTCCACAGCTATCTTCCCGGGACATGTTTTGCTTCCAGGGCTCCGCGGCACGCAGCACCACTGGTGCACTTTTGAATCTAGAACAAAAAAAAAACCATTAATCTAGAGGGCTATAGCTAGAGAATGTCGATCGGATTTTAAAAAGTATCAATTTTTGTGGATTTGGCGTGCGTTTGAAAAAAAAAATTGATTTTTGACGAAAAAAACGGCAAGTTTTTTGTTAATAAAAAATCAATAAATAAAGTTCTTGAAAATTCCGATCGACATTCTCAAGATAATGTAAATGTTCACATCTGGTTAAAATTTCAAGTAAAAAAAATGAAAATTGTTCGAGTTATGCTGCGTGCCATTTTGAAAAACCATGTTTCGAGAAAAACGCGTTTAAAGTTTTGCGAATAGTTTTTTATTGGAAAAAATTAAAAAAAGAAGAAGCACAGGACCTTTTTTTTCTTATTCTAGAGGGTTTAAACTATTTTTTAAGCCAATAAAAAAAAATCGATTTTTCAAAAAATTTACAGTGGCCTTACCCCTTAATGTAATTTAACGTGCGGTTACATGGGCAAGACTTTCACAGTAAGGTTATGTATTTTTTTTTGTTTAGCACCAAGATAAACCATTTCTAACAACAGATTGAAGCAAACTGAACCTTTATAAACATTTAGAAAAAAAAATCCTCATCTCGCCCATTGTAAACCATGGGCCAATAATCTCGTGACGTAAATATGAATAGGCATAATTATAAATTACTCAAAATTTCATTGTGAATTGTATAAAACATTCGTTGTCGTAGTTTTTTTCATAATAATCATCGATAGTGTTATACTTTTTGCAAGTTGGTAGTAACACAAAAGTTTTTCTACTTTACGTAATAAAAATATTAAAATGCATAATTTGCCCTTTAACTATATATTTAAAAAAATTTGCATATACAGAATAAATCTGTACCTCGTAAGCATTTTTTTGAGGTTCTTTGAAAAAAAAATGAATAAACCGTCATTTGACTCAACTGAATCGCTCCAACCTCCTTAAGGCCTTAGGCCACAGTAACGGGCATAAAATTATGTGCTAATTTAACATTTTTGTTTTCGTATGAAAAAGTGATCCACTCGTGAAATTAATTACACACCGCTTTACTATGAATATCAAGCTGTTAGAAAACATATATATATATTTTTTTCGATGTAAAAAATGGCCGACTACTGATATTTCCTTTTGTTATCTTTTTTTAGGCGCCTCGCGGCGTGACATTTAGCATCCACAATTTTTTACCTAGAACGAAAAACAAAAATTCTCGTCAATCGACATTAGAAAACCTAGAGAAGTACGTACGGAATTTAAAAAAATATTGTTTTATTCAAAAATTGTAGGTATTTGAACTTAAGAAATGAATTTTCAGTGAAAAATTTCGTTATCACTACTCGTGAACTGCTAATAAAATGAAAAGTTTTCGATTAATCGGAAAATCCGTACGTACTTTGCTGCGAAATGCAATTAGGAACATAACTTTTAAATTAGAAGTAAATCGAGTGAAAATTGTTGAAGGTATTCTCACGCGAATTGGAAAAAAGCTGTTTCGAGAAGTTTCGAGTAGTCGGCCATTTTATACATAAAAAAAACTTCTAACAGCTTGATATTCATACTAAATAGATGTGTAATTAATTTTATGAGTGAATGACTTTTTTATACGAATTTTTTTTTTCAAACTCGCACATGATTTTATACCCGTTACTGTAGCCTTAAGGCCTTAACTCTTCGGTGGGTTTATATTGAAAAAAATTCGGAATACACTTCCAACATTTCTCAATGTCTGCATACTTAAAATTCGGAGAATATAAAAATGAAATGTAAAAAATTATTGAAAACTTCTAATTGTGGGTAAGAGAGCATTTTATCTCGAATTCGTCCGGGTCAAAATGACCCGGTGTGTCAAGGAAGGGTTAAATAAAAGTAGACCGTGAAACCGACCCTTTAATAAAATTCGACCCCGAAGTCAGCTTGAAAACGTGCCTTCAATGAAAATCGGAACTTGGAGTTGCCTAAAGAAAGTCCTTTATATAAAACTTGACTTTGAAAAAGTTCCTGTAATAAAATTTGACCTCGAAGTCACCTTGAAAATGTTCCTTTAATGAAACTTGGAACTTGAAGTCACCGAAAGAAAGTCCATTAAGCAAAAGTTGACCTTGACGTCATTTAAAAACGTCCATTACATAAAATTTGACCTTAGTCACCTTGAAAACGTCCATTGGAAAAAAATTGACCTCGGAGTCGCCCTTTAACGAAAATTAGACCTCGAAGTCACCCAAAGAAAGTCCATTAAATAAAATCTGACCTTAAAGCCACCTTGAAAACGTCTATTTAATAAAATTTGACCTTGAAGTCACCTTGAGAGAAAAAACGAAAACTTTCGAAAGGACAGTGTCGTTCGTGTCGCGGAAACGAGGAGCTCGGACTAACATTGCCGGTGCTTTTCAGATTGTCGTGAAGGAAGAGATGCGAAGGCAGCGCGTGGCGGAGCATGCACGAAGACTCGAGGAGATGAGACGCGCCGAAAGGAACCGTGACGGTCGTCGTCGTCGCAGTCCACGGAAATAAAACCGTCCACGGTTAGGCGATCGCCACCTCTCTCTCAGTTTCTTTGCGCCCTCGTATTTCTCTCACGCGCATCGTCAAGCGGCGGGGCAGAGGGCGACGGGACGAGGGCGAATAAGATCGAGGGAGTCACGAGTGCGTTGAATTTTGTTCCGCCGGCTGTCCTCGCCTACGCTCGGCCCCCAAAGACAAACAAAATGCTACGTGGACACCGAACTATTTTTTTTTTTTCCACGTATCCGCGAACAATCTCGCAGTTGAATTCCCACCTTTTTTTTTTCTTTCTACTTCGACTACGAGACTCGGTTTTTTTTTTCTATTTTCCAAACACACACGCGCAGTCGTCTTTTGTTTCTTCTTTGCCTTCGTTTTAAATCTATTTTACAAAAATCGCATTTTCCGATTTTCGAGCGCGTTCTCGGATTTCCCCAGAGCGGTAAAGAGCGCTCCTTGCAAGCCCACGTGGCCGGGGGCGCTCAATGTCTGTACGATTCGTCGTCATTGTGGCGCGATACGAACGCGAATTGTCTCGCTCTGCCTGGTAGCCGGTCGATCGCGCTGTTTCAAATAATCTCAGTGAACAACGCGGGATTTTAGAGGGTGCGTTGAGAAAAATTACTACGAAGGAAAAATGCAATTGTGCCGGGATCCGCTGGATTAGCAGCTACAATTATGAAAATAAATGAAACGAAGAAAGAAAAAAGACATTTCGACGCGCGGTCCACGAGCCGGGTGTGTATGGTCGAGGCTTAGAACTTTGCCAATTTTTTTTCTTTCGCGATTTCTCGATCTCGAGTACGATCGCGCGTAGAACATCGTTATGCCATATCCGCTGAATGTTTCTTTCGCGTTTAACGATTACGCCAGTCGTGATATACGAATCCGTAGGTTTATTTTTAAAAAACTATTTCAGAAGTTTCGCGAGTTTTTGGCGCGAACGAAAATTCGTAGAGGAGAGAGTAGCGCAACAGCCCGATACGTTTTTACGGTCGCGTCTGGCTATTATTGAAATAACGATAACTTAGTGATAATAGATTCCGATGAAGCAAACAGAAAAAAAGGAAAAGTTTTTTTTTTGTCTTTTATATAAAATTGGACTCTGGCGCGAATGACGAGGGTGAAACTTTTTGGTGCGCGTTGTGTGCGTGTGTGTGTGTACGTGCGAGTGGCCGTCGATAAAATTCTCTCGCGAGCGATTGTTTGCTCTCGACCGCGCTGAATTTTCACGACCTCGGACGAACGGCCATCGAGGCGAGAAACAATCGGCTATGGTTCATATATATATATATTATAACGACAGAAATTGAGAATTGCGTGCGATAGTTTAGAAATATTTGTCGCTTGTAAGGCGTTTTTGTCGCACGTGAGGGAAAAAATAAGAGATACGTTGATAACAAAGACCCCCGCTGTAAATAAATATGTCGGATATTCCATTATGTGACGTTTAAAATTATCAATAAACACCAAAACACGACAACAATACTCGATCGAATCATTGTCGATTTATCGAAATTCCCGCTTTCCCGAATGCAAAAGAATTCCGGCGAGCTGATCGTGAATGAAAAATGCGCATTGTGTTTATTCAATGTTTTTTTTTTTTTTAATTTATCTCCGAATTGTTTATTTCACTTTATTTTTATGTTTAATTTCATTTTAATTAACATTAACGTAAATTGAACGTAAAAATTAAGTACAATCAAACTTTTAAAGATATCTTTGCTTCGCTTCTTAAATTGAAATGAAAATTCGAAGATCATTTTTTATTAAATAAAAAAACTACATAAAATATTCAGTAATGTCAATTTTTTATTTCGCTTTTTTTTTGTTTAATTTACTCTTGATTAACATTCAAGGTGAATTGAACATAATAAAGCGAAATAGCAAATTTAAAGATGTTTTATTCCGCTTTTTGAATTTAAATAAAATATTCGAAGATAATTTTTCTTATTTGCCGAAATAAAAAAAAAAGTTATATAAAATATCTGTCAATTTTTCGTTTCGCTTTATTTTTATGTTTAATTCACTCTTAATTAAAATTGAAGGCAAATTTAACAAAAATAAATTGAATAAGTAATTCAGGATAAATATAACTATTCACGCTTTTATCAATTTGATTGAGCGTTAATTAAACTAACGTGGCGGTTAAATTCAATCATTTTAATTCATGAAATCCAACTTTCGTTAATAAATTAAATTATCGGTAAATATAACGATTTACCCTTAATTTTCAATTTACCTTATATCAATGTTTGATCAATCTTCAATTTGCCTGCATGAGAATTGATCAATTGTCACTAATATTTCAATTGAACCGTAAAATCTTTTTTTAAGCTATTTTGTGCGACATTTACACATTTACCTGAGCATTTTTCATTCACCTTTAATCTGAAAGTTATTTTTCTTCTAAATACGTACAACCAAATAATCAATTTTCATTACTTTTTTTCAATTAATTTTATGAATAAAAAAATTTCTCTCGCCTTGTTCACTCATCTGTATTTTGAAGTTTCATAAGCCCTTAGATACTTCGAATCAAGGGAATTCCTAATTTTCGCGAAAATTAACGATGTGACGGAAAAGTGACGAGCATCGTGACGCAGCCTCGGGACTTTTTCACGAGCGCGGCTTGTCCTCTAAAATCGCACGAGAAGAATAACAGGAAACACATTCGTCTGAGGTTTACAATCGTAAAGTATTTTAATTCGTGCAATTGAGGAAGTTGTAGAAAGTTTTTCTATTGAGTTTCCCCCGTTGTCTTAACTTATATTACCAATTTGTACAATTTATTGTTATTCGTACTTCCGACACGTGTTATTCCCTATGAATATAATATTTAAAACTTTTCGTTTCGCTTCGATCCGACGGAACATGAAACCTCGAGGCTCCGGAGACACCGCACTCTCCGGCTACGTGAGAATATCTACGTTTGTCGCAGGCAAAGTGAGACACCGTTGAGACGGGGCGTCGAAATTTCCGGCCGAACGCTTTGGGACGGACGAGTCTCTTCGTCCTCCAGCGGAGGCTTTTAGCTTTCCCGTAATATCGTCCGTTCGGGAGAGAGTCGTGGGTCGCTCGGCCCTCGTTTGTTTTTTCTTCTGCGTCTCTCGTGTCCTCCGTGTGGATCACACAGTGAACGGTAAATCGCGCGTCGGGGAACGTCGCGGCGCGTAAGAACGCGGTCAATCCGAGTTTAAATGAAATTATCATTGCGTCAAAATGGTTTCGCGAATGCTGTTTAAAAAAAAAACGAAAGGGGAACGACGAAAGTGAGAAAAAACGAATCGAGACTAGGAGACGATGATTTTTCGTATCTATATCCGTGCAGAGAAAGAGAGAGAGAGAGAGAGAGAGAGAACAAAAATTTAAATATTTTGCGCGAATTGCAACTCGCGTTGAATTAAATCGTCACGTTTTTGCGACAACGACCAGCAGCTCCGGAGCATTTCAGAGAGGGAGCCAAAAGGGCGTTGGCCGACGGAAAAAAAATTCGTAGCATTCGTAGATCTGGTCAAGGGTGACTGTCCCGGCGCGAATTCACTTTACACGCAAATACTCTTTATCTTGTTTCTTTTTTCCTAAAAAAAAAACTCTTATCTTTCTTTGTCATTGGTTGTCGCACTTTATCTCCGCAATGTTCTCAATCGACCTTGACGACGCTGTAAATCTTCCGGACGAACCAGAAGCAGGCGAAGAAACCGATGGATCCTGAGGAAGCGAGAAAGAAATGTGAGCACGCCGGTGGGAACGGCGGGAAGGGGAAAAAAGTCACTTACCGGTGAGAAGGAAAAATAAGAACACCATGATGAGCGTGTAGCCAAAGTACAGGAAGGCCGAGGTCGCACCCTCGACGTTCAGCTTCGTGATGAAGTAGTGCACGCAATAGATCAGAAGGTAGAACGCGGTGCAGCCCGAGGTGAGGAAACTTCGCCACCACCAGTGGTAGTCCTGTGGATGGACGGAAATAATCCCGTGAGAGATCAACTTTTTTTTTCTAACGCGAAGGTGAACTCTCCTGACCGGTCATTTTTTTTTTATTTCGCTTTGTTTTTATTAATTTTTTATTAACTTTTTATTAACTTTTATTAACTTTTATTAACTTTTATTAACTTTATTAAATTTATTAAATTAAATTAAATTATTAAATTTATTAACTTTAAAAATTATTAACTTTTATTAACTTTTTATTAACTTAACTTTTTATTCGCTTTGTCTTGATTAACGTTAAAGGTAAATTGAACATATAAGTAAAACGATACACAAAATCCGAAAATAATTTTTTTGCTTCTTGAAATTAAATAAAATATTTGCAGATAATTTTGTTAGTTGACGAAATAAAAAAATTCTATATAATTTAGAGGTGTGTTAATTTTTCTCAAACGAAATATCGACGTTTGAATCGTTGGAATGCAACGAAAACATTTTTCATACTGCCGTATTTTTCTTGCATATCCAGGGTAGGAGAATCAATGAGACATTTTTGATGTTTGTTAAATTTTTTTAACCCCAACTTGGAAAAAAAGATTTCAGATAATGAGAAATTTTGAAATTACGAAAATCAAGAATTTTTCATCACCCAAACCATATTTTCATGACGTAGACCCGTGGCCTGAGAGAACAAGATTTTCGGGACTTTTTTTTCCAGTGACGGAGAGTCGGACCTTCATTAGAAATCCTTTTCCAAGGAGGATTTGCGAACTTGTTCGGAGCGTTTTGTTTTGTAAAATTGGCTTGGGTTATTGTGTCAAAAAGAATTTATAGTCGCGTCCAAAAACTAGAGAATTTCAGTGAGACGCTATACTTTAACTTTTTTTAAATTTTGTTAAATTCTCATAAATGTTCTTTCAAGAACGATTAGCGTGTTTTTTAGATGATTGTTGTGGGAAAGTTGTAGGAGATATTCGCAGCTTTTGCCGGCGCGACAATTGAACTTGCCTCAGCGCAAAGATGGAAGTAGCACAGAAGGATCGTCGTTTCCGAGCACGTTATCACGAGTATGAGGAACACCAGAAAGAGGAATCCAAACATGTAGTAGACCTGACTTGACCTGCGGAAATAAACAATCGAATAATTAGTCAGTGAAAATGATGGTATTCACGTTTGCATCATTAGAATGCAACGAAAATATATATTTTATGGCATACTCAAATTTTTTTAGCACATTTCGGCTTTGCAAGTCTCCGAAACGATTTTGAAAATATAAGCTTTGTAAGTCTCTTAAACGATTTTGAAAATCTTTATAACCAAAAGCTGCAAAACGCATTTAGATAATAATGAAAATAGAAATGAAAAAATCCCAAAGAATTTTCATTGCATTCGAACGATGCAAACTTCAACACCATAAATTTCCCCGAATGTGTATGGCTCAATATCGTATTTTTTATTATTGCATTAGAGTATTTTCAATTGAAATTCGTTGTGTTAATGATCATTTTATAGTGTTTTAAACTATTAATATTTAAGGGGTAAGGCCACTGTAAATTTTTTGAAAAATCGATTTTTTTTTTATTGGCTTAAAAAATAGTTTAAACCCTCTAGAATAAGAAAAAAAAGGTCCTGCGCGAAAAAAAATGTGTTGTCCTTAGGAAATGAAGGTCGCCGCCAAGCGTGTCAAAACCCAAACAAACTTTAAACGCGTTTTTCTCGAAAAATGGTTTTTCAAAATGGCACGCAGCATAACTCGAACAATTTTCATTTTTTTTACTTGAAATTTTAACCAGATGTGAACATTTACATTATCTTGAGAATGTCGATCGGAATTTTCAAGAACTTTATTTATTGATTTTTTATTAACAAAAAACTTGCCGTTTTTTTCGTCAAAAATCAATTTTTTTTTTCAAACGCACGCCATATCCACAAAAATTGATACTTTTTAAAATCCGATCGACATTCTCTAGCTATAGCCCTCTAGATTAATGGTTTTTTTTTGTTCTAGATTCAAAAGTGCACCAGTGGTGCTGCGTGCCGCGGAGCCCTGGAAGCAAAACATGTCCCGGGAAGATAGCTGTGGAACCGCCATTTTGTTTTTTTTACTGTAAAAAAATTTTATAATAAAGTTTAATGTATGCCCGATAACACCATTAAAAGTTTTTTTTCAAATACCTTCAATTTCGGGAGCAAAAAATTAGTGAAAAAACCTTTTTTTTTGGGCCGTTACAGTGGCCTTACCCCTTAATGAGAATTTTTTTAAGGCGTTAGGCTACTGTGGAAATGGCCAACACTCGTTCGTCGCTTGCGGCAATTCAAATTGTAGAGGAAGGTCCAACATACGGTGCAGGGTTCGCAAATTGAAGGTGAACTTATGATTACAACGGTAGAACTTCTGGTAAAATTTTAATCGCGTTTTTCGCGACAATATGTTATTAAAAACGGTGTACACGATTTTCCAACATCTAATGAACGGATTGACTTGAAACTTGGTACACGTATTCATTCTAATAGTAGTTTAGTCTTGACCGAAGTTTTTCTTTCCAACCCCTTTTCTCATTGGTTATTAACAATTGTCATTTTTTCTCGAAAAAAAAAAAAAAATCGTTTTTTTCGATTTGCAACAAGTTGGTTGACTTTATTCCTATGGTATCGATAGAAATTAGCGCGGGGCTTGAAAATTACCAGAGCGAATTCAGAATGAAGAACAGCTGTATGAATATACATCCAAATGGTAGAACGCCGCCCATCATGATTCCCGGTACCGCCTGGGTGTAGAAACTCTGCTCGGGTATTTGTCGCGGTATTTGGTTCGTTCTTACCGGATGCTCGAGAGGCTGAAAAGCAACGGACAAATTTCACAGCCGTTTAAGGCGACGTTACGTGCTCGAGGATTCAATTTTTTATATTTTTTTTCAACTGCTCATTTCCAATTTTCGAAGTTGCATTCACGAATCCGTAATTTTGAGGCTCGAAGAAGGTTTCGAAGGGCAATGGGGAACCTTCCGACAGCTCACGATCTCAGGCCGAAGGGAAACGGAACTCACTCGTTTTCTGAAGCCGAAGTAAGCTCCGACGAAGGTCAAGGGTACGGAAACGCCGAACCAGAGGGCCAGAAGAGCGACGAGTGTGCTGAAGGGCACGGCTGCCGAGCTCTCGTTCACCCAGAACAACAGATTCAGTATGAAGAATAGGCCGAAGACGATCCTGCAACGTTGCGAAGGAATTTTGTAACAAGCGCGCTCGGGGCTTCGAGTGAAATTCGACGAAATAATCATTTTCGCGACAAACTTACCCCGGGCTCAGCATCGAGGTCAGAAGGACGTTGGACTTCCATTTTTCACCGCCGAAACTCTTGTAGATTCTCGCGGAAACGTAGCCCGCGGGTGTACCGAGACAGACGTAGAGGATCATCGCACAGGTCATCAGAGCTCCTCGATTGGCCGGTGACAGGAAACCGAGACAGGCGAAAGCTGCGGGAAATCTTTTTATGTAGCGACGCGTCGTTTGTTGTTTGAGATTGGAATGAAGAAAGAGATAGCTTTAGGCGAGGAAAAAATTGCTGATTTTAATGATTTTTTTTTTTAAAGAAAGGATTTTTTTCACTATTTTTTAGACTTGGGGTATGTTTTACTGATACTTTTGGCTGTTACATGGTGATTTTTTAAATTAATCTTTTTAAATGGCGGACGTGTAGCACGGTCTTCTAAACTGCATTTTCAGAATTTGCGTGACGTAGCTAAAAAATAGACTGATTCTGATGAAATTTGGTGTAAATATTTCTAACCTTATTGTCTAGAACATGATTCTACATGTTCTTGGAAATAACAATTAAAAAAAGTATTTTTTTTTATTACAAAATGTAGCGTTTTTCGGAAAAACCAGTTTTTTTAAGTGTTCCATTTTATTTGTCGACATTCCGCAATTTTTTTTGGTTCATATTCTGCGTATGAGTGTTAATGAAAGGAAAATCTGCGTTGGTTTTTTTTTCTTCAGATTAATCCCGCCGACGTTACGTGTCACGCCGTCTTACAACATTCGCCGCAACCCTTTTAAAAATACCATTCAACAGCCAAAAGTATTAATAAAAAATACCCCAAGTTTCAAAAAGGGTGCAGAAATCTTTCCTTTATAAAAAAAATCATGAAAATCAGTAATCTGTTCCTTGCTAAAGGCATCTTCCCCTTTAATTATCGCCCATTCCCAGACAATTTTTTTTGTTTCGTCGGAAATTCAGTATTTTGCGATTAAAAAAAAATTGAACTTTAGACGTATGCAAAATGTCTCGAACCTTCATTTCGAAGAACAATAATGGACGACAAGTTATTAATTCATTGTTCAAACGAATAATTGTTGAACGGATTGTCAGTGCAAAAAATTCTTGGCATCTAATGACGTACTGGATACTGACGATCTTTGGGAGAATTAACTCTCTTCTTTTAAATTGCTCTTCTTATATTTTTATTTTCACTGCATTTACGAAGGAATATGAAAAATTAGCAATTGATAAACTATTTTCTGTAATATTCCAGAAAATATTGAGAATTAGACAGAATTCTTGAAAAAATTCACGACTGATATTTGTGGGTTTTTTTTCTACATGTTCAGCAAAGAGCATGAAAAAAATGAGTTCTCGTATTACGAGTATCCATAGAACATTTACCACGTTACTCGAGTTTTTTAAATTGCTTTCAAAATTGCGATTGATTGACCATTTTTGGAGATTACCCAAAAAAAAAAAATTCAAAACCGAGAATGCTCGGAAAAAAATTCACAAATATCCGAAAAAATCAACAAAGTCGTGGTCTATGTAGATATTTCTTTCGCTAAATATATGTTGAACAATTACTCACTTGAAACTGTTGCCCGTAACATTGCGACATTATTATTCGTAATCGATCTTTACGAATAATCATCTAGCATAAAACTTTTCTATAAATTTTTGGGTATACACCAAAAAAATTTCGCGAAAAGTGAGAATTCTACGTAGAATTCAGTTATTTTTGGGATTATTTTTCCCTGCATATTCAATAAAGAGAATTTCTAAAAAATCGGATCTTGGATTTCGAGTATCCATAGTACTAGATATATCACGTTGTCCGCTTTTTCAAAGCTACTTTCAATATTGCGTTTGATTAATCATTTTTGGGAATTATCCAGAAAATACTTACCGAAGCGAGTTAAAAAAAAAAAATTCCCAACCATGCGGAAAAATCGAGTTAAGATTTTTGTCACCGAATAATTGTCGGACAATTATTCGCTCCAAATATTTGTCAATAACGTTCCGAAATGATTATTCGTAATCGATCTCACCAAACATCGTCCGATTTTTATCAGATTTTCGCACGTCCATCTGACATATCTTTCGACTCAATCAAACCCAAACAAAACTCGTTCGCCGTCGATCTCACCACATGGTATCAGATATAAACCCGAAAAAGCTCCGAAAAAATTGCTCCTCCGATACGCACACGTTCTGCTCAACATTTGCGGAAATTCATTTTTTTCCACGTGCGTTTTTCCTTACCGAGGGTGACGAGCGTCATGAAGGAAACTTGAATACCGGAGCCCAGGAACACGGAGAGGAGCATGCCCTTTCTCGGGGGACGGAAGACATCGCCGTGAACGAGTTTCCAGCCGAATTCCTCCTGCGCGTCCTCGCCGGACTCTATCTGAAAAGAGGCCTGCGTTATCGCAACACAGACGCACACACGCTCGTGTCATTGATCTTCGAACTAAAGCGAAGAAACAAAAAGTCCCCGCTCTACCTCCGTCCAATCACCGTTACACGTGGACACGTCCGAATTACTAAAGATCTGCGATTATTGGCGAGTGATCGTGCTAGAGGGCGTTAACACGCGCCTTTGCGCGAACCTTCAACATCACCGAGGACCGTTAGCGGTTCCCTGTTAACCGCGCTACTCGTCGATGGAGAGAGAGAGAGACATACCTGATTGTATCGTGCGATATCTTTGTGCAGTGTACGAAGCATTATCATCGCCACCATTCCCGAAAGAAACAATACGATAACCAGGGAATTCAGTATACTGAACCATTGGATATTCGAGTGCGGCATCGATTCGAGAATGTAATCCCAACGGGAGGACCACTTGATCGTGTCGTTTCGCTGCGAACAGACAAGACGTTTGCGAGTGTCAGAAAAAAAAAAATGCTCGTGGGCGGTGATGCTGGAGTTTGCATCGTTGGAACGCAAGGACAATCGTTTTTTTCCAATTGAATATTCTTTTTTGCCTTCCAAAAGTACGGCTAACTGTTTCTAAGATCCTCATTAGAGACCTACAACCTAAAAATAAAATGAAAAAGAATTTTCATCGCATTCCAACGGTGTAACGGAATCGTGCAAACAGCATAGCGGACGTGCCTGCGATTAGGATTGCGATTGTTAAAATTGAGATTGTCATGTTTTTGTCACGTGGCAAAGATCTGGTACTATGAATACTCGCAATACGAGACTTACTATTTTTCAGGACTTTTTTCTTGACGTTTAAGGCAGGATTCTACTTTGAAACTTTGAAACTTTGAAATTGGATGAAAACACCCACCTGGAACACGTCGAAGGCATATTATATGGCCCAGGCATCGCTGATTGAGGGTAAGATAATTTTTTCTACGATTTATCACTCCCCAAAACTTTAAACGCGTTTTTCTCGAAACGACATTTTCAAGTACCGTGGTCGTGATAACTCAAAAAGTAATGAACCGATCCTTATGAAATTTGGAACACATATTCTATATGTGTGTACCAACCGACCTAACTACAATCAACTTAAAATTTTGATTAGAACTATTTTTTTATTGCAAAAAAAGACCCAAAAAAAAACGCATTTTTTTCGTATTTTAGCCGCCATTTTGTTAATTTTGCACGTATATAAAATATTCTAGTTAGGTCGGTTCCTGAAGACATACTGAACATGAAACTATTTGATTTTTTTGTTTCAGACCATCCGTGAGGAAGATTTCACGACCACGGCAACGGTACCTGCTTTTCGAGGCGTTGGCTTTAAACATATTTTACGTGTACAAAAAATGAATAAAATACATTTAAATTTTTTTTTTATTCACTTAAAGAGTGTATTTATTGAACAGTTTAAACCCCATATCGATATCTTTAATAGTATTCTCAGAAAAAATTCACGAAAATAGCGTTTTTTTCATGGTTTCAAAGTAGAATCCTGCCTTAAGAACAAAAATACCGGAATGGATTTTCGTCCAGATTTCTCACTTTTCTCAATGGTTTTTTTTTTGAGTTTTCCCAAGAATGGATAAGTGATCGTTAAGGCGGAATATACATTTAGACGGGAAAAAATTAAGCATTTTTGAGGCTTTTTTTAAACTAAGAAATAATTATTCATTTATAATTCGAATAAATAATTATTAATAAAGTTGCCGCGGAAGTTGCGAATCGGCGTGCAGTTTAGCTTCCAGTTGAGCTACCAACTTTGAATTGCAAAAAAATTCAAACATTTTTTCATTAAGTACATGTATAGTTTCTATTTTACAGTAATTAAAATGAAGAAAAGGCGAATTTAAGGAACTGGGACGCATTTCCAAAAAAAAAATCAATGTTTCACGCAAAATTTCTGTAGAATTTGGATTAAAACAGTAGTTTTTTTTCTAATGTTTAAAAAACAATTATCGCCAAGTAGAAGGTAGCAATATTATGAATATTTCCACCAAGTTTCAACTCAATCGGTTTAATCGTTTTTGAGTAATCCTAGACGTCAATTTCGAAAATGCAGTTTTGAGAAAAACGCGTTTGAATTCGAGTGGTGAGGCACGGCGTTGACGGGCTGTAACGTTTGAAGTTTTGTGAATTTCGCTTTGAAACTTTGGGAAAATATTCTACATATATAGGTCTATCGTTTAAAGGGGAAAAAAAGGAAACGATTTTTTTATCGTTATAAATGTATATCCCGTCTTATTTTTTCATATTCTACCTTGGAATAATTTTTTTAGAATTTTCTTTCCGGACATTTAGAAAAAAAAAATCCCAAAAGACCGAAACCTTAAACTTTTCTTGAATTATCTCTTTTCTCAATACTTTTTGGGAATATTGCCAGGAAGGAATAATCGATCGTTACTTTGTCACATTCTCCCTTGGAATAATTTTTTTTAGAATTGCCTTTCTGAACAATGAGAAAAAAAAATCAAAAATACCAAAACCTAGTTTTTTCCCGGAATTATCTCTTTTCTTAATATTTTTTGGAAATATTTTCAAAAATTGCCAATCAATCGTCAACTTCGCATATTCTTCCTTGAAATAATTTATTTAAGGATTGTCTTTTCTGAACATTTAGAAAAAAAATTCCAACCAATACGGAAACTCGATTTTCTTCCAAGAATTATCTTTTTTTAAAATATTTTTTGGAAAAATTTTCAAAAACGGCCAATCAATCGTCATTTTTTCATATACTTCCACGAAATAATTTTTTTTAATCGTCTTTTCTAAGCGTTTGGAAAAAAATCGAAATATAGCAAAACTTAATTTTTTCCCAGAATTATGTCTCCTCTCAATATTTTTTAGGACCATTGCCAAAAATGGGTAATCAATCGTTCATTTTTCATAATTTTTTTTAAGAATTCTCTCTCTTTTGACCATTTAGAAAAAATCCCAAAAGTGCCGGAATTCATTTTTTCTCTCCAAAATTCTGTCCTTTTTCTCAATATTTACGGGAATATTTCCAAAAACAGCTACTTCATCTCCAAGCTCACCTGAAATCGAACGGAGTACGTGTACTTCACATCGATGGAATGGCCTTTGGGCAAATCAGCGTCGGGTATCTCCAACGGCGTCTTGGAAGAACAGTCCGTTGCTGAGGTGTGATTGATACTCCGAGGTACAACTTTGATAGCTGTCGAAAGTCATTACGCAATGAGACGCACGTCACCTCGTCGTTTATCATTTTCGAATCTTCGTTCGCAGTATTAAAAAAAAAAAAAACGTAAAAGCTACAAACAATTTTTGCCGGAAAGAACTCACATATAATACGTCCGCTGTTCTCCTTAGACCCGGTACCCCAATCTTCGTTCATTCCGCTGTGATAAGTTATCAGCAAGTCGACGTGATTGAACAAGTAGTAAGTTTTCGGCTTGTTGTAAGACGCCTGAAAGTTTTGCCGATATTCAATAGTTTCCTTTTACTCTCTTCAGAAAACACGTAAAAAAAATACAGACTTTTTTTAGCTGCACATACATCCGATACCGTTTCGATTTAGAGCTTTCAATTTTTCGGCCGTTTCGAAAACGATACATGAAAAGTTACGGATACTTGGTACTTTTATTGGACGTATGTTTGAAGAAAAAACAAAAAAGAGTATCCTTCAACGTTGATCGTTGAAAGAGTATGGAACTGCTCGATACGCGAGGATGCTTACACTGATGCTGCAAGTGTCCTGGCTCGAGCGAGACTCCTTCGAGTAGCAGCCCATCGGGAAGCCCGTGCTACAATACTGTCTCCCGTCCTCCAGCGGATAGCACCAAGTCACCGGCATGTTGTCTGGACAAATGGCAATGTTTTCGATTTTCCCTCGTTTATCGCGAATTCAATGGAAATATCGAGCGGTATTATTTCCAGATGTAACAATACCCACCGATGATCCAGTGGTGCTGATAGTTCAAGGCCATTCCCAGTTTCAGCGTTTCCAATTTCTTCATTGAATCCGCATCACCACCGGTGTACGTCCGGGTACACAAAGTCGCGCAGGTTTCCTCCTTCAGGAACTCGATCTGCGAATGATTTTCCAACAATTAAGTGGCCGCTGAGGACGCGCTACTGCGCTTGGGAGATATCATTGAAGTGGATACGAACTTTGTACGGCGAGGAGTGTATGCGCTCGCCAAAGACGACTTGGCCCAAGTTCTCCACCGGTGACTCGTCGACCCGACTCCGGCAGAAGTCGAAGCTGAAAGAAAGAAAAGCTCCGACGTTCGAAAAAATTCGGGATTACGAAGAAAAAATATCTAGCGATGCGAACAACATCTATTTTCGACAGAAGCCTGAACAACGCGTGTAAAAATGAGCATTTCATTGTCAACGAGCTCAGCGAGAGACCTCGGTAGCTGCTCGGATTTTAACGAACGTTTTTTCTGCAAAACGATGCTAAGGAACTTGTTACTTTGCAGTTGAACTTTTATTCAGGAGATATGTGTCCGAACAAAAAACAGTATTAACAGTCGTCGTTAAAGGGCTTGATCTTCCTTAAGGGGTCTGCAATTGCTTGATTTTTCAGAAAAACGATTTTATTACGATTATTTTATTGCTTAGTTTTATAGCCTAAAAATTTAGTCAAAAATGCAGAAACTAATCGAGTTATTACGATTTTTGTTAAGATTCCGATCACTATTGCAATTTACCTTTTTCTGGAAAGTATGTTTTATGAAACGGCGCAAGTCGTATCTCAAAATCTATTCCTCCGATTAACTTCAAGTGCGAACAGAGTATAGTTTACATTTTTCATCATCGGACTGAACAATCTTTTCCTGCATTTATCCACTTGTTAATAACAAGCGATTAAAGTTGTTTTTTTTTGTCGAAAATCAAACTTTTTTCCCCTCAGCTTACCATTTTTTACCAATTCTTTTGACATTTGACAGTGCTTTTTTGACAATAACTTTCAATGACAATAACTCCACTCATCAATATTTCCAATAAAAAAAATTTCAGCTTGGCCAGACTTGCTATCAATGTGTTTAATTCGGACCTTTTTATCCCGCAATACCCGACGGAGATATTGAAAACGACAAATTTTTTGGGTCCCAGCCTACTCAGACGCAAAGTAGAAACGGAGTGGCATCGCTTGCCTTGTCAACCAGACGCCTGGCAGTGTCACTCAACACAGACAAAAGATACGTAAATTACTTACTAATTGTACTCGAACGGTAAGAAGGTCTCCTCCGTGTTGAGTCGATTGACAAACAGCTTTATCTCCGACTGCAATGCACAGAGGTATAAATCACGTTAGATACAGACGCTTAACGCGCATCTCGCCGACTTAGATCGCCACCGCAAATAAGTCATTTTGTTATCGGCAATATTATTGTTATTCGAACAAATGACACGTTGGCAGGGTTTTAAATGTGCTAGAGTAAAAAAATGCATGTTCGGCGTACTCGGCGATTAAAAAATTGGTGCGTTTCTTATCGTGAAGGCCAGTCAATTTTTATTCAGTCGTTGCAGTAACTTTGTCCGAAAATTGACACTCGAAATTTCCGAAGAACTTTGATAGCCAGAAAAAGTTACCTTGCACGTTGTTGCGCTTTCTCCGGCCTTGCAATAATTGACAGGAGCAAGACCGGGCAGATAAAAGCTCGTGGCGGTGTTAATTGCGCAGAGAGCGCAGATCAGTCGCATCGCCATCGTCGTCCCCATCGTGCGCGATACTTTTTATATTGTTCGTCTATAAGTGCGCGTTTTCTCGCTTCTTTCCTTTATCGTCTTATCTTCCGCTACATGGATAGCGAAGGGGGCGAAAAAAAAATTCGTCGCAACACCGGCGGAACTGTCGGTTTTCCTTCGCGGCTCGGAAATACGAGGAGAATATTAATCGACAAAGGAGCACTCGGCGATACTCAACGGTCGACTTCCACCTCCCGATTATTCTCTGCCATGACACGTCATGGAGGGCTCGTGTGCTCGCTCTTGTATTGTGGATAAAAATTGGCGTAGTAGCACTCGCGCGTACGCGTGTGTTTATCAGCGCGCGCGTGTGTTGGTCGGTGATGTATCGCCGGAAGTTGGAGCGGTGCGGTTCGGAAGTCCAACCGAGGGCAACGAAAAAAACTTAGGGTCCCTGGAGATGGGGATCGAAACGACCGGTGCGGTCAACATAACCTCACAAATTTTCAAACTTTTTTTTCGTAGGGGCTCAACGGCACGGACACTGTCAACATAACCTTACACATTTCTCATAGGGGCTTGAAAGCACCTACAAGGTCAACATGACCTCACAAATTTTCGAACAATTCTCATAGGGCCTCAAGGGCATGTGCAAGGTCAAAATAACTTCACAAATTTTCGAACAATTTTCTCGTACGGACTCAAGGGCACGGACAAGGTCAACGTAACTTCATAAATTTCTCATAGGAGTTTAAGAAATAGTACAAGGTCAACATAACCTCACAAATTTTCGAACAATTTTCTCGTAAGGGCTCTAGGGCATGTACGTGGTCAACATAACCTCAAACATTTTCGAACAATTCTCACAGGGGCTCAAGAGCATGTGCAAGGTCAACATAACTTCACAAATTTTCGAACTTTTCTCGTAGGGCCTCAAGGACACGGACAAGGTCAATATAACATCACAAATTTCTCATGAGGGCTTGAAAGCCCGTACAGGGTCAACATAACCTTACACATTTCCGAATAATTTTCTCATAGATGGTTAAGATTTTAGGAAAAACTAAGCATCGGGCTCTGGAGAATTACTTGGCCGAGAGCTTGATGTTTTTTTGTTCCAAATGTTATTCATCTCTGAGAAATCTATGTTGGAAGATTTTAGCAATCCCTCCTGCACTCATAAGTCACGTGGTATATCTATGACGCCTCAAGCTTTTTTTTGGAAAATATCTGAGCATCAGACTATGGAGAATTCACCGAGACGGAGGTTGACGATTCCCCTTTCACGGAATAATTATGAATTTCGGAGAAACGCCTGCTCGAAAAGTCCAGCTATCGCTCTCGCACTCAGTTGGTCCGAGTTACTTCAATTTCGGACGGAGCATAGATTATAATATTTTGTATCACACTGAATGATTTTTTATGTTTATCCATTTGTTAATAACAAATTATTAAGGTTGTTGTTTTGGTAAAAAAAACGAACTTTCTTCTAAAACTCGTCATTTTTCGTAATTCATGAAATTTCGAAAAATTATCCGGTCTTAAAAAAAACTTTATTGTACTGAAAGTACATTTTTCGATTTTTATTTTTAGACGCACCTCACTGCCGAAAGGCCCTTTCCTCAAATAATAATAAATTGATTCCTTGTCAATATTTTTCAATGAAAAAACCCAATCTGGTCAAGACTATGTATTAATTGTATGTTCAATCTCGACCTCATCATCGCGATATTCCCGTCAGGAAAAATATTGAAAATCGACCTGTTTTTGGGCTTATGTCGGTTAAAAAAAAACCTACGCGAATGTTCAGCCTTCGAAAGATTTGACATTGTCGATCCACGTGTCACTGAGTTAATGGTTAAAAAATCGGTATAAACCTAACTGGACGAAGTAAACGTAAAAAAAGCGATCGGCACGAATCGAGCGATGAAAAAGGGGAAGCATCCGGAAGGAGACGCGGTCCGATCGGATCCCACGGTACCGAGAGGCGAAGACACAACCGCGCCAGGAGCTAGCCGCGTTTCCGGTCGCTCCTTTTTTCGCTGCTGTCTCAAGCGCAAGACCGGAAGTAAAGTCGTCGATAATCGATTCAGCGAGGATTTCGACACGAGCGAGACTTACGATTACATAGTCGAGAAGCTCGTGATAAAGAAAGTGCCGATCGGTTTGTTCGCGCGCGACGATACTCGCGACAAGGAAGAAGAGGAGCCGGAAGTGTGCGACTGCGAGGGCCGGAAGTCCCCGAGGGAGAAAGCAAAGACGGTTTATTCGATCGCGCCGGCCGCGAATCCGTCACTTTTTTACACGACCGATAGCGTCGAGCCGGGGACTTCCGGTTTCGCGAGCGGCGGCACAGCCGGGAAGGTATTGCGTTTCACGAGCGCCGAAAAAACACTCGACGACGCGAACGGGGGTGCAATCGTTTACGACAAGGGTACGAGTATACTCGGGAGATTCACGGCGCTTCATCCGAATCTCAAAGAATCCGAGAGAGCCCCGAAGGATCCTTGTCCCCTGAACGCAACTCGGAGTCGTCGCTTGTTGGCCGAGGAAATATCGGAGATATCTGCTACGAGGATCGACCTCGCGGACACTTCCGGTACGCGAAAAAGTGCGGAAGTTGACGGCGAAAAAACCGCGAGCGCCGTCGAATCGTCCAACGTTGCCAGCCACCGGGAAATACCCGCGAGGGACAAAGCGCCTCCAACCCACACTCGAAACCGAAACGAGCCCACCTCGTGCTTTCCCTTCGGACGTAGATACTCCGCGAGCACGATCGACGAGCCACCCAAGTCTGATAACGCTTCCGTGGAAAAATCCACCGATCGGGATTCACCGGAAGTCAAGGATATTTCGAGAAACAGAAATTACATGGCAGTTCCGGTTCAAGTCCACGCTAGCTCCGCCTTGTCTGAAGAAAATACGAAAGATCGGTAGAAAGCAGCCTCGAAGGATCTTTTGCCAGTCGGGGTCGCTCAGCAACGACTCAGCTTTGGAACGTCCGGTCAATTTCCGCGGATGCTGACACGCTTGGATAGTGAATGCCGTTGAAATTTGCATCGTTAAAATACAACCAAAATATTTTTTTTTGTCTTAATATTTTTGGTCAGTTTTGGCGGTGAAAATAGCTCAAACGTTTTTACGAATTCTTATTAGAGATTTTCCACATCAACTTGCAAAAAGGCTCTGGATAGTGATACAAATGGAGAAATGAAAAACAACAAAATTAGTCTGCATTTCAACGATGCAAACTTCAACGCCATGATGACGAACGATTTTTTTTAACACTTTTCGAGGCACGTATTTTATTCGCTAGGAATGTAATAAAAAATACTGCTTACGATTTCACGAATGGAGCCCCGCTCCAGTCTGTACAATTCGTCAAATAATATAAAAACGGTCGACTCGTCGACGAATCTTCCCTCACAATTGCTTCGTCCTAACTAAACCCCCCGCCCCGTCTCGATTCAATACTTACAAATGAGATTATGGTACGCAGTCGTAAAATGTCAGGAATGTAAAACGGGCTAACGACGACGATAAAATTAGGTCAACGGAGTATTAAAAGTATATGCCGATGGGCTTCTTATTTCGTGAGCCTGGAAAAAAAGAAAAACAGATTTAATATTTTCGCGACATGGTTGGATATTCAGCGGACAGTTGAGGCTCACCTGGGGCGCTTGGACTGATCTTCCTCCTTATCAAGTTCGGCGGTCACGCTGAAATCGGTGAACAGATTCTGGCGCACCTGCTGGAAGCTCGCCGTTAGTTATCGATTGTCTATTAGCGGCAGATTAAGTGATTTTTCGTGCAATTTTTATTTAACTCACGTTGTCATTTTCTCGGTTCTGACACAGTTCCGGATTGCAGTTGCAGTTGGTGCAGGCGACGAGATTCTTGCGGCATGAGCAAAGACGCGACGAGCAGTGGCTCTTGCAGGCGCACTTTACGTCACCGTCCGAGGTTCTCTTGGCCGCGCCGGAAATCTCGCTGTTGCGGTTCTTCGCCCCGCGCTGAGAAGACATAGAATGTTGGTGAAAAAAATTAAAAACGGTTCCCCGGGTTGGCAGTCAGAAGAGCGAAAAGCGAAATTATTGAAAAAAAACTGATTTTTTTCTCTTGTTTTTCATTATTCTCGGCCCTATCATGCGTGTGCGGATTTTCTACGATTGAATTTTAAAAAATTTCGTTAACGAAGATAAATATTACGTACCACCTTCCGGATCCGTTTGTACAGCGGAGTTTTCTTCCAGTCCGGATCGTTATTGTCGTCAGCCTCGCTGAAACTATCGTCCGTTATGTGGAACGACGAGTTGTAATCTGTGGGTTCGTACATTTGACGAATCCGCGGCGCAGAGTTAGCCTTTTTGTTTTCGTTCGTGGCCGATGAATTTACTTCCACCGAGAGCTACACCGAAAAGGAACGTTCTTCATTTTGTTTTGCGCATCGGCGAGGTCAAGATTCTTTTTTTTTTTTTTTCAATGATAGCGATACTTTGCGATTTTTGAAGTCGCACGTAGGTAGAGAATTTCTTTTTTCGCGATCCGTCGCTCACCTGTTCCTCGAGCCTTTCGCACTTCTCTTTGTACGAATCAAGTTCCTCCTCGAGTTCCTTGACCTTCTCGTAGGGCTGCTGGCGCAGCTCGTACTGCCGATTTTTCATCAGTGTTGCGTCGTGTTTTTCCTGAATTCAATGGCAAGGTTAGAACGTCAGGCTCATTGCCATTTGAGCTTGTTTGGATTTGTTTGGGTTTGCGAAGCTCTAAAACGTCAAGCGGCAAATTCAACGGCTCGTACTTACCATCAATTCCCGATATTTGGTCTCGAGTTCCTGGATCTTGGCGGAGTTTCTCTTGTGATCGGCAGCTATTGTTTCGAACAGAACTTTGACCGCCGTTTTCGCGTCGTTCATCGTTTGAATGTTGTTCAACCGAGTGGTGCCTCGATTTTCTGAAAACCACGAAACAAGGGATTCGAAAAATAGAAACCTCGATAAAATAGCGTATATTCGTAGCGTCTCGTCGCGTACCCTGATCCGACTCCATGATCTCCCTTTGGAGATCCGCTATTTGAGCATTGCGCAGATCGAAATATTCCTTGAGCTCGTGGATTTGATTGGCCAGTTCGGGGTTCTTGGCACAGTTCGCTTTTGCCTTTTCGAGCTCTTTCGCCAAGTACTCGCGATCTTGGATCAATTTTTCGAGCGAGGCTTCCGCGTCGATCGTACTCGTGATGACGGCACTCTCACGCATAATCCAATCGCGTATGCCGCCTTCCTTGTTACTTGAACTTTTTTCTCGCCTCTGCTGAGCTTTCCGCTGTAGCTCAAGGGCCTCCTGTAATTTTTTTTTTCGTTTTTGAATTATTACGGTCTCGCTCGTTTGATCGTTGTGAACTTTATTGCGTTGAGGCGTTATGAAGCTTGTTATCAATTTTTTGAAATATCGTTGGCGTCTAAAAAGATAAATGTTATGCATAATAATAACAATAATAAAAATCATAATTAGTAAATGTAACGCGATTATTATTGTAATTAATAGATATCATAAGTAGTGACTATAATAATAAGTATTATTGTTGATTATAATTATTGTAATTGTATCATAGATAAAATTATTATTATTAACTATAGTTGTAAACCCAACTACAGCCAATAGTTATAACAATTATGAACTCGATTATTATTATCAGTTATAATTATCAAGGACAATCGAGGAGTCTCCGAGTACGGCACAGTATTATAGTTACGGTATCAATGAAGATCGAGCCTGAGAAAATCTCATAATAATTATTACTATTATAACATGATAAAGATCGCATTATTGCAATGCAACGGAAATTATTTCTTTTTAGCCGTTTTCATTTTTTTTTACCAATTTAGACTATAAATACCACATAAAGTTCTTACGCATTCACATAGGAAATTTACGAACTCAATTTGCAAACAAAGGCTTTGGATAATAGTAAAAATAAATAATTAAAATTCAAAAGTTGCATTCTAACGATACATATGCACGCGCAATAAAATATTTTATTATATAATGATAGTTTATATCTTGATATACACTACTCCAAAAAATAAAACGTACATTTCTTCTACTTTTCTAGCGTTTTTCGAAGCGCTGTATCTATATGAAAAATGGTCGTGTCGAGATGAAAAGAAAATAATTTTGAAGGTACAAGTTTCTAGTTTCCAAATCTTTTGGTAAACGTATTTTGTGAGCTACGGTTGTCGCGCGATGCTAAGAAATAGCGGGAGAAAAAGAAATCGAAAGTTTTTTTTTTAATGGTCCACGGACTCGCGTTTTTTTTTCAGCTGACTCAATGTATAGGTCAGTTAGCTTGTTTATTCTGTTTCAATTTGCTTTTTTTGGTCTCTCTACGTCAATGTTTTGCTGTGATATCCGGGTTTGAATGAAAAATATCTTTTTGCCTTTGATCATCGATATCTCAGCAACAAATGATCACACAGGAAATTAACCCATAGACGATAAAAAAAATTGAATTTTTTGTCCTCCCGCTATTTCTTATGACTGCGCGATAACCGTAGCTCACAAAAAATGTCTGCCAAAACATCTCGAAACAAGAAACTTGTAGCTTCAAAATCAATTTTTCACATAGATACAGCACTTCAAAAAAAAAAAAAAAAAAAAATTTGAAAAAATTTCTGTCCCTTTGATTTTTTGCAGTAATGTATATTATAACCAATGTTCCTAGTAAACTCATGACACAACTAGGAATTTTCTTTTCAGACATAATGGATTTAAATTGCATAATTTTCGTTTCACCGCGCAATAATTTTTCCTCACCTTCAGTCTCTTATTTATGGCGCACGCTTCTTCCATTTTTCTCTTGAAGACATTTTGTTGCTTGTTGTGCTGCGACTGGAGTCGCGTCATTTCATTTTGTCTCTTTCTGTCCTGATCCTTGAGTTTGTAGATTTCTCGTTCGCTCGCACGTTTCCACTTGCTGAAAGACTCCGCCTCTTTTCTCATTTCCCTGATGAGTTTGACTCTGGCCTGCTTGAGCGAATGTATCTCCGTGGATAGATTCTTGATCTGTTCGTCCGATTTCTCCTTCTTCTTGATGATTCTCATTTGTTCGGTGCACTTGCGCGAGAGTTCGCTGATTTGTTTCTCCAGTTCTTGGACCTTTTTGCGCCGGGTGGCGGCCAATTTGGCGCTGGCGTTGTTCGTCTGTACATTTTGCAGGGCCTGCAAAAGTTCCTCCTTCTCGTTTTGCAGTGTCTTGAGCTCGTTCTCCATGAGTTGCAGCTCCTTCGATTGTTCGGCGATGTGGGAGGAGTTTCTGAGTAGAGTCGACACGAGTTCCTCCTTGATGGCGAGGGTCCGATTGATGCTTTGAACTTCCTGATTGCGCTCGGCCTGGCGCAACGTATGCTCGGCGTGTTTCTCGTCGAGATCGGTACGCGCGTTATCATCCTCGTCCTCGGGTACCAGCGGGTCTCTGCTCTGGTTCTCATCGCACGAGGCGCGACTGGAGTTGCCCTCGCTCGTGGAGGACTGATCGATCGAGCACATAGCCGTCAATTCGTGTTGATGAATCTCCTCGGCGGTCTTCTTCTGATCGTCACGCAGATCCAGCAGTCGCTTGTAAAGGGGCTCGAAAAGGGAGCGCTCGGGTGACTGTGGCTCCAATTTGGCCAAAACGTCTTCGAAATCCTCGAGGATCTTCGTCATCGCGAGCCTCATGCTCTCCCGCGCTTGCTCGGCGAGCTCGGCGCGCTCGTGCATATTGACGGTCTCAATGAGATTGGCGTTGAGCTGCTCGGTCAGCTCGCGAAGTTTTTTCTGCAGGATGCGCATTTTCTCTTGGAGCTCGGCGTGCTCGGGTGGACACGGGCCGAGATTGCCTTGGCCGACCAAAGCCAAACGAAGCTCATGCACGAGGCCGTTCAGGCGATTTATCTCGGCGGCTTTGGGATCCTGATTGACGATCGGCTTGTTTCTGATCTTGCGCGCGCGATCGGCGTATCTGAGGGTGCTCAGGGTCTCGTCAAGATTATAATCGGCTGGGCTGACGCAAGCGATCATCAGAGTCATGGAATTTCCTCCCAATGAGTCCTGCAGCAAACGCGTCAACTTGCTGTCACGATAGCCGATGTACGAAGCGGCCGAGCCACCCTCGCCAAGCTGCGATATGACATTGCCGAGCGCCAATAGTCCTTTGTTTATGTTTACGCCTTCCTTGAATCGCTCACCGGTCGCTTGAGTTTTCTTGCTACGCTCCGAGCCAGCCAAATCCACCAGATGAAATTTCGATGTTGTCGCGCTGTTTGGATCGTCCACTTTCGTCTGGTGAATTACGATCGTGAAGATCGCATGACTTCGGCTACTTTGCGAATTCATCGCGGTCGCGCCTGTCGCTCGCTCGCTCGAGCCCTGACTCAGTGCCTGCAACGCCTCCTGCGCATTCGTCACCTCTCTCTCCGTCAAGCCGACTATTTTGATGCCCTTCACGTCCTCCCTTATGTCGACTATGCGCTCGTTTCTCTGTTTGTCCGCCAGCAAGTCGTAGAGCTGCTCCTGATACAACTCCATAAATGACACCGCCACCTTGTGCGAGTGGTCCGACCTCGACTTGATCGTGTCGAATATTTCATTGACCGCTCGCGGTATCACACCCATGGCCGTTTCCCCCTTGTAATTCGTCCCCATGCTGTGAGTCTTCCCGCTTCCCGTTTGCCCGTAAGCCAGGATCGTCACGTTGTAGCCTGAAAACAACGGCGGGTCATTTTCACGCTCGCGCCACCTCCCCGGAAGACGGAAAACCTTGCTGGCATTCTTGTTTGGGGCTCTGGACATTCTCATCTTTGCGTAGTTATTCTTTATTGCTCCCGTGCTTGGATTTCGTGGAGTTTTTTTTTCGGAATATTGACGGGACTGGGTTTGCAATGTTTTACAACGATGGAAAAATAGATTTAGAATGAATGGGCGTGTATGGAAGTTTTTGCACATGAAAACATTCATTCGCATTGTTATATGCAACGACGTGGTTGTTACGCATTATTGACTCGGAAATTCCACGACTTTTCCACGTTTCGCAAATATTCCAGAGCCATTGGGGTCAAATAAAAAAACGGATTTTTTTTTAAAGTTCAAATATATGAATATGTCAAATGTTGAAATAAAAAATTCGTGTTCTTTATCGTAAACAGACATTATTATGTCGGTACCAATAAATAAAAAATAAATATAAACACTTATTTACAATAATAATTGTGGTTGTGTGTCGACAAATCAAATGCAAATGTATAGAGCTTTAGCGTGAATTAGTTTTTAGTTTTCCAAATTCTCAATGTTTGACACTGACATTACTTTCTTTGTATATAACGAAGAATAATATAAATATTAAAAATATGCAAAAATATTTTCTTTTGTACTTTTAAGTTTTTTTTTTCAAGGCGGTTTCATTTTTCCTCATTCTTGCAAAAACTAAACGGTCAAAAATTCCAGAAGATTTTCAAAATTGCCTGATTTTTCCCGGATTATTCCACACGGAAAGAAATTCCCAGAGTTTTTCCTGTTTTCCATATACGTAACAGCCATGAACTATTTTTTTTGTTGAGATAAAAATCTAATTTTCATTGCATTCCAACAATGCGAAGTTTAACGGCAAGATTTTTCAGTTTTCGAGATACCTGGTTGAGTTTTGGCACCAATAGTGTATCGAGAGAAGTATTTTCCAAATTAATAAAGTGATAATCGGTGACACAATTTGAATTTTGTAAAAGTTTTAATTTTCTTAGAAAAGTCTTTTTGCCCTGTAGCTTTTAAGAATTTTTGAGAATGCTTCAAATTTTTCAATAAAACGTTTTCACAGTATAACTTTGCAAAACCCGAGATTTTAAAATTATTTTCTGCACATAAGTAATCATAAAATAATTACTACGCAAAGTAACATTATTTAGTATGAATTGCTGCAAAATCTTTGCATTTGACGGCATTCTAATTTCACTGAAAAATCTGAAGTCGAAAAAAAAGTTGAACGGTAAAATAATTCAATATAAAAATATTCCGTCGTATTTTATTATCTAAAATAAATAAACGAATTAAATAAATCGTCGATTAATAAATTACTCCTGACACAAATAGAAGATGTGATCAGCTACAGAATATTGCCGTCAAGATCTTAGAGAACAAAATGTAGGGCTGGAAGACCATGAACAATGGCCCAAGGACAGACCGTTTTTCCTGTCAATATCAAACAAGCAATGTAAACAGTGAAGCAGATTATATATTTTTTTAACGAAGCAATGCTGAGGCCAAGTTCCGTGAATTAACACAACTTTACTTCTACTACTAGAAAATTAATTAATTCCTTGAAAAGTGAAAATATAATTGAAAATTAATTAATGAATTGAAAATCAAAAAATTAATTAAAAGTAAATTAGTTAATTGAAAATATAAAAGTTAATTAAAAGAAACGAGAAGAATTTCAATTAAAGAAATCAACCTCAATGAAAAGTTCTTTGGATCTCAAGAATAAAAATTTGGGTCTGAAGATATCACCTTTGAAAATTTGGCAGACAGTTTTGCGCACCGCCGTGTTGTAGAATTCCTCGTGATCGGCCTCGGGACCGAAGACGTGATTGAACGTGAAGGATTTGTCGCTGTTTCGTACTTGAACCTGTTGTTCGCCGGGAACAACGCTGATACAAGTCTGGCAGCCTCTCTCGATCTCCGTAGGGACGAGCGGCCTGATCCTGAGGGCTACGCGGACCGTGTCGTCACTCATTTTTCAGCTGCGACAGAAAAACGAATAAACAAGAGTCGGAATGTCGCCAACACAGAGAAAGGGGAAGAATTTTATTTCGGCTTCCAGATCGTGAATTGAAATATATTTATTTCAAACTACAGCAATTTTGATTGGATTGTGAAGATTTTTCATTTTGCGGTGTATCGTGTATGTGAATAAGGCTATTCGTTCTGACAAGATCAATTTTTGTTCAATTATGTGCGAATGTAGTATTTATTTATAGAAAAAAAAAACTGAAATAAATGAATCAAAGAAGTGTGCGGCCGTGTAGGTGATAAGAGATCGTTAAAGTTTCAGCTTCGGTCCGGCCAGTGAAGGACTTCCAAGGTTATCGATGGAAATAAGAAATTGTGTTTACGTTTCGGCCCTCTGGTTCGGGTCCTCTTCAGAATATGTATATTTTTTTTTTTTCCCCGAACCAGACCCGAACCAGAGGGCCGAAACGTAAAGAAACACAATTTCTTATTTCCATCGATAACCTTGGAAGTCCTTCACTGGCCGGACCGAAGCCGAAACTTTAACGATCACTTTGAAATAAAGTTTTCGAAATGACGCTAACGCGCGGTGGGCCTTTGGGGATGTAGAGAATTTTGATGCAAAGCTTGAAGGTTATAAACTTTTCGGAGCTTTCTTCTTGATCGAAATATATTTGCTACGTACCTGAGTAATTATCGATAATATTTGATTTACTACGAGAATCGTTCAACGTGCGCTCCGAATTATAATACTGCAGAGACGAGAAAATTCAGCGGGACTCGGAGTAGAAGCCTGGCGTTGCAACTGAACGTTTCAAATATTCTTCACTCGTCTGAAGTCGACTCGGGAGAAGCAGTGCTGCCAGGTCGGGTAGAAACGCTTCTGTATGTACGCCCAATGAAAACCGTTGTCCAATGAGAGCCGCCCCGGAAGTTCCCAGGTAAGCGAAGCCTTCATTGGATCCTGCGCGTCGAATCCGTCGAATCACGTGACAGGTTTCGGCTTGCCGAACGTCGATAGGCCCATGAAAGCGGAACATCCGGTAAGAGAATTTTCACGAGCGTTTCAACTTCCCCTTCTTTTTAATTTTCGACCAATGGCAAGCGTTGGCCGACAGGCCTCAGCCAATGGCCATTTTGGTTATCCAAGAGAAAGCAGCACCGGTTCTTGGTGTCGGCCAGTGCAGCCAGATCGCGCGTAAAAGTTACCCCTTCTCTAGTCTCTTAGGCGCCCATCATACAATCATAGTAGCGCGTGTCCGTGAGCGAGCGACGCTCGGATGCCTTCGGGAAGAGCCGAGCGCCACCGAAGTTTCCCGACCGCGCCTTCGGCAGCTACACCAACACGGACGCTGAGCACTTTCATGTGCAGCCAAGCCGAAACGACGGCTTCGAGGGAAAAAGCAATCTGAGCACGACTCGCGCGTGCCTTCACCCGACGGCACGCGGGAGGCTTTTAGATGATTTCAATGCTTATTTACCTCTTGATTCTCTGCGGTATTAATTTATAAAAAAAATGTATCGCGCACTCTGACCGCTTATTTTATTAGTTTGTACGTTAATTATAATATAATAATAAATCTGAATAACAACTTATCTTCTAAAAAATTGTTTGCGCTTTACTCACACCCGTCCCTATGCCAAATAAACTGTAATTCATAAAAGTAAGCGGAAATATATTTATATTCGTATTATTATACTCATTCTCATATACATTCATCAAGCGATAAAGCATTATCATACTGCTTTATCGCTGAGAGTGGTCGATAAATTTTTCGACACTAAAAGATAACTAATTAAAATAATAATGATAACTGATAAAGATAACTAATCAAATAAGAATTAATAGTAATAATAATTATTTTTAAAAAGCACTGAGCACTGGGAACGATCCCGCGCCCCTAGTGCATATTTTTTTCCGAAAAACTCCGATTTTTTCCGGAAAATTTTTCCGAATTTTTCTATGAATCGGAACAAGTATGAAGAATTCGGAGTTTTGCGGACAATTATTTTTACGCAAATATCCGAGTTTCTTGGAATTTTTTAAAAAAATTTCCGAATATTTCATCATTTTAATTATGATCACGGGAAAATGTCGGAAATTATATGAAGGCTTTAAGGGGTCACATCACTGTAACGGCCTTACAGGAGCGTATTTTTTGATATTTTTTTTGGCAGCAGAAAATGTGACAAACAAATAATACTTGCGGTATTTATTGAGCATATATGTAAGTATATTGCTAGAAATTTTTATCCGAAAATATTACAAAATGGCGACACTGCAGCAATTCTTCCGAAGCATGTCGAAACTCTGCGGCACGCAGTGTAACTGTGCCAATTTTAAAAAAAATGGAATTTTGTTTTATTAGGTCTAGATGAACATTTTGACGTGACAACGTCTTATAATTCGATGGAGCCGGCTGCACGCACGAAAAAGTATGACTCATCGCCGTTACCTCGCTCTGAGGCGTTCCATTTAAGGCTTGAAGTGTAAGCGAGAGCGCGGAACGAGCGACAAAGAGGTAAAATCGGCCTCCGCGTTCGGCAGCGTTCGGCAGCGTTCGACATTTGTCTCTCTCCTACTTGAGTGACGGCCTCTGTACACTGCGAGCGACGAGCGACGAGCGATCAGCGATATCCAATGGCAACGTCACTCTCATAGAGCATTTCCGTCATACTCGAGCTCTCATTGGATATCGCTCATCGCTTGTCGCCCATCGCGCGCAGTGTGCAGAAGCCATGAGCGATGCGTCCGCGTGGACAGCTGCTATACAATAATACATGTACATGTTTTCGTCAAGTATGAAGTGCAGTGAAAAGTGAATGTGGTGTGAATTGTTTATAGCAACGATAATTGCGGCGATAAAGGTAATGATTCTTTCGATATTAAATATATGTTCAGTGATATATTGTCGAATATTCGTGCTTTCATCATTAAAATAAATAGCATCGGTCCGCTAGTGCAGCGATTGTAGGTTATGCTATAATTGACAAAACTATAACAATAAGTTAACAGAACTATTTCACGATGAGTAAAAATCAATTGCTTTACTATTCGATCGAAATAATTATCGAGCGTAGCTATGATTTCAAAAAATTAAAACATAAATGTTAAATCTTCCACATATCATAACAACGTGTCTGAAATGACAGGTTGGACCAGCCAGCCGTCAAAGGGAACAATTTTCTCCTATATCAAACACATTGCGGCGGGCTTTTTAAAAGCTAGAGTTACAAAAATTTTAATGATGTTTCCAATTTTTAAATTTTAAATTTAAGATTTATGAACAATAATTTAATCACAGTTTATTCTTATAATAAATTATTCAAAATTATTACTTTTTTACAACAAGATGGCGGTCAAGCCAGCTAACGGAACGGACGCATAGTCTTTGGAGAGTGTGTAAAGAAGGAGAAATCGAAGTGAAGAGAGGACGGAAAAAGTTGTTCTGCAATTGATAAGGTTTTGGGAGAGGGCCAGGAAGGAGTGGAAGTGTTGGGGATAGAGGGGACGGTGAAATAACAGCAAGGAGGAAGAAAATCTGGTGGGTGACACAAAGTGAGGTTAGGAGGTGAGAACGTGGAAAAGAGAGAGACGGAGCGAGTCGGATGGCGTCAGGCGGAAGCGACGACGGCGACAGCAGCAGACAGCGGCTGGGAGAGGAAGCAGAAGGAGAGGTATATAATACCGACCGTGAGGATGAGATTGGCGTCGATAATAGCGAGATCGTCATGGCCGAGGGGTTACACGACACCCCGAGGAGGTGCGCGTGGACGACGGCGACAGACGCAGGAACACCGAGAGAGGAGGCGGCGGAAGAGATAGAAACGACGGATGAAATTTTGCAAACAGGCAAAAGGAGGAGAGGTAGGCCGAGGGGAGCGCTTGGTTTAAAGAAAAGAAAGGTGCATGCCGTCAGGTCGCTGATGGACTGCTGGGGGACAGGGAAACGAGGAAAAGGGAGTAAAGGGGGCCCCAGGGAGGAACGATGCGGAGAAGGAGTGAGTGAGTCTACGCTTGGGGGCAGCACAGGGCGGACGGCCAGTCAAGGATGGGAGAGAGAACTATTCGAGAGAATGGGAAAAATAGAGAAGAACCTGGCAGAAAAATTGGAGGAAAAACTAGAGGAAGATTGGGTAATAAAAATAAAGAGAGTGGTGGAAAAAACAGTGGAAGAGGTGATGGACAGGAAGAGAGGGGAACAAGACCAGTGACAAGGTGGGTTAGAGGAGGGGGACGAGGACCGCGAGACGATTCCGAGAAGAAAGATGGAGGAATTACTAATAGGAGAACAGGAGAGGTGGACGGAAAGATTTAGAAGGCAGGAAGCAACCATACAGGATTTGAAGCGCGAAAATGAGGAAATGCGCAGAAAGCTCGGGGAAGTGCAGCAAAATAGGAGGCGAGCGGAGGAAGAGGAGAGGAGGCAGCAGACGGATGGGAACAGACCAAGGTGGGACGAAAATCAAAATGAAATAGAAGAGGAACCGCGAGGACACGAGGAAGTGAGAGGAGAACGGGGAGCGAACGAGAAGGAGGGAGTGGGGGACGAAGGATGGGTCGAAGTGAGGAGAACCAAGAAAATAACCGGGCAAGGGATAAGCGATAAGATGAGACAACTAGTAAGGAAGAAACCGAAACGGCTGAGTTACAGCGAGTGGCAGGAGGAATGGAAGGAGAGGAAAAGTAGGAAGAAGAATATTGTGGTGCAGGATGTCCGAAGATCCGACAGAGGGATGGTCTGGGACATGGAAAGGGCGATCTGGGAAAAGACAGGTGTGAGACCGCGGATCACGAGATGGAAGGAAACGCCATACGGCAATGTAATAGTGACCGAAACGTTGGAAAACAAGGTGAGAGTCATGAAGGCGGTCGAGAAAAGAGGGGAGCCGGACGAACAAAGGACGATCTGGGAGGACCCTACCGAGCGAGAGTGGGAGGTACAGAGTTGGATTGAGGAGTACGCAGCTATCAGGAGGAAGCAGGGAAAGTCGACGAAAGTTGGCTACCACAAAATAATGATTGAGGGGAGATGGAAGACATGGAACGAGAGATTGGGAGACCTCGAGGACACGCATAGAGAAGGAGCCAACAGATGGGAGGAACGATAAGCGACAACGGGGTTTCGACAACAGGAGCAACATCGGTACCGCGGGAGATACGAGCGGTATCCTGGAACGTGGCGGGAATGAGAGCGTTCTCGGAAGCTTGGGAATGGCTGAAGAGGTTCGACATTATCGCAGCCCAAGAAACGTGGTTAGAAGAGCGGGAGGGAGAAAAGCTGAGGGACCGGCTGGACAAAAATTTTCTATGGGTTACAAAGGCAGCAGAGAGGGAAAAGAAGAGAGGGAGGGCGAAGGGGGGTCATCTAGTGGGAGTGAGAAGGGAGGTTCTAGGGGAGGGGAGTGTTAGCAAATGGAAAGGGGGGTTAGTAATCAAGAGCATTCTATTGGGTAATGGTAGGCACGAAAAGGGTACTCTGGTAAGCGTGTACAATAAAAAGCTAAAAGAACTAGCACGAGAGCTGGAAGAAATAATTGATGAAGCAGAGGAAAGAGGGGAGGCGCTAATACTTATGGGAGATTTCAATGCCAGAATAGGAGGGCAACAAGCTGAAATAGTAGAGAGGGGAGAGTATGAAAATGAGAGGAGATCGAAAGACTTAACGGAGAACGCGGAAGGGAGAAAAATGTTGGAACTATGCGGTAAAAATGGTTTAGTTGTAGCGAATGGAAGTTGGGAAGGGGATAGGGAGGGAAGCCTGACCTTTGTAGGAAGCCAGGGGAGGGGGGTTCGGTCATCGACTACGTAGTAATGAATACGCTAGCCGAGGGAATATTAAAGAAAATTGAAATAAAGGAAAGAACGGAATCAGATCACTTGCCCATAGTGTTGACCTTTGAAAGGAGCAAGAATGAAGGGGAGGAAGAACATCAGTCTAGCGTGGGCCATCGAAAGAAGAATAGGAGAGAAAAAAAGTTCACGTGGAAGCACGAAAAAAGCGAGCAGTTTGAAGGCAGCTTCTCTACATTGTGGAGGGAGAAGGAGAGAAAAAGCGACGCTCTAGACCGATGGGATTTGTTGTTGGAAACAATGAAGGAAGCAGCCGAGGAAGTGGGAATGGTGAGGTGGGCAGGGGGTAACAGTCCGAGTGGAAAAGGGGTAAGTGACAGGGTTAAAGAACAAAAAAAGGCGATATGGAAGTGTCTCAAAGCGTTCCTCAAAAAACCAAGGACGGAGGAGAAGGAGGCACTGAGGGTGGCAAGAAGGGAGCTGAAGAAGATAAGAAAGGAGGAAAAGGAAGAACTCTGGAAGGAAAGATGGGAGAGGGTATGCCAAAGCAAAAACCCCACTGAGCTATGGAGAGCGTTGAAAGCATTCAGGCCCAGGAAAACTAGTTACACTACCCGATCTATCACAGAAGTGCAGTGGATGTCGCATTTTAAAAAACTATTGGGAAACAAAGAGGAAGAACAAGGAGAGGAGGTACGAGCAGAGTATGCTCAAATAAGTGGAAGAGGGGAAGATAGTTATAGGGAAAATAGTGAAAGGGGAAGACTAGAGGACGGAATAGTTAATCGGGACATAAGTTTGAGAGAAGTCGAAAAGGAGTTAGCGAAAAGGAAAAAAGGAAAGGCGGCGGGTCAAGACGGCATGGCGGTGGAGTTCTTCCAGGGATTACCCGAGGAGGGGAGAAAAGAGCTCGCGCAAATACTAAACGGTTTGTGGAGGGGTGGAGAAATAGCAAGAGGATGGGAAATCGGAAGGATATATCCAATACACAAGAGCGGAGACACAGCAGAAGTAAAAAATTACAGAGGAATCACGCTGATGGATACGGGGTATAAACTGCTAACCAGAATAATGAATAACCGAGTAAGGTTTTGGATAGAGGCAAGAGAACTACTGGGAGAAGGACAAGCAGGTTTCAGGGCAGACAGAGGGACACGGGACCATGTCTTCGCACTGAACACGCTAATCAACAATAGATTGAAGAGAAAAGGAGGCAAACTGTTTACGGCATTTGTGGATTTCCGGACGGCCTTCGACTCGGTAAATAGGGAGAAAATGATAAGGAAGATCGAGAGAGCAGGAATACAAGGAAGGCTGTTGGCAATGATCAAGAGAATATACAGGGAGACGCAAAACCAAGTGATAACGGCGGACGGAGTGTCGGAAAAGTTCAGGACAGCAAGAGGGGTTAGGCAAGGCTGTGCTCTGAGTCCTACACTATTCAATCTCTTTATCGAGGACATGGAAGAGGGCTGGATAAAGAGAGGGGAGGGGGGTACGGTGATTGGAGGGGTCAAAATCTACGCCCTAAAGTATGCAGACGATGTAGCGCTGGTGGCGGACACGGGGGAGGGTTTAAGGGACATGATTAGAGAATTGGAGAAGTACGTGAAGAGGAACGATCTGGAAGTAAATATTGAAAAAACAAAAGTGGTCATCTTCAGGAAAGGAGGAAGACAGAAGAAGGAAAAGGGGTGGGAAATTAATGGCAAGAAGGTAGAAGTCGTAAAGGACTTTAAATATTTGGGGGTGTATTTTTCTACGGGAAATACTTTTGAAAAACATTTAAGGATGGTGGAAGGAAAAATACGGAAAGCCGCGAACGCAGCGTGGGGCATCGCTAAAAGAGCTAGAGTGGGCAGACTGACGGAGAGGCTAAGGATAGCGGAGGCAATCGCAAGGAGTGGATTGTTGTATGGAGTTGAATGGGATTCGACCAGCGCCTACGTGGCCGCTACTCGCTCGACGCAGCAGTAAGCGCCCGAGTCAGGCGACCCGGCCGACGCGCCCAAGTTTCTCACAAGCGGCGCGATACGCGAGGATCTATTTATAGCGGTGACGCGGCTCACTCGTCGGCTGAACTCTTCGGACCAGATCCGCTCTAGATCACTGCCTTACAAGCAGGTCCTTGCACGAGAGCAGACGCTCACCTTTGCCTAGCGGCGATAAAGCTATCTCGGGGAGCACTCGCTTGCCTACCCGCTCCGGACCACCTACGCTGCCGTGGAAACCTACCCCCCTACTGGGGCCACGAGCGCCACTGACGCGGTCACCGGCCTGCCTGCTGGGACCTCTGGACCCTCGCCGAAGACGCTGGACATCGCCACGCTGGACCATCGTGCCCACGCTGCACTCACCGTTGCCTGCCACGCCACCACTCGGCACCAGCGTAGCCTCGACCACCCAAGGCACTCAGACCAGACCATCGGGTGGAACCAGCAGAGCCTGCCAGACCAGCGACCAGTCGAGCAGCGAGTAGGAACCCGCCGAGCCAGTCGCTAGCCGCTCGCTAACGGCCTCAGCCTGCCAGACCAGCGACCAGTCAGGCAGCGAGTGGGAGCCATCCGAGCCAGGCGTTAGCCGCTCGCTAACGGCCACAGCCAGCCAGGCTGTCCAGCAGCTCACAGCTCCACTCGAGGTGCCAACGCTACCGACAACGCCGGAGAGAGCGTTTACTACCACCAACTCGGGCCACTATTTTACACCACTTCTGCCTAGCCCATGGCAACGGACGTCAACGAAACTCAGCCTAGTCTGGCGTCCTAAAATAAACCTGAACTGCGTATTGTAAAATAGTCAATTACATGTAAGGAAAAGAGAAGATTAAACGAAAATAACGAAACTCGTCTCCACCATCATTTAAGCGGAATCGTCCTAGCGAACGACGGCCCAACCCTCAGCCACGAAACTCTCCACGAGCGCAATTCGAAACATTGGTCCTTCGAGCCGGATCCGAAGACAACTAGAACTTCGGACTATCAACCAGCTGCATCATGAGTTACTCGTTCGACGCACTCATCCAGAGCCAATCGGAGCTGCACGGGCGAATAGCACGCATGATTGACAACCTAAAAAAGCTAGGACAAGCTAACATCACGGAAGGAGCCGTAAAAACACGGATAAACACCTTGGAAAAATACTGGGACAAGTTCGAGGAGCAACACAACTTGCTGAGCAGAGATTACACCGCTCAGCTAAAGCAGCACGAGTACTCTCGGAAGGACCTCCTTAGCATGACGGAGGAAACGTATTTCCTCCAAAGAGGCACGCTCCTCGACTGGCTCTCCGAGTTGACTCGTCTGGCCGAACAACCCAGCATGAGGCATGAGACAACGACAGCAGGACATACGATATTACCGCGCATCACGATACCTTCATTTTCGGGAAAGTACAGCGACTGGCCAGCGTTTAAGGATTTGTTTCAATCCATTGTTGATCGCGATCAACGCCTCAGCAACGTAGAGAAGCTGCACTATCTGAAAACCAGTTTGCGCGGCGACGCCGGAAAGGTGATCAGCAATTTCGCGACAACAGAAGACAATTACGCGCGCGCTTGGGCTGCTCTAAGCAGCCTCTACGACAACAAGAAACTGCTCATCAGTTCGATGCTAGGAAGCTTCACCGCCCTGGCAAAAATGAAAGGGGAGACGGCAGCCGAAATTCACCGGATCTTCAATGTCATCATTTCCACCATCGACGGGTTAGCCGGCATCGGACGCCCGGTGGGAACGACAGAAGACTTATTCGTTTTTCTCGCAGTGCAGCTCTTCGACCCACAAACGAGACGCGAATGGGAAGGAGCGGTCAGCACCTCAGCCGAGCCACCTAACTGTGCGGCGCTGAGGAGCTTCCTTGAGCAGCGGATGCAAATCTTGGAAGCTTTACCACCTCATCAACCTCCAAGGAAGACGGACGATCGCCCCCGCCCGAACTCGCTAGTCGCACAAAAAAGGGAAACCGCGCATGGCAGCTGCGGCCTATGCAACCAGCAGCATTTCCTCATGTTTTGCGACAAATACAAGGAGCAAACTCCGGAGCAACGCTGGCACACAGTTCAACGCTTGAAACGCTGCACGAACTGCCTAGGCAGACATCAGCTGACCGAATGCAAGTCAGTCAAGGTGTGCACAACGTGTGCCGAAAAACACCACTCGACCTTGCATTCTGCCACCGGGCTAGCGAGCGTTAGCAGCCACCTCACGAGAGGCAAAGATATCTCCGTTCTGTTGGCAACAGCTAGGGTGCTACTCTACGATGAACATGGCAACACACATCCGGCCCGCGCACTCATTGACCAAGGGTCGGAAGTCAGCTTAATCTCTGAGAGACTAGCACAACGGATGAAACTCCAACGGTCCAGGACCTCTCTGAACGTTTGCGGAGTAGGAGGAGTCCAGACGACCAGAGCAAAGGGAAGGGTCGTAGTGAGCCTGAAGGCCGAGCAAACGGCAGCTAAACTTAGGACCATAGCCTTGATCCTCCCTAAGCTAACGATTTACTCACCGCTCCAGGCCCGTAAGAGACCTGAGTGGAAGCACATCAAGGGATTGCAACTTGCGGATCCTACATTCCACAATGGCGACCAAATCGACATCCTTCTAGGCGCCGACGCATACGCTACTATAGTGCAACCGGGCCTACGGAAAGGACGATCCCACCAACCGATCGCGCAACGGACATCGTTTGGTTGGATACTGGTGGGAGCAACTGGTCACGGGTCACCCAACGAGCTTCGAACAGTCCAACAATGCGTGGTGGTGGATGATCTGGCTACCACCGTCAAGCGTTTTTGGGAGCAAGAGGAAGGGCCAAGTCCTCCGGTTCCTCCCTCCATGGAGGACCAACAATGTGAGGCGCTTTTCTCCTCTAGTTACACAAGACAGAACGGGCGCTACTCAGTCCGACTGCCACTAAGGGGAGAGCTACCTGATCTCTCCAACACATTCAACGGAGCCTCTCGGGCCCTAACTCATCTCGAGGGAAGGTTCAGCAAGAACCACGCGCTTCAAGAGTTATACAGCGAGTTTCTCCGAACTTACGAGCAACTTGGCCACATGGAGGAAATCACGAGCGGACCCATACCGCAACGAGTGTGCTACCTCCCGCATCACGGAGTACTACGAAACTCCAATACATCGACTCCCCTCAGAGTCGTGTTTAACGGGTCTTGGCACGCCTCTGGGGAACAATCCCTGAACGAGTCACTTCTGACGGGGCCTAACCTGCTGCCAGCCCTGCCGGACATCTTACTCAAATGGCGAACGCACCGCTATGCTGTAGCAGCGGACATCGAGAAGATGTACAGGCAGATACAAATCCACCCAGACGATCAAGACCTCCAGCGAATCCTCTGGAGGCAACACAAGGCTATACGGACGCTTCGGCAGCTAGCTTCAGACGATGGGAACCAATTCCCGCGCGGGGCAAAGGCCCTCCGGGAAGACACTTACATGGACGACATCCTTACTGGCGCCCAAACACTGGATGAGCTGACAGCGATACAGAAGGAACTTCAACAGCTCTGCATGGCGGGCGGATTCCCGCTAAAAAAGTGGGCCTCCAACTCCGCAAGGCTCTTGCAAACGCTGCCCAAGGAGCAAACTATCCAGGACGCGGCACGCTCCTGGACAGCTGACACAGAAAGTCAGCAGACGCTGGGTCTCCTGTGGGACCATTCAAACGATGTCTTTCACTACCGCGTGGAAGTATCAACCAAAGACACCGTAACCAAGCGAAGCGTGTTAGGCGAAGCGGCCCAACTCTTCGACCCGCTGGGATGGCTGGCTCCCATCAGCGTAAAGGCAAAAATTAACATACAGAATTGCTGGTTGACAGGGCTGGGCTGGGACGATCCACTGCCTCCCGAGCTAGCTAAAGGCTGGAAGGCATTTCGCGACCAGTGGAAACTATTGCGTGACGTCCGGATCCCTCGCTGGATCGAAACATCCGATCCCTTCGAACTCCACGGGTTTGCAGACGCCTCGGAGCGAGCATTCGGAGCCGTACTCTACGCCCGGACCAAGACAGCTGGTCAAGGCTACCGGGTGACGCTCATCGCCGCACGCACCAAGGTAGCTCCACTGAAGCCCGTCACGCTCCCTCGGCTGGAGCTATGCGCGGCGCATCTGCTCAGCGGCCTAGTAAATCACAGTCGGCGCATCATACCCCAGGAGCCAACAAGCATAAGGCTCTGGACAGACTCGACGGTGACGCTCGGGTGGATCCTACAACATCCCTCCAAGTGGAAAACATTCGTCGCCAACCGAGTCGCGTCAATCCAGCAACTAGTACCAGATGGACGCTGGCAACACATACCAGGAGAACAAAATCCAGCGGATTGCGCTTCCAGGGGATTGTTTCCACAAGAGCTCCTGACACATCCGCTCTGGTGGCAAGGGCCGCCATGTCTCCATAGCGCTTTGGGGAGCGAAATTAGCACCACCGTTCCGACGGCGACGGAGTTGCCCGAGGCAAGGGTAACCACACACGCAGTGATTATTCATCCTAAGCCGCCTCCAAATACTACGCTTAGCCGCTTTTCTTCGTATAATCGCCTGCTACGCATCACAGCCTGGTGCAAAAGATGGCGGCGCGGCCTCAAACAAAGAACAGCAATCTTAGAAGCCGACGAGCTAAGGGAAGCGGAACTTACGTGGATACGGGTGGTTCAGAACGACTACTACCAGGAGGTCATACGGCGCCTACAGCAGAAGATCCCTCTGCACGGGAAAGGACCTCTAGGAGCACTAGCTCCGTTTCTGGATGAGCACCGGGTACTGCGAGTCGGAGGCAGACTAAAGAACTCCCAGCTACGATGGAGCGAAAAACACCCGTTTCTGCTACCAGCGGAATCTCACCTATCCGAACTATTGGTGAGCCAGCTCCACGCGCTCACTCTGCACGGGGGAACACAACTGACCCTCTACCGTCTCCGACAACGGTGCTGGATCCCAAATGGACGCCGCCTGGTTAAAACCATAATTGCGGGCTGCGTAACGTGCCGCCGATGGCGGGCGGAAGCTACGACGCAGCAGATGGCAAATCTTCCCGCCGTCCGTATCACGCCAAGTCGACCCTTCGACCACACCGGAGTCGACTATGCCGGCCCTATCCTCCTAAGGACTACGCCTGGAAGAGGACATAAGACCACAAAGGCATTCTTGGTCATTTTTGTGTGCCTGGCAACCAAAGCCGTACACCTCGATGTCGCCTCCGACTACTCAGCCAGAGGGTTCATCGCTGCACTCCAACGGTTCGTGGCACGACGCGGGGTATGTTCCACCCTCTATAGCGACCAAGGCACCACCTTCGTGGGGGCTGACAACGAGCTACGGCGCCTCTTCACCGCCAGCTCCAAAGAATTCGGGAAAATTAGAGGGGCAACTGCCGACCAAGGCATCTCCTGGAAATTCAATCCTCCAGGCGCACCGCACTTTGGTGGTCTGTGGGAGGCCGCAGTCAAGTCCACTAAATACCACCTCAAGCGAATCATCGGAGAAGCTACCCTCACCTACGAGGAAATGGCCACCCTCATGGCTCAAATCGAAGCGTGCCTTAACTCAAGGCCGCTCTGCGCTCTAAGCGACGACCCGGAGGACATCACGGCGTTAACTCCGGGACACTTCCTTGTAGGAACAGCTCTTACTGCCATCCCCGAACCATCGCTGCTGGAACATCACCCACATCACTTGACCCGCTGGCAGCATCTAAATCAGATGAGAGACCATTTCTGGGCCCGCTGGTCCACAGAATACATCCACAACTTGAGCCCGCGGACTAAATGGCGAGAACCGGTAGACGAATACTACAACGGGCGGCTATGCCTAATCAGGAACGAGGCAACTTCACCTGCCAAATGGCCCCTAGCACGCATCATCAACGTGTTACCTGGTCCTGACAATCTCATCCGGGTCGTCCAGCTCCGCACCGCCACGACCACTCTCACGAGACCTGTTACCAAGATCGTACTACTCCCGGTAGCAAGTCAAACGGAACCATCATCTTGAGCTCAAGATGAGGCGGGCGGAATGAATGGGATTCGACCAGCGCCTACGTGGCCGCTACTCGCTCGACGCAGCAGTAAGCGCCCGAGTCAGGCGACCCGGCCGACGCGCCCAAGTTTCTCACAAGCGGCGCGATACGCGAGGATCTATTTATAGCGGTGACGCGGCTCACTCGTCGGCTGAACTCTTCGGACCAGATCCGCTCTAGATCACTGCCTTACCAGCAGGTCCTTGCACGAGAGCAGACGCTCACCTTTGCCTAGCGGCGATAAAGCTATCTCGGGGAGCACTCGCTTGCCTACCCGCTCCGGACCACCTACGCTGCCGTGGAAACCTACCCCCCTACTGGGGCCACGAGCGCCACTGACGCGGTCACCGGCCTGCCTGCTGGGACCTCTGGACCCTCGCCGAAGACGCTGGACATCGCCACGCTGGACCATCGTGCCCACGCTGCACTCACCGTTGCCTGCCACGCCACCACTCGGCACCAGCGTAGCCTCGACCACCCAAGGCACTCAGACCAGACCATCGGGTGGAACCAGCAGAGCCTGCCAGACCAGCGACCAGTCGAGCAGCGAGTAGGAACCCGCCGAGCCAGTCGCTAGCCGCTCGCTAACGGCCTCAGCCTGCCAGACCAGCGACCAGTCAGGCAGCGAGTGGGAGCCATCCGAGCCAGGCGTTAGCCGCTCGCTAACGGCCACAGCCAGCCAGGCTGTCCAGCAGCTCACAGCTCCACTCGAGGTGCCAACGCTACCGACAACGCCGGAGAGAGCGTTTACTACCACCAACTCGGGCCACTATTTTACACCACTTCTGCCTAGCCCATGGCAACGGACGTCAACGAAACTCAGCCTAGTCTGGCGTCCTAAAATAAACCTGAACTGCGTATTGTAAAATAGTCAATTACATGTAAGGAAAAGAGAAGATTAAACGAAAATAACGAAACTCGTCTCCACCATCATTTAAGCGGAATCGTCCTAGCGAACGACGGCCCAACCCTCAGCCACGAAACTCTCCACGAGCGCAATTCGAAACAGGAGTGGAAGTGTGGGGCTGGAAAAGGAGAGAAAGAGTGGAGAGAGCCCAAGCCAGGTATACGAAGATGGCGATGGGACTACGGAGAAATACACCCGAGTATATTTGGAAAATGGAATCAGGGAGCAAAGGGATTGACACCGTAATGGTAAAGAGAGCAGCGGGTTATATTTCAAAAATTTTGGAGATGGAAGAAGGGAGATGGCCGAGAGTATGCCTGATGGAAGAGGCGCGAGGCTTAGTTAATAAGGATGGAAGCAAATGGGCTAAGCAGCTAAATGCAGCAATGGAGCAAGCTGGAGAGGGGCAGGTGGCGGAAATACTAAGAGGAGGAAACAAGGAAGAATGGAGGAAGAAGAGTGGGAGAGCGGTGGAGAAGTTGGAGCAACAGGAATTGCAGAGAATGTGGGGTAAAATTCTTAGCTCCAACTTCTGCAGGGAGTATAAAGAAAGAAAAAGAGATGTGGGGATGGAGGAATATTGGGATAAAGGGACCGTGAGAGGGGAGAATAGGGAAATTTGGGCCAGAATGAGGTGCGGGAGCGTAGGAAGAGAGGCGGAAAAAGGATTCCGAAATACTAGGTGTAGAGTGTGTGGAGGAGCAGAGGAAACATTGGCACACGTCTGGGTATGTGAGGAGGTGGGGAAGAAGTTGGAAGGGGGGGCGTGGAGAGAATTTAAAAAGTGGGAGCGACAGCAAGGCACAAATCCAGAAGGGGGGTGGAAGAGAGCGCTAGAAGGAAAAGAGGTGGTGCCAGAGATGTGCGAAATAGTGCGACAATTTGAAAAAATGGCAAGGGAAAAGGACAGAGAAATAGAGGGGTGAAGAGAGGGAGGTGAGGACGAGTAATATGGCGAAAACGGAAAGAAATTTTAGAGAAGGATACTTAAGATAAGATAAGTTAGGTTAAGTTGCGAAAGGAAAAATGTAAGACAAGAGAGGAGTTTGTAAAAAGCCCGCAAGGGTGTACAAGAAATAAAGGAATGTACTACTACTTTTTTACAACAAATTACAATTAAATTTGCAAAAATAATTAAGTAACTAATTGAACAACAACTTTTATTCAGTTCACTTGCTGAAAGAAATAATGTCAATACAAAATTTATTATTATAAAATAATAAAATCAAAAATTAAATTTTAACAGTCGAGTAGAAATTTAAATAATAAATTTTATTCAGAAGAATTTTATGAAAAAATAAAAGTTGTAAAACAATTGCTCAAACACATTCATATTTGTAAAAAATATGTACATTGTAAAAAAAATAAATAAAAATTGACGTAATTGTATTTATGCGTACAAATAAATGTAACTTGATCAATTCAATTGTGATTTCCATTTACCTCCTTCTCTATATCCATACAAAATATCTATCAAACAAACAAAATTAAAATTTTCTTTTGAAAAATGAAACCATTCCGTCAGTATTTTCTTATGACGTTGTCACGTTCAACTATCGTCAGTAAACCGACTTTACAGGCAACCGATTTTTTAGTCAAATACTCGGCAATTACTCAAAAATCAATATTTCTAAAATCCCCTACGTGGTTCACTAGCTACACTCATCTAGCCTTAAAAAAAATATTTTGTCCACATTAAAATTGGCACAAGTTATGCTACGTGCCGCATAGCACCTTAAGTTCAACATGCCTCGGAAGAATTTGCTGCAGTGTCGTCATTTTGTAATATTTTCCCATAACATTTTTTTGCAATATACTTCAATATATGCTTAATAATTACCCCAAGTATTATTTGTCTAAAACACTTCGTGGCAGGCCGTTACGGTGGTGTTACCCCTTAAGGAAAATAATGTTTGCAAACATTTCGGAAATTCATTATTTCTCAGAATTATGATGGATAAAAAAAATGTAAGTTTTTTTTTCGAAAATCTAATTTTTTTCATCTATAACTTTTCTCTGAATATCTCCGCAGCCGTTCACTCAATAGGAAAAAGAAAAAGTTCCGGAAAAAAAATGATAACAAGTTTTTTTTACGAAAATCTCATTTTTTTCATCTCTAAATTTTCTCCGAATATTTTCGCAGCCATTCACTCAGGTAATAGGAAAAAAGGAAATTTCCGAAAAAAATCATAATAATAAGTTTTTATTTTACGAAAATCTCATTTCTTTTCATCTTTAACTTTTCTCCGAATATGTCCGCAGCCGTTCACTAAGGTCATAGGAAAAAGAGAAATTTCCGTGAAAAAATGAGGAATCATGAATTTTCCGTAAAAAAAAATGTGTTTTTGGGAAATAGACCAGAACTTGAATCTGTTTTAAATCATTTTTTCTCCGAAAATCTCAAATACGACTAAAATATGAGAAATTATGAAAAATTTGGAGAAAAATTTGCACTAGGGGTCCCTGCGGACCAAAGCCAGGAACGCTACCAACGGGACCATCTCATCGCTTGTAGAATATGTACACTTTCTGGTACTTGGGATTCGCGGCCGGATGGATGATTAGCTTGTTTTTGGGGATAATGCTTTATCGCTTGATAAAAGTATGAGAATTAATATAATAATACGAATATAAATATATTTCCGCTTACTTTTATGAATTATAATTTATTTGACACAAGGACAGGTGTGAGTAAAGCGTAAACAATTTTATATAAGATAAATAAGTTGTAATTTAGATTTATTATTATATTTAAATTAACGTATAAACTAAAAACAATAAGCGATCAGAGTGCGCGATACATTTTTTTTTATACATTAATACCGCAGAGAATCAAGAGTCGTGCTCAGATTGCTTTTTCCCTCAAAGTCTTCATCAAATAAGTTGTTCAACCAGTTGGTGAAGGCAATTTCTATATAGATAGACATAATTCTTATATATAGATAGTTTTGGAGAATACCGAAATACAGAAATTAAGTCAGTTTTGTTGTTGCGGAAGCAGTAACAAACAAAATTTATTTATAGCCGCAAGGAAATTCATAAGAAATTTGCATCCAGACAAAAAATTTACAGATTATCACCATATTTGCACATTGTGACACGCTGTACAGATAAAGAATAATAACGACAAACAGAAATAAAGTCAGTTTTTTTCCTCGCGGAAACCGTAACAAACAAAATTTATTTATAGACACAAGAAAATTCATAACAAGTTTTAATCCAGACAAAAGTTTTTCAAATTATCACGTCTCATATTCACACATCATCATACGCTGTACAGATAAAGAATAATAACGAAATACAGATATTAAGTCAATGTTTTTTTTTTCGTTGCGGAAGCAGTAAAAACATAGACACAAGAAAATTCATAAGAATTTTGAATTCAAACAAAAGATTTACAAATTATCATACATCATATTTGCACATTATGACACGCTGTACAGATAAATCGATCTTACAGTTTTGATTTTGTCTTTCGTTTTAATTTTCCTTGCGTGATTATTTTCGTTGACCGATCCCGCTAGAAAATGTCCTCTCATGACGAGATAATAGTTTATCACTCTCTTCGTGGGCCTCTTCATTGTGTGCTTGGCATCCCACGTACTCTAAATTTTTCATATCCGAAACTTTGTCGAGAACTTGCTGGAGAGTGTTGATTTTAACGGCAGTTCTCGATCGATCGCTGCACTCCAAGTTTGTCTCGCGTTCGGGCACTGAAAGCAACAATTCAAACAATATTACAAGCTTTTATTTAATTTGACTTTCTATGAAAATGGGCAATTGATATTTCGCCCACTCACCCACTCACTTCCCATTTTCACGCCTCGAAAATAAACATTTTGTTTATTTTCGAGACATGAGACCAAACGTGCAATATACGAAAAAAATCCATATATTGTTCGTTTTGTCTCATCGACGGGACACTTGCTCCATATCTCGCGTTTGTGATAATTTTTATTTCACTCGGTACGATAATGGTACGATAAAACGAAACCATTCTTTTTATGAATGTAAGTACTATTTTTCTTACCTACGATTGATTGTTTTCGCCGCAGATCACTAAATATATTTTATACCGAGACAATTATTTTTTTTACATCTAACACAATTCGAAAAATTGGTTAGCCCGAACACGCTTTATGCCAACACGAGCGACGAGCGGGAATCATCGATGACACATGACATCGGTTGTGTTTTTGTCGCTTAGTTCACTTCGGTGCGGTCATGCACTAGCGACGCACGCCGTGAAAACACTAACTACTAAAATCCAGTTTCACGGACGCTTTTGGATCGGGCTCGCCACAGGCGTTCGTACTCCTTACCTCTAGTCTTCCTGTCGTAGGGGCTCAACGGCACGGACAATGTCAACATAACCTTACACATTTCTCATAGGGGCTTGAAAGCACCTACAAGGTCAACATAACCTCACAAATTTTCGAACAATTCTCATAGGGCCTCAAGGGCATGTGCAAGGTCAAAATAACTTCACAAATTTTCGAACAATTTTCTCGTACGGACTCAAGGGCACGGACAAGGTCAACGCAACTTCATAAATTTCTAATAGAAGTTTAAGAACTAATACAAGGTCAACATAACCTCACAAATTTTCGAACAATTTTCTCGTAAGGGCTGTAGGGCATGTACGTGGTCAATGTAACCTCAAACATTTTCGAACAATTCTCATAGGGGCTCAAGAGCATGTGCAAGGTCAACATAACTTCACAAATTTTTGAACTTTTCCCGTAGGGCATCAAGGGCACGGACAAGGTCAATATAACCTCACAAATTTCTCATAAGGGCTTGAAAGCCCGTACAGGGTCAACATAACCTTACACATTTTCGAATAATTTTCTCATAGATGGTTAAGCTTTTTAGGAAAAACTAAGAATCGGGCTCTGGAGAATTACTTGGCGCAGAGCTTGATATTTTTTGCTTAAAATGTTATTCATCTCTGAGAAATCTATGTTGGAAGATTTTAGCAATCCCTCCCGCACTCATAAGTCACGTGGTACATCTATGACGCCTCAAGCTTTTTTTGGAAAATATCTGAACATCAGACTATGGAGAATTCACCGAGACGGGGGTTGACGATTCCCCTTTGACGGAATAATTATGAATTTCGGAGAAACGCCTGCTCGAAAAGTCCAGCTATCGCTCTCGCACTCAGTTGGTCCGAGCTACTTCAATTTCGGACGGAGCATAGATTATAATATTTTCTATCACACTGAATGATTTTTTATGTTTATCCATTTGTTAGTAACAAATTATTAAGGTTGTTGTTTTGGTCAAAAAAATGAACTGTCTTCTAAAACTCGTCATTTTTCGTAATTTATGAAATTTCGAAAAATTATCCGGTCTTACAAAAACTTTATTGTACTGAAAGTACATTTTTCGATTTTTATTTTTAGACGCACCTCATTGCCGAAAGGCCCTTTTCCCAAATAATAATAAATTTATTCCTTGTCAATATTTTTCAATTAAAAAACCCAATCTCGTCAAGACTATGTATTAATTGTATGTTCAATCTCGACCTCATGATCGCGATATTCCCGTCAGGAGAAATATTGAAAATCGACCTGTTTTTGGGCTTATGTCGATTAAAAAAAAACCTACGCGAATGTTCAGCCTTCGAAAGATTTGACATTGTCGACCCACGTGTCACTGAGTTAATGGTTAAAAAATCGGCATAAACCTAATTGGACGTAGTAAACGTAAAAAAGCGATCGGCACGAATCGAGCGATGAAAAAGGGGAAGCATCCGGAAGGAGACGCGGTCCGATCGGATCCCACGGTATCGAGAGGCGAAGACACAACCGCGCCGGGAGCTAGCCGCGTTTCCGGTCGCTCCTTTTTTCGCTGCTGTCTCAAGCGCAAGACCGGAAGTAAAGTCGTCGATAATCGATTCAGCGAGGATTTCGACACGAGCGAGACTTACGATTACATAGTCGAGAAGCTCGTGATAAAGAAAGTGCCGATCGGTTTGTTCGCGCGCGACGATACTCGCGGCAAGGAAGAAGAGGAGCCGGAAGTGTGCGACTGCGAGGGCCGGAAGTCCCCGAGGGAGAAAGCAAAGACGGTTTATTCGATCGCGCCGGCCGCGAATCCGTCCCTTTTTTACACGAGCGATAGCGTCGAGCCGGGGACTTCCGGTTTCGCGAGCGGCGGCACAGCCGGGAAGGTATTGCGTTTCACGAGCGCCGAAAAAACACTCGACGACGCGAACGGGGGTGCAATCGTTTACGACAAGGGTACGGGTATACTCGGGAGATTCACGGCGCTTCATCCGAATCTCAAAGAATCCGAGAGAGCCCCGAAAGATCCTTGTCCCCTGAACGCAACTCGGAGTCGTCGCTTGTTGGCCGAGGAAATATCGGAGATATCCGCTACGAGGATCGACCTTGCGGACACTTCCGGTACGCGAAAAAGTACGGAAGTTGACGGCGAAAAAACTGCGAGCGCCGTCGAATCGTCCAACGTTGCCAGCCACCGGGAAATACCCGCGAGGGACAAAGCGCCTCCAACCCACACTCGTAACCGAAACGAGCCCACCTCGTGCTTTCCCTTCGGACGTAGATACTCCGCGAGCACGATCGACGAGCCACCCAAGTCTGATAACGCTTCCGTGGAAAAATCCACCGATCGGGATTCACCGGAAGTCAAGGATTTCGCGAGAAACAGAAATTACACGGCAGTTCCGGTTCAAGTCCACGCTAGCTCCGCCTTGTCTGAAGAAAATACGAAAGATCGGTAGGAAGCAGCCTCGAGGGATCTTTTGCGAGTCGGAGTCGCTCAGCAACGACTCGGCTTTGGAACGTCCGGTCAATTTCCGCGGATGCTGACATACTTGGATAGCGAATGCCGTTGAAATTTGCATCGTTAAAATGCAACCAAAATATTTTTTTTTTTACTCTTAATATTTTTGGCCAGTTTTGGCGGTGAAAATAGCTCAAACGTTTTTACGAATTCTTATTAGAGATTTTCCGCATCAACTTGCAAAAAGCCTCTGTATAGTGATAAAAATGGAGAAATGAAAAACAACCAAATTAGTCTGCATTTCAACGATGCAAACTTCAACGCCATGATGACGAACGATTTTTCTAAACACTTCTCGAGGCACGTATTTTATTCGCTAGAAATGTAATAACAAATACTGCTTACGATTTCACGAATGGAGCGGGCTCCAGCCTGTACAATTCGTCAAATAATATAAAAAAGGTCGACTCGTCGACGAATCTTCCCTCACAATTGCTTCGTCCTAACTAAACCCCCCGCCCCGTGTCGATTCAATACTTACAAATGAAATTATGGTACGCAGTCGTAAAATGTCAGGAATGTAAAACGGGCTAACGACGACGATAAAATTAGGTCAATGGAGTATTAAAAGTATATGCTGATGGGCTTCTTATTTCGTGAGCCTGGAAAAAAAGAAAAACAGATTTAATATTTTCGCGACATGGTTGGATATTCAGCGGTCAGTTGAGGCTCACCTGGGGCGCTTGGACTGATCTTCCTCCTTATCAAGTTCGGCGGTCACGCTGAAATCGGTGAACAGATTCTGGCGCACCTGTTGGAAGCTCGCCGTTAGTTATCGATTGTCTATTAGCGGCAGATTAAGTGATTTTTCGTGCAATTTTTATTTAACTGACGTTGTCATTTTCTCGGTTCTGACACAGTTCCGGATTGCAGTTGCAGTTGGTGCAGGCGACGAGATTCTTGCGGCATGAGCAAAGACGCGACGAGCAGTGGCTCTTGCAGGCGCACTTTACGTCACCGTCCGAGGTTCTCTTGGCCGCGCCGGAAATCTCGCTGTTGCGGTTCTTCGCCCCGCGCTGAGAAGACATAGAATGTTGATGAAAAAAATTAAAAACGGTTCCCCGGGTTGGCAGTCAGAAGAGCGAAAAGCGAAATTATTGAAAAAAACTGATTTTTTTCTCTTGTTTTTCATGATTCTCGGCCCTTTCATGCGTGTGCGGATTTTCTACGTTTGAAGTTAAAAAAATTTCGTTAACGAAGATAAATATTACGTACCACCTTCTGGATCCGTTTGTACAGCGGAGTTTTCTTCCAGTCCGGATCGTTATTGTCGTCAGCCTCGCTGAAACTATCGTCCGTTATGTGGAACGACGAGTTGTAATCTGTGGGTTCGTACATTTGACGAATCCGCGGCGCAGAGCTAGCCTTTTTGTTTTCGTTCGTGGCCGATGAATTTACTTCCACCGAGAGCTACACCGAAAAGGAACGTTCTTCATTTTGTTTTGCGCATCGGCGAGGTCAAGATTCTTTTTTTTTTCTTAATGATAGCGATACTTTGCGATTTTTGAAGTCGCACGTAGGTAGAGAATTTCTTTTTTCGCAATCCGTCGCTCACCTGTTCCTCGAGCCTTTCGCACTTCTCTTTGTATGAGTCAAGTTCCTCCTCGAGTTCCTTGACCTTCTCGTAGGGCTGCTGGCGCAGCTCGTACTGCCGATTTTTCATCAGTGCCGCGTCGTGTTTTTCCTGAATTCAATGGCAAGGTTAGAACGTCAGGCTCATTGCCATTTGAGCTTGTTTGGATTTGTTTGGGTTTGCGAAGCTTAAAACGTCAAGCGGCAAATTCAACGGCTCGTACGTACCATCAATTCCCGATATTTGGTCTCAAGTTCCTGGATCTTGGCGGAGTTTCTCTTGTGATCGACAGCTATCGTTTCGAACAGAACTTTGACCGCCGCTTTCGCGTCGTTCATCGTTTGAATGTTGTTCAACCGAGTGGTGCCTCGATTTTCTGAAAACCACGAAACAAGGGATTCGAAAAATATAAATCTCGATAAAATAGAGCGTATATTCGTAGCGTCTCGTCGCGTACCCTGATCCGACTCCATGATCTCCCTTTGGAGATCCGCTATTTGAGCATTGCGCAGATCGAAATATTCCTTGAGCTCGTGGATTTGATTGGCCAGTTCGGGGTTCTTGGCAGCGTTCGCTTTTGCCTTTTCGAGCTCTTTCGCCAAGTACTCGCGATCTTGGATCAATTTTTCGAGCGAGGCTTCCGCGTCGATCGTACTCGTGATGACGGCACTCTCACGCATAATCCAATCGCGTATGCCGCCTTCCTTGTTACTTGAACTTTTTTCTCGCCTCTGCTGAGCTTTCCGCTGTAGCTCAAGGGCCTCCTGTAATTTGTTTTTTTCGTTTTTGAATTATTACGGTCTCGCTCGTTTGATCGTTGTGAACTTTATTGCGTTGAGGCGTTATGAAGCTAGTTATCAATTTTTTGAAATATCGTTGGCGTCTAAAAAGATAAATGTTATGCATAATAATAACAATAATAAAAATCATAATTAGTAAATGTAACGCGATTATTATTGTAATTAATAGATATTATAAGTAGTGACTATAATAATAAGTATTATTGTTGATTATAATTATTGTAATTGTATCATAGATAAAATTATTATTATTAACTATAGTTGTAAACCCAACTACAGCAAATAGTTATAACAATTATGAACTCGATTATTATTATCAATTATAATTATCAAGGACAATCGAGGAGTCTTCGAGTACGGCACAGTATTATAGTTACGGTATCAATGAAGATCGAGCCTGAGAAAATCTCATAATAATTATTACTATTATAATATGATAAAGATCGCATTATTGCAATGCAACGGAAATTATTTCTTTTTAGCCGTTTTCATTTTTTTTTAACCAATTTAGACTATAAATACCACATAAAGTTCTTACGCATTCACATAGGAAATTGACGAACTCAATTTGCAAACAAAGGCTTTGGATAATAGTAAAAATAAATAATTAAAATTCAAAAGTTGCATTCTAACGATACATATGCACGCGCAACAAAATATTTTATTATATAATGATAGTTTATATCTTGATATACACTACTCCAAAATATAAAACGAACATTTCTTCTACTTTTCTAGCGTTTTTCGAAGCGCTGTATCTATGTGAAAAATAGTCGTGTCGAGATGAAAAGAAAATAATTTTGAAGGTACAAGTTTCTAGTTTCCAGATTTTTTGGTAAACGTATTTTGTGAGCTACGATTGTCACGCGATGTTAAGAAATAGCGGGAGAAAAAGAAATCGAAAGTTTTTTTTTATCGGTCCACGGGCTAGGGTTTTTTTTCAGCTGACTCAATGTATAGGTCAGTTAGCTTGTTTATTCAGTTTCAGTTTGCTTTTTTGGTCTCTCTACGTCAATTTTTTGCTGTGATATCCGGGTTTGAATGAAAAATATCTTTTTGCCTTTGATCATCGATGTCTCAGCAACAAATGATCACACAGGAAATTAACCCGTAGACGCTAAAAAAAATTGAATTTTTTTTCCTCGTGCTATTTCTTATGATTGCGCGATAACCGTAGCTCACAAAAAATGTCTGCCAAAACATCTCGAAACAAGAAACTTGTAGCTTCAAAATGCTTTTTTTTAATCTCGATACGACAATTTTTCACATAGATACAGCGCTTCAAAAAACACAAAAAAAAATTGAAAAAATTTCTGTCCCTTTGATTTTTTGCAGTAATGTATATTATTACCAATGTTCCTAGTAAACTCATGACACAACTAGGAATTTTCTTTTCAGACATAATGGATTTAAATTGCATAATTTTCGTTTCACCGCGCAATAATTTTTCCTCACCTTCAGTCTCTTATTTATGGCGCACGCTTCCTCCATTTTTCTCTTGAAGACATTTTGTTGCTTGTTGTGCTGCGACTGGAGTCGCGTCATTTCATTTTGTCTCTTTCTGTCCTGATCCTTGAGTTTGTAGATTTCTCGTTCGCTCGCACGTTTCCACTTGCTGAAAGACTCCGCCTCTTTTCTCATTTCCCTGATGAGTTTGACTCTGGCCTGCTTGAGCGAATGTATCTCCGTGGATAGATTCTTGATCTGTTCGTCCGATTTCTCCTTCTTCTTGATGATTCTCATTTGTTCGGTGCACTTGCGCGAGAGTTCGCTGATTTGTTTCTCGAGTTCTTGGACCTTTTTGCGCCTCGTGGCGGCCAATTTGGCGCTGGCGTTGTTCGTCTGTACATTTTGCAGGGCCTGCAAAAGTTCCTCCTTCTCGCTTTGCAGTGTCTTGAGCTCGTTCTCCATGAGTTGCAGCTCCTTCGATTGTTCGGCGATGTGGGAGGAGTTTCTGAGTAGAGTCGACACGAGTTCCTCCTTGATGGCGAGGGTCCGATTGATGCTTTGAACTTCCTGATTGCGCTCGGCCTGGCGCAACGTATGCTCGGCGTGTTTCTCGTCGAGATCGGTACGCGCGTTATCATCCTCGTCCTCGGGTACCAGCGGGTCTCTGCTCTGGTTCTCATCGCACGAGGCGCGACTGGAGTTGCCCTCGCTCGTGGAGGACTGATCGATCGAGCACATAGCCGTCAATTCGTGTTGATGAATCTCCTCGGCGGTCTTCTTCTGATCGTCACGCAGATCCAGCAGTCTCTTGTAAAGGGGCTCGAAAAGGGAGCGCTCGGGTGACTGTGGCTCCAATTTGGCCAAAACGTCTTCGAAATCCTCGAGGATCTTCGTCATCGCGAGCCTCATGCTCTCCCGCGCTTGCTCGGCGAGCTCGGCGCGCTCGTGCATGTTGACGGTCTCAATGAGATTGGCGTTGAGCTGCTCGGTCAGCTCGCGAAGTTTTTTCTGCAGGATGCGCATTTTCTCTTGGAGCTCGGCGTGCTCGGGTGGACACGGGCCGAGATTGCCTTGGCCGACCAAAGCCAAACGAAGCTCATGCACGAGGCCGTTCAGGCGATTTATCTCGGCGGCTTTGGGATCCTGATTGACGATCGGCTTGTTTCTGATCTTGCGCGCGCGATCGGCGTATCTGAGGGTGCTCAGGGTCTCGTCAAGATTGTAATCGGCTGGGCTGACGCAAGCGATCATCAGAGTCATGGAATTTCCTCCCAATGAGTCCTGTAGCAAACGCGTCAACTTGCTGTCACGATAGCCGATGTACGAAGCGGCCGAGCCACCCTCGCCAAGCTGCGATATGACATTGCCGAGCGCCAACAGTCCTTTGTTTATGTTTACGCCTTCCTTGAATCGCTCACCGGTCGCTTGAGTTTTCTTGCTACGCTCCGAGCCAGCCAAATCCACCAGATGAAATTTCGATGTTGTCGCGCTGTTTGGATCGTCCACTTTCGTCTGGTGAATTACGATCGTGAAGATCGCATGACTTCGGCTACTTTGCGAATTCATCGCGGTCGCGCCTGTCGCTCGCTCGCTCGAGCCCTGACTCAGTGCCTGCAACGCCTCCTGCGCATTTGTCACCTCTCTCTCCGTCAAACCGAATATTTTGATGCCCTTCACGTCCTCCCTTATGTCGACTATGCGCTCGTTTCTCTGTTTGTCCGCCAGCAAGTCGTACAGTTGCTCCTGATACAACTCCATAAATGACACCGCCACCCTGTGCGAGTGGTCCGACCTCGACTTGATCGTGTCGAATATTTCATTGACCGCTCGCGGTATCACACCCATGGCCGTTTCCCCCTTGTAATTCGTCCCCATGCTGTGAGTCTTCCCGCTTCCCGTTTGCCCGTAAGCCAGGATCGTCACGTTGTAGCCTGAAAACAACGGCGGGTCATTTTCACGCTCGCGCCACCTCCCCGGAAAACGGAAAACCTTGCTGGCATTCTTGTTTGGGGCTCTGGACATTCTCATCTTTGCGTAGTTATTCTTTATTGCTCCCGTGCTTGGATTTCGTGGAGTTTTTTTTTTCGGAATATTGACGGGACTGGGTTTGCAATGTTTTACAACGATGGAAAAATAGATTTAGAATGAATGGGCGTGTATGGAAGTTTTTGCACATGCAAACATTCATTCGCATTGTTATATGCAACGACGTGGTTGTTACGCATTATTGACTCAGAAATTCCACGACTTTTCCACGTTTCGAAGATATTCCAGAGCCATTGGGGTCAAATAAAAAAAAACGAATTTTTTTTAAGATCAAATATATGAATATGTCAAATGGTGAAATAAAAAATTCGTGTTCTTGATCATAAACAGACATTTTTATGTCGGTGCCAATAAATAAAAAATAAACATAAACACTTATTTACAATAATAATTGTTTGGTTGTGTATCGACAAATCGAATGCAAATGTATAGAGCTTTAGCGTGAATTTGCTTTTAGTTTTCCAAATTCTCAATGTTTGACACTGACATTACTTTCTTTGTATATAATGAAGAATAATATAAATATTAAAAATATGCAAAAATATTTTTTTTGTACTTTTAAGTTTTTTTTTTTCAAGGCGGTTTCATTTTTCGTCATTCTTGCAACAAGTAAACGCTCAAAAATTCCAGAAGATTTTCAAAATTGCCTGATTTTTCCCGGATTATTCCACACGGAAAGAAATTCCCGGAGTTTTTCCTGTTTTCCATATACGTAACAGCCATGAACTATTTTTCTTTGGAGAGATAAAAATGTAATTTCCATTGCATTCCAACAATGCAAAGTTTAACGGCAAGATTTTTCAGTTTTCGAGATACCTGGTTGAGTTTTGGCACCAATAGTGTATCGAGAGAAGTATTTTCCAACTTAATAAAGTGATAATCGGTGACACAATTTGAATTTTGTAAAAGTTTTAATTTTCTTAGAAAAGTCTTTTTGCCCCGTAGCTTTTAAGAATTTTTGAGAATACTTCAAATTTTTCAATAAAACATTTTCACAGTATAACTTTGCAAAACTCGAGATCTTAAAATTATTTTCTGCACATAAGTAATCATAAAATAATTGCTACGCAAAGTAACATTATATAGTATGAATTGCTGCCAAATCTTTGCATTTGACGGCATTCTAATTTCACTGAAAAATTTGAAATCGAAAAAAAAGTTGAACGGTAAAATAATTCAATATAAAAATATTCCGTCCTATTTTATTATCTAAAATAAATAAACGAATTGAATAAATCGATTAATAAATTACTCCTGACACAAATAGGAGATGTGATCAGCTACAGAATATTATCGTCAAGATCTTGGAGAACAAAATGTAGGGCTGGAAGACCAGGGCTGGAAGACCATGAATGGCCCAAGGACAGACCGTTTTTCCTGTCAATATCAAACAAGCAATGTAAACAGTGAAGCAGATTATACAGGGTGTCCCAAAACTCAACGATAATCTGAGACCGGATGAAAGGCCAAGTTATACCAGTTCTGGGAAAAATAAAAAAAAAATCCATATCACTCCCCGGCTGGAAATTTGTTCAGGCTAGCCAGACTTATGGTCGGGCCGCAATGAGGGAGCTGTGTGGCTAGCCATATTATGGGAATTAGGATTTGGCCGTGAGCCTGCCGTGAACAGGCAGCCACAGGTCAGGCAAACTTATGGCAAACCTGAAAATGGCCATAATGTGGTTTGCCTCATCAGTGCCCTAATATGGCTCTATTAGGAGGCCCATGCATGGCAGTGCTGAGGCTAGCGCTAAAGTGGTGGCGCTATAGTCGTTGCATTTAAAAACTATATATATATACTTGCACGTCTGTGTCACTGTATACCCGGCTAGAAATTTATACATCGTACGTATTTGGGCTAAAATTTGAAAGTTTTCTCGATATATAAAAAGGATTTATGAATCGCAAAGAGAAGAACCGATATCTGACACGGCTGCGTGTTAGGAAATGTCGTTCGAAGAAAAAAGTTGCCGAGTCCTGATCATCGGTACAAGTACCAGGTATGTATAACCTTACTTTTTTCAACTTTTTCAAAATTTATGAATTTTTATACACTTGTGTATAGAATAATATCAATATAAAATGTAATTCAAAAAATATAGAAATATTTAAAAAATAAAAAATAGTATAATATCAATATTAAATATAATTTGACAAATGAGAACGATATACGTTTTGTTTACGAAAAATTTAAATATTTAGAGAAAGAGGCGTGAATGATAAAATTCAAGATCATGAAAGTCTTGATAAAGCTACCAGCGAACAATATCCTAATGCCAGTGGAGAGGATTCGAACACCAGCAAAGAAGATCTCCATGCCAGCGGAGACGGTTGGTTGTAATGGCAGCGAAGAAGATCCCCATGTCAGCGGAGAGAATCTCCACTCCAGCGAAGATCTCCATGTTAGCGGAGAGGGTTCGAACGGCAGCGAAGATCTCCATGCCAGCGGAGAGGGTTTTAATGGCAGCGAAGAAGATCCCCATGTCAGCGGAGAGGATTTAAATGGCAGCAAAGATGAAGAGCCTGGTCAAAAAATGTGCAACGTTGGAACAGAGATGAAGTTGAAGAACTGCGAGAATGGTCAAGTACCAGGTATGTATAACCTTACTTTTTTCAACCCTCACAAAAATTATGAATTTTTATATCCTTATGTATAGAATAATATCAATATAAAATATAATTCAAAAAATATTAAAATATTTAAAAAATAAAAAATAGTATAATATTAATATAAAATATAATTTGAAAAATGAGAATGATATACGTTGTTTTGTTTACGAAAAATTTGAATATTTACAGAAAGAGGCCCGAATGATAAGAATCAAGATCAGGAAAGTCTTGATAAAGCTACCAGCAAACAATATCCTAATGCCAGCGGAGAGAATTGGAACACCAGCGAAGAAGATCTCCATGCCAGCGGAGAGGGATTTAATGGCAGCGAAGAAGGTCCCCGTGTCAGCGGAGAGAATCTCAACCCCACTGAAGAAGATCTCCATGTCAGCGGAGAGGGTTCGAACGGCAGCGAAGAAGATCTCCATGCCAGCGGAGAGGGTTTTAATGGCAGTGAAGAAGATCCCCATGTCAGCGGAGAGGATTTAAATGGTAGCAAAGATGAAGAGCCTGGTCAAGAAAATGTGCAACGTTGGAACAGAGATGAAGTTGAAGAACTACGAGAATGGGTCATCGAATGCTCAAGTGTCAGGTATGTATAACCTTACTTTTTTTAACTTGTACATAATTTATGAATTTTTATATACTTGTGTATAGAACAATATCAATATAAAATATAATTCAAAAAATATAAAAGTATTTAAAAAATAAAAAATAGTATAATATCAATATAAAATATAATTCAAAAAATATAAAAGTATTTAAAAAATAAAAAATAGTATAATATCAATATAAAATATAATTTGAAAAATGAGAATGATATACGTTGTTTTGTTTACGAAAAATTTGAATATTTACAGAAAGAGGTCCAAATGATAAAATTTAAGATCAGGAAAGCCTTGATAAAGCTACCAGCAAACAATATCTTAATGCCGGCGAAGAGGATTCGAACACCAGCGAAGAAGATCTCCATGACAGCGGAGAGGGTTTTAATGGCAGCGAAAAAGATCTTCATGTCAGCGGAGAGAATCTCAACCCCAGCAAAGATCTCCATGTCAGCGGAGAGGGTTCGAATGGCAGCGAAGAAGATCTCCATGCCAGCGGAGAGGGTTTTAATGGCAGCGAAGAAGAACGCCCTGTCAGCGGAGAGAATCTCAACCCCAGGGAAGAAGATCTCTATGTCAGCGGAGAGGCTTCGATCGGACTGCATCCGATCAGGCAGTCGTATACACGCTATCATGAGGCGCTAGGATAGTGGCCCAATGAGGCAGATCCCGCCGTTATCGGGAACAGCGTTACATTTTTGTTCATGCCGTGATCAGATTGCCATACTGATGGCCCAATGAGGCTGCCAGATTTGGGCGTAACCAGGCTGCCAGATTTGGGCGTAACCAGGCTGCCAGATCCCGCCGTTATCGGGGACAGCGTTACATTTTTATTCACGCCGTGATCAGGTTGCCATACTAGCGCCATATAATGGCAGTCTGGCAACCTGATCCGCGCGTGATTAACGCCATAACTAAATTTCCAGCCGGGTCAGTTCACCGATAATAGAAATTTAAAAAAAAAAGTTGAAATTCGACACCCTTGGTCGCATTTTCAAGTCCTGTGATTACCAATGTCACAATTTCGCTGTGATTTTTTAAATTTCGTGATCTTCATTAGTTAATGATCTTCATTCGTTAATGAAGATCACGAAATTAAAAAAATCACAGCGAAATTGTAACATTGGTAATCACAGGACTTGAAAATGCGACCAAGGGTGTCGAATTTCAACTTTTTTTTTAAATGTCTATTATCGCTGAACTGAGTGATATGGATTTTTTTTAAATTTTTCCCAGAACTGGTATAACTTGGCCTTTCATCCGGTCTCAGATTATCGTTGAGTTTTGGGACACCCTGTATAATCTGCTTCACTGTTTACATTGCTTGTTTGATATTGACAGGAAAAACGGTCTGTCCTTGGGCCATTGTTCATGGTCTTCCAGCCCTACATTTTTTTCTCTAAGATCTTGACGATAATATTCTGTAGCTGATCACATCTTCTATTTGTGTCAGGAGTAATTTATTAATCGATTTGTTCAATTCGTTTATTTATTTTAGATAATAAAATACGACGGAATATTTTTATATTGAATTATTTTACCGTTCAACTTTTTTTTCGATTTTAAATTTTGCAGTGAAATTAGAATGCCGTCAAATGCAAACATTTTGCAGCAATTCATACTAAATAATGTTACTTTGCGTAGCAATTATTATATATAGCAAAAATAATAGTTATTTCAAAAGATGGCGCATTTAATCAAGATTTCAAAACGGTGCAACACTTGCCACTTTTGTTGCCATTAAAAATTTTGTCTTATTTTTTTCAAATTGAGCTCACTTTGAACAACTCAACATTAGGAATTTTTGTTACTAAAATTTGTTATTTTTTGTTTCTGGTCTGAAATAAAATTATTATTTTTAGTAAAGAGGTAATTGAGTCAGTTAAACATGTTTTTTACAATAAAAATTGGTTATTAACTGACTCAATTACCTCTTTACTAAAAATAATAATTTTATTTCAGACCAGAAACAAAAAATAACAAATTTTAGTAAAAATAAAATTATTATTTTTAGTAAAGAGGTTATTAACTGACTCAATTACCTCGTTACTAAAAATAATAATTTTATTTCAGACCAGAAACAAAAAATAACAAATTTTAGTAACAAAAAATCCTAATGTTGAGTTGTTCAAAACGAGCTCAATTTGAAGAAAATAAGAAATAAAATTTTTAATGGCAAGAAAAGTGGCAAGTGTTGCACCATTTTGAAATCTTCATTAAATGCGCCATCTTTTGAAACAACTTGCCAAGGGTAGTGTAGTACATTTTTTTTTCAAAATGAAGTGTCAAAGTTAACTAACAATATTTTTGTGAACCATGACTCACTAAAACTTAACTTATTTTATTAAATTAACAATGTTTTTTGCATTAATTTGTAGTTGCGATTAATAGCATCGTTAATGAAGATCACGAAATTAAAAAAATCACAGTGAAATTGTGACATTGGTAATCACAGGACTTGAAAATGCAACCAAGGGTGTCGAATTTCAACTTTTTTTTTTAAATGTCTATTATCGCTGAACTGAGTGATATGGATTTTTATTTTATTTTTCCCAGAACTGGTATAACTTGGCCTTTCATCCGGTCTCAGATTATCGTTTAGTTTTGGGACACCCTGTATTTTTTTTTTAACGAAGCAATGCTGAGGCAAAGTTCCGTGAATTAACACAACTTTACTTCTACTACTAGAAAATTAATTAATTCCTTGAAAAGTGAAAATATAATTGAAAATTAATTAATGAATTGAAAATCAAAAAATTAATTAAAAGTAAATTAGTTAATTGAAAATATAAAAGTTAATTAAATGAAACGATTTTTTAAATACTGAAATGCTCTTCTTAATTAAGAATTTCAATTAAAGAAATCAACCTCAATGAAAAGTTCTTTGGATCTCAAGAATAAAAATTTGGGTCTGAAGATATCACCTTTGAAAATTTGGCAGACAGTTTTGCGCACCGCCGTGTTGTAGAATTCCTCGTGATCGGCCTCGGGACCGAAGACGTGATTGAACGTGAAGGATTTGTCACTGTTTCGTACTTGAACCTGTTGTTCGCCGGGAACAACGCCGATACAAGTCTGGCAGCCTCTCTCGATCTCCGTAGGGACGAGCGGCCTGATCCTGAGGGCTACGCGGACTGTGTCGTCGTTCATTTTTCAGCTGCGACAGAAAAACGAATAAACAAGAGTCGGAATGTCGCCAACACAGAGAAAGGGGAAGAATTTTATTTCAGCTTCCAGATCGTGAATTGAAATATATTTATTTCAAACTACAGCAATTTGGATTGGGTTGTGAAGATTTTTCATTTTGCGGCGTATCATGTATGTGAATAAGGCTATTCGTTCTGACAAGATCAATTTTTGTTCAATTATGTGCGAACGTAGTATTTATTTATAGAAAAAAAAACTTTGAAATAAATGAATCAAAGAAGTGTGCGGCCGTGTAGGTGATAAGAGATCGTTAAAGTTTCAGCTGCGGTCCGGCCAGTGAAGGACTTCCAAGGTTATCGATGGAAATAAGAAATTGTTTTTCTTTACGTTTCGGCCCTCTGGTTCGGGTCCTCTTCAGAATATCTATATTTTTTGTTTCCCCGACCCAGAGGGCCGAAACGTAAAGAAACACAATTTCTTATTTCCATCGATAACCTTGGAAGTCCTTCAATGGCCGGACCGAAGCCGAAACTTTAACGATCAATTTGAAATAAAGTTTTCGAAATGACGCTAACGCGCGGTGGGCCTTTGGGGATGTAGAGAATTTTGATGCAAAGCTTGAAGGTTACAAACTTTCCGGAGCTTTCTCTTTGATCGAAATATATTTGCTACGTACCTGAGTAATTATCGATAATATTTGATTTACTACGCGGATCGTTCAACGTGCGCTCCGAATTATAATACTGCAGAGACGAGAAAATTCAGCGGGACTCGGAGTAGAAGCCTGGCGTTGCAACTGAACTTTTCAAATTTTCATCACTCGTCTGAACTCGACTCCGAAGAAGCAGTGCTGCCAGGTCGGGTAGAAACGCTTCTGTATGTACGTCCAATGAAAGCCGTTGTCCAATGAGAGCCGTCCCGGAAGTTCCCAGGTAAGAGAAGCCTTCATTGGATCCTGCGCGTCGAATCCGTCGAATCACGTGACAGGTTTCGGCTTGCCGAACGTCGATAGGCCCATGAAAACGGAACATCCGGTAAGAGAATTTTCACGAGCGCGGCAACTTCCCCTTCTTTTTAATTTTCGACCAATGGCAAGCGTTGGCCGACAGGCCTCAGCCAATGGCCATTTTGGTTATCCAAGAGAAAGCAGCACCGGTTCTTGGTGTCGGCCAGTGCAGCCAGATCGCGCGTAAAAGTTACCCCTTCTCTAGTCTCTTAGGCGCCCATCACACAATCATAGTAGCGCGTGTCCGTGAGCGAGCGACGCTCGGACGTCTTCGGGAAGAGCCGAGCGCCACCGAAGTTTCCCGACCGCCCCTTCGGCAGCTACACCAACACATGGACGCTGAGCACGTTCTTGTGCGGCCAAGCCGAACCGAAGGTTTCGACGGAAAAAGCAATCTGAGCACGACTCGCGCGTGACGTCACCCGACGGCATGAGCGAGGCTTTTAGATGATTTCAATGCTTATTTAGCTCTTGATTCTCTGCGTTATTAATGTATAAAAAAAATGTATCGCACACTCTCAAGGCTTATTTTTTTCAGTTTATACGTTAATTTAAATATAATAATAAATCTAAATTACAACTTATGTATCTTCTAAAATATTGTTTACGCTTTACTCACACCCGTCCTTATGCCAAATAAATTATATTTCATAAAAGTAAGCGGAAATATATTTATATTCGTATTATTATACTAATTCTCATAGCTCTCATATGAAACTCTCATATGAAAAAATCCAAAAAACTTCAAAACCTTAGATTTCAACTAACCAAGAACATACATCTTCACATTTTCAATCATGACGAATTTTTAAGAACAATATCATCACAAACACATCTGAACCAAAACAATATACATCACCTAAATTATCAAAACGTAAATGAAACAACCCAAAATCACAACATCTTATACTCAACCCTTACTAATAGACAACAGGACACAAATAATAATCTTTCCACTGATCCTCTGAATAATATAAATTCGACAATCACATTAAATAAAACGAAAGAATGGCTTATAAATCTCTCCAACATTGATATTCCGCTACACATTTCCACATTCTTGTCTCTAGGTGAAAAGTTTTGTTTTCCTTACCTCAAACTCTCGAACATAAAAACTCATATCCATAAATCAATCTCCGAACTTGAGCCCAAATTATATTTTTTACTCCACAAACCTAGACAAATCGAAATTAGAACCAGATTCACTAAAATCTTAAACAAAATAAATATTCCAACATCATTTTCCAACATTAATCAAATTATAAAACACACTTCCCCATTCTTAAAAAACAACCCTCAACTTTTAGTTACACGGGCTGACAAAGGAAATTCAACAGTCATTCTTAACAAATCAGATTACATTACAAAAACTCATAATTTACTCGCAGATTCCTCAACTTACAAATTAACAAATAGAAATCCCATCAACACTCTACAAAAAGGCATCAACAATATTCTCTCCAGATGGAAAACCCTAAAAATTATTGATGAAACAAAATACGAATACTTAAAAGCTGAAAATTGCAACCTATTTCGTCTCTATTGGCTGCCAAAAATTCATAAAAATAATTATTCACTTCGTCCAATAGTATCATCAATAAATAGTCCAACGCATAAACTAGCTGAATTTATACAATCTAAACTTTCTAAATTAATCAATACGACTAATTCACACGTCAAAGATAGTTTCCACCTAAAACATTCGCTTTCTAACATCTCAATTCCACTCAACTACAAATTGGTCTCGTTTGATGCTGTTTCTCTCTATACCAACATCCCATTACAACTTGTTATTCAAAGCCTTCAAAAAAGATCAAATCTATTTTCAAAAACGTTTCCTTTAAACGAAATAATTAAAGCCATAGAATACATCATGTTCTCAACTTTCTTTACATTTCAAAATGAAATTTACCAACACATCTCAGGTTTACCAATGGGCTCACCTCTGGCTCCAATACTATCTAACATCGTCATGATCGATGATGAAACAAATTGTCTGGAAAAATTTAAATTTTCGTTACCACTATATAAAAGATATATTGATGATATTATTATTGCTCTACCAACAGACAAAATCGAATCCACCAAAAAGATTTTTAACTCATATAACTCAAAATTACAATTTACATCAGAAAATGAAGTAGATAAAAAAAACCCGTTTCTTGATATACTTTTAATCCATAAACAAAATTCAATTATCACAAATTGGTATAGGAAACCAACCTGGTCAGGCACATTCATAAATTTCTTATCACACCACCCACTTTCCCAAAAAAGGCCATAATTTACATGCTAGTTGACAGAGCAATAAAATTATCCATCCTTCATTTCACAAAGAAAACCTCAAAATTATTACTAACAAGATGACACAAAATTGCTATCCGATCTCTTTCACAGAAAAAATAATAAAACATCGGCTTTCCACAATCAACAATCAAAAAAAGAACAACAACAATTGTGATTCTTCCAGACTAATAAATGTTCCTTACACAAAAAAAAAACATTCATCATCAACTAATTCGTCTTTTCCAACGATACAACATAACATTAGTCACAAACAATAAACACAACATTTCGTCGATTACTGGCTCCGCCAAAGACAATATAAATAACAACCAAAAATCCAACATAGTTTACAAAATCGATTGTAAGGATTGCAATGTCACATACATCGGCCAAACCAAAAGATACCTTGAAACCAGAATAAAAGAACATAAAAATACCCTAAAACAAGGTCCTAAAGACCGTGGTCCGAAGCACGGTCTTACATACAGGCTTGAAACCACAGTCTTACATACAGGTCTTGCAACTGAATCAAATATTGGTGGTGGGGGTGGTCGTCTTACTGTCGGCTCGTTAATTTTCTTGACCGCCGCTCGCATCGCTTCAATCAAATCATAGTCGAAACAGCGGAAGACGCATGTGGCAACACAACCTCACTTAATCGGCTACTATAAAGTTTTACATAACCGTTATTTAAAAAATCACGTGTTTTTTTATGACGGTGATATCGTGCGGATTTTTACATAATAATGACGACTAATTCGTGTGCGGTTCCAACGTGTGATACTGGACGTCAGTTAGTAAAGGAAAAACGTTCGGTGTTTCGGGTTCCGTCGAATATCGAACGTCGTCAAAAATGGATCACTGCAATTCCAGGAATTTCTCAGCTCATGCCTTCGCAATTCGTGTGTGAGAAACATTTTCTCCAACGATACATTCTAAGAAAGTGGGTAAAACATGACTTAAACGGTCGAGTTATCGCAGAGGTAAGTTGATTTTATCTTTTTTTATTTATGTCTATTTACTTGTCTAGCCGCTATGACAAGTTCGCAGCGCCGCTCTTGTGGCTATAAGCCAAAGCTTATTGCCGACATTAAGCGTACCACCCCCACCACCTTCGTTGCAAGACCTGTATGTAAGACCGTGCTTGAAACTCGCTCAAAATTTCAGTGGTGGGGGATGGCCTCTTATTGAAGCACCGAATGTTTCACCTCGTGACCACGAGGATCGCTGCTATAGAGTGATGCAGGCTGTGTGAGAGAGACGGAAATAGATTTCAAAAGTAAACAAAACCGAAACATAACCGCCGATTCACGCGTTTTTTTTAAGGACAATAAAACCTGCAATTTATGGAATGATTGAAATTATTTTTTTCGCGTTGGAGCCGGGAACCTGAAAAAAATGAAAAATTATTGGGAGCATTACAATAAATACTTTCCAGGCTGAAAAACAAAATAAAGTTAATGAATTATTTAAATTTATCCTACTCGAGAGTCCTTCGCTTAAAGGTCGGAAAAGAGGTGTTTTTTTTTAATTTACCAACGCAAACCGTTTCGGAAACTGCAAAGTAGAGATTATTGGAAATATTTCTTGGGACATGCATTAAATTTTTTCGAAGAGGAAATAAAGAATTGCAAAAGAAGCACTTTTTCTTAAGTATTTGTTTCATTTTCAAGAAACACATCCTGCAAGTGTTTCGGTCTGGAATAGTTGCCACTTATTTTCCGGTCATTTAAAACAACGCGTAAAGCCTATTTGTTTTATAAAAGCTAAAACACGTTTTTAAAAACCGAGCGCACGGGGATCGAACCCCTGAAAGCAGCATACGAAGCTTGCACCGAACCCCTCGGCCAACACGAGCTCGCATTGACACCTATATAAAAAACCAGGAAGACTAGAGGTAAGGAGTACGAACGCCGTGTCGTCGAAACGTCCGCAAAAGTGAGGACGAGAAGGGCGGCGCTGCTCTCCTACCGCACCGAAGTAAAGTCAGCAACAAACCAGTGCCGTAGGATACGCTCCCTCATATGGAGCGATAATTTGATCAAATGAATTGTAAAGGCAGTGCCGTACGGCATGCAAAAAGCACCCTTAGCCACTTCATATAGAGCGATCATTTCATCAAATTAGTTGTTCAACCAGTTGATGAAGGCAATTTCTATATAGATAGACAGAATTCTTATATATAGATCGTTTTGGAGAATACCGAAATACAGAAATTAAGTCAGTTTTTGTGTTGCGGAAACAGTAACAAACAAAATTTATTTATAGACACAAGGAAATTCATAAGAAATTTGCATCCAGACAAAAAATTTACAGATTATCACCATATTTACATATTGTGACACGCTGTACAGATAAAGAATAATAACGACAAACAGAAATAAAGTCAGTTTTTTTGCCTCGCAGAAACCGTAACGAACAAAATTTGTTTATAGACACAAAAAAATTCATAAGAAATTTTAATCCAGACAAAAGATTTACAAATTATCACACATCATATTTGCACATTATGACACGCTGTACAGATAAATCGATCTTACAGTTTTGATTTTTTCCTATTGTCTTTCGTGTTAATTTTCCTTGCGTGATTATTTTCGTTGACCGATCGCGCTAGAAAATATCCTCTCATGGCGAGATAATAGTTTATCACTCTCTTCGTGAGCTCTTCATTGTGTGCTTGGCAGCCCACGTACTCTAAATTTTTCATATCCGAAACTTTTCGCGAACTTGATGGAGAATGTTGATTTTAACGGCAGTTCTCGATCGATCGCTGCACTGAAAGTTTGTCTCGCGTTCGGGCACTGAAAGCAACATTTCAAACAATATTACAACCATTTATTTAAATTGACTTTCTATCAGAATGGCATATTGATATTTCACCACTCACTCACTCACTTCCCATTTTCACGCCTCGAAAATAAACATTTTGTTTATTTTCGAGACATGAGAAAACGTGCAATATACGAAAAAAAAAATCTATATTTTGCACGTTTTGTCTCATCGACGGGACACTTGGTGACGGCACGATAAAACGAAAGCATTCTTTTTATGAATGTAAGTACTATTTTTTTACCTACGATTGATTGTTTTCGCCGCCGATCACTAAATATATTTTATGCCGAGACAATTATTTTTTTTTACATCTAACACAATTCGCAAAATTGGTTAGCCCGAACACGCTTTATGCCAACACGAACGACGAGCGGGAATCATCGATGACACATGACGTTGGTTGTGTTCTTATCGCTTAGTTCACTTCGGTGCGGTCATGCACTAGCGACGCACGCCGTGAAAACACTAACTACTAAAATCCACAGTTTCACAGACGCTTTTGGATCGGGCTCGCCACAGGCGTTCGTACTCCTTACCTCTAGTCTTCCTGTAAAAAACATTCATATTCATTGTACCCACTTGGATAACTATAGTCTTTTGGTTTTTTTCAGGTTTACAATAAAGTTACTTTTAATTGTATTTAGATCCATCATACATTTTTGACATTGAATATCATAATTTGCCTTCACCAGCCAATTGTACAGCTAGGTTAGGTTCCTATGAGTCAACAATCGATTTCCATCTCTCGCACAGCCTGCACCACTCTATCGCAGCGACTCTCGTGGTCACTAGGCGAAACGGCCGGTGCTTCAATACGAGGACATACCCCCACCACCAGAGTTTCAAGCCTGCATGTAAGCCGTGGTTCTTACCGCTCGTTCCATGTAAACGCGCGTTCATGCGTGCGCGTGCAGTATATTTCGTCGCGAGACAGGCAGCGTAGGCGTACATGCCAGTTGTGGATGCGACGACTCGAGTCTTGGCTCGCAAAGTTTGCAGCGTTTTTTTCTCCTCGGTACAAACTTGGCGAGGAATTGACGTTCGCCTGATCGCGTCGATAACTTTCTACCATCGCGGATCATCGTAGACTCGTCTCATCATGGACGAGTTACAGAATTACAAGCTTCAGCTTCAGCAGGCAAGCACAAAACGTCGTTTCGTCCATTAACCTTGACTCGTAAAAATCCTGTGATTATGTTTAATCCTTGCGCGCGAGTCGGAGAAAAACCCTCGTTTCCGTGTTCTTTGACTTCGTGAAAATCGGAGCGTTGTACCCGATCCCATTCGTTTCCGTCCGGTTCGCCTCAAGTGACGACGTTTTTCGAGATATTTGGGAGAAACGCAAATTCGTCATGACGTTCGGGACGAGTTACAATAATTGCTTCGAATTCTAGAATAGACTGAACTGTACGAAGTTGCGGGCTTAACCTAAAAATTCGAAAATTCGTTCGTGTCGCAAGAGTACAGCGTTGTGCGAGTTTCATTCGGAATGAAAAAACTCGGTATTTCCTGACATCGTTTGCTTTGTTTGGGTTTACCGGAAGCTTGGGGTACCCGGAAATTTACCGGAAGTCCTCGCCAACTTTGGAAATACGATCGACCTATCGTATTTCCGAAGTCGGCAAGGACTTCCGGTGAACTTGCCCACTTTCGGTTAAAAAATTCCCATTGGGAATCCCCACACGCACCAGTACTGCCGTCACATGGTAGAACGCGGCATCTACGAAAAAATCGAAAATGCATTTTACTATATAGAACGATGAGAAATTTCGTACTGATTCCAACGGTACCAAAAACGCAGTTTCCATTTTTTTTTGTCTATGCCGCCTTCCATATGACGGCAGAGTATGTCCGCGTTGGACAAAAGCCCCGGCAAATTTTGGAAAGCTCTGCCGTTGATTTCTCTGAAAACGATCAGTCGCTATTCATCCCGTGAACGTTTCTTTACCTTTGATTCCGCTGGTCATCAGTGGCCAAAGTGGAAAATTTTGGTTGTCGAGAAAATGGTACGACGAAGAGAATATCCTGAATAAAACAAAGCGCCGTTGTAATTTAGGTGGAAGCGGCGCTCACCACGGATTCGGCGAACGAGGAACTGCTGAAACTGAAGATAGACCTGGAGGAAGTGATAGAGCTCTCGAATGATCTGATAAAGTCGCAACAGCAGGAAAAGAAGCAGGCCAATGGCATGGATGCGCAGGATCCGATCCTGGTGGCCGTTCTCACCTACAAATGGAAGGTCGGGGACCAGTGTATGGCACCCTGGAGCGAGGATAACAAGTTAGTTTAATATCCCAGCGCAACTTTTTATTCAAAAAAAGTTAATCTTCAATGCTAGATACTTTTGATTTCTTTTCAATTCATCAGTCCTATACAACTTCACTGGATTATTTTTTTTCAATATGAGAATGGCTGTGCAAAGCTTTTTTTAAGTTTCAATTGATCGACGACCCTGCGACAACTTCTTTTGATATCTTTTCAATTGATCAATGCCTCTGCAGAACTTCTTTCAATTTCTTGTCAATTGATCAACGACTGCAGAACTTGTTTTAATTTTTTTTCAACCAATCAACGATCCTACAGAACTTTTGATTTACTTGGGATTGATTAACAACGCCCCGGAACTTCCTTTGATTTCTTCCCTATTGATCATCAACTCTACACAACTTTTATTGATTTCACTCGAGCAACGACTTTACCAAACTTCATTTCGTTTCTTTTCAACTGTTCAACGACTCTGCGGAATTCTTTTGATTTCTTTTTAGTTCATCAACGATCTCACCTAACTTTTTTTTATTTCGTTTTAAGGAGAGATATACACCTATATTTCCTAGGAGCCGGAAAAACGTCATTTTTGTGAATTTTTTCAAGGAAAACTATTTGAAATTTCGGATTGGGGTTTTAATTATCTAAAAGCATATACATTCAAAAATATGTTTAATTTTCTTTATTCAAAATTATCAAAAATATACAAGGATATTGTATGATCCTGGGAGCGTCGTAAAAAATCTGCATATACCGTACCCACTGGCGTTTCTTCAAAAATCATCTGAAAAAAAACCAAAAAGATTATTAAATTAGATACTATAATCTAGTACTTGTCATGGCCGATTTTGAAAATATCGATTTATGACAAAATGGCGGACGTTTGAACATAGTGATTTTTGGGCCAAAAATTCCTTATTATTATGCCTACAAAACAAAAACTAAGTAACAAAAAAAAAAGTCCTATGAAAAGTACTAGATAATGGTGTATGGAATAACCACAAAAAACCTCAAGGCAATCGGTTCATTGGTTTTCGAGAAATTTTGGGTACCGATTTGAAAAACGTGGTTTGGAGAAAAACGCGTTTGAAAATTTGGGAATGAATAAATCATGAAATTTGTCGACTTACACGGAATCATCGATACCAGGCCCACAGTGTAGGTCTTCTACGGTCGACGGAATGTTCATAGTTTCTAAATCCTCGACCTCGACCATCTGGATGTATATCTCTCCTTAAGGGCGGGGTAAAGTATTTAACTTTTTTTTTTCATTTTTGTTTAATTTTTTAAATAAATGCATAATATATCAAGAATATTGTGTTAAAATTTCAAGTCGATCGGAGTAAAATTGACGAATTTATGAGTATTTGAGCGTCTATTGCTCCATGCCGTTCTCTTCTGCGTTTTTCAAACCGTTTTTCTGAGACTTGTCATATTTGAAGTCCGTGTGCACGATAACTCAAAATCTACTGGACCAATCGCTTTGAAATTTTGCACAGTACTTCTTCACATAATTCACCAGGTATTGTCGAGAGCTTTTTTGTTTTTTTTAAATAATTACTAATTTTTGAACAACAAATTAGCCGATTTTTTTAGCGAAAATCGGGTTTTTGGCTCCCAAGTGCGAAAAATCGAAAAATCGAAAAAAAAAAAATCCTCCCGTCATTACCTCGAGAAGCATCTCCTTTAACAAATGCATTTTGATTTTTTTGTTTCAAATGATTCTGTCGCGAGTCACGGTGCACACCGCAAACCAACTTTTTTTCGAGGCGCCTCCGGGGTTTAATTTTCACTCGCTCAATTTTGAATATTTTGCAATGCAAATTTAGAAGAATTTTGTTCAAATGTTACTTTATTATATGTAAATTTTTCAATAAACGAACGCTATTCGTTACGCCAAAAACAAATCTTAAAAACATGCCTTTTTTTCGCCGAATTAACTTTACCCCGCCGTTAATTTCCCTCGACCATCAACAAACGCTGTTTCCCCCGCTACAAAGCTGCGTTTGCCATTCAGATACTACGAGGCCACGATAGACGTCATAAGCGAGGACGGCACGGTCCACGTTACGTTCAGCGAGTACAAAAACACGGACGTCACGACGCTGAGTCAATTGAAGGCGGCGGCGAAGAGGCCAGCCTCCGATTGGGTGGATCAAAAATCGAAGTAAGTTTGGTAGCACGTAAGAGGATTGAATTTAAACAGCAAACTAAAGCTGCGTAACGACGATAATGATAATAATGATGATGATGATGATGATACGAGTCTGCGGATCAGTATGATGCTTCTGCTATTAATCCTACGTTTTCTTCCCTCGCTCCTTGTATGTCCGTACTTCTCGACGAAACTTGTTTACGCCAACTCTACGCTCTCTTACCCAATATCATAATCGTCCCTCGCCGCTGAGATTCAGGAGAAGGTAAAAAGCAACGCAGTCGTATGATTTGTTACCCGTCCGAAGCAGATAAGCACTTCATATATTGGATTTTCTAATTATTAGTCGGATAAGTACGTAGCAACGCATAAACGAGTGTAACAGGTTTTTCACCGCTTTAATTTTTCGTTCTCGCGATTGCGAAAAAAAACACTAATCCGTCATAAGATTACGAATCTGGACGAAAAATTGAAAGAAATAAATAAACAGAACGAAGAGTAGTAGAAAATAAAGAGAATAAACGTGTGTACGTAACTTGGAGAAAGTCAGTCTTGCGATAAAATGCGAGAAACTTGAACCATCCTCATTCACCATCCAAAGCCCTCCCCCTCTCTCTGAGACGACTCTCTACAGGCATCATAGTGTTGTCTTTTGGCAGGAAATTACAAGCGGCCGCGGTAGCCGGCTCCGATCCCAATAAGCAGCGCGAGTATCTCAAGAAGAAGAAGCAAAAGAAGCTGCAACGTTTCAAGGAGCTCGAGGAGGAGCGGGAACAGGAGAAGAACAAGTGGATCGCGTTCACGTCGAAGGTCAGTTGATACTTCGTCATGTCTCTATGCGAGACTATGAAACGAAACATTTGTAATTATCGAGTTCCGTTCAATTATCGAACCAATTGTAATTGTCCTTCGTTCGTGGATATAAAGTCTCATTCGTGAATTGTCTAATCGTTGGTAATTACGTTTGATTGATTATCAAATCATTGGTAGTTGTAAATACTCGCAAATTGTCATCAATTTGCATTTTTCTTACTATTGTAATTATCTAGTTTTTCATATTCGTGATCAGATTGTTTGTAATTATAATTAATTTGAAATCTTTCATGTTATTGATTAATTATGAAATTTTCAATTCTCTTCAATTATTAATTGTTAACTTGTCATTATCGAGTGTTATTAATTAATTATCAAACCAACTGTAATGATAAATTCTCGTTAATTAATTATAATTAATTTGTCATTATCGAGTGTTATTAATTATTATCAAATCAATTGTAATAATACATTTTCGTCAGTTATCATTCATTTGTATATATCTTACTATTGTAATTATCTAAAATCTTTTAGAATTCGCAATTAAATCATTTGTCATTATCGAGTCACTTGTAATTATCGACTGTTATTAATTAATTATAAAGGTTGGAGCACTTATGAATTCTCGTCAATTATATATCTATATATATATATATATATATATATATATATATATATATATAGAGTTTTATTTGCATAACTTGGAATACAAGTTTTTTACAAACTATTTCCTTACATATTGTTCCTTATTTCTAACTTAAGCCTACAATTCTATCCTGCACCTGCACTTCTCTTTCTTTTTACCTCTACTACTTATCACTAACGCCTCCGTCCTCCTCCTTACTCTTTTTTGCGCACAATACCTCTATTTCTCTAAAATACCGGCAGATTCCAACATTTATTTTTCCGCCTAACATATTAATGATTTCTCCTTTTATCGCGATCTCATCCACTCCCTGCATCCACTCCTCAGCTTCTTTTCTTGTTTCCTTTGGCATTAAAGCCCATGCTTTTCTGCACACTATGAGGTGTTCCACGGTCTCATTTTGTTCCTCACATATCCTGCATCTCCAGTCCTTCACCCCCTTTTTTCCCGCTCTCCAGACGTTTCCACACCTTAATCTTGCCCACAATTCTTTGTCCCTACCCTTCACCCCTTCCTCCTTCCAATACTTCCACGGGCTTTCCTCGTTCTCCACCAAGTATTTATACATGCTATTGTACGATGATTTTTTTATTTTTTCTTCTTCCTCCAATATTTTCTTTTTTAGGTTTTCTAATCCTTCTCCAATCTTTTTTTCTATTGTTCTCTCTTCTTTCTTCTCCCCTATCATCATTATTATTTCCTCTATGCCCATTTCCCTTAATACTTTTTTCAAATCCTTTCCCCACTTCGACGGTGCACCATTCGCTATCGCCCTCATCTCCTCTCTTAAACATATTTTTGGCCATCTCTCGTTCTCCATCTTTAGCACCTCCTTGATGTACCTCAGTACGCGTTCTCTGATTACATATTCTATAGTGGGCACACCCAGCTCCCTCCTCCATATATAATTTGGGGTCTCTCTGTTTACCCCCAACGCCATTTTACAGTACAATTCTCGTCAATGATTAATAATCAATGATCATGAATGAGCAATTATCGAAAGTTATTAATTAATGATGAAATCTTTTGCAATTATCATACAGTTGTAACGATCGAACTTGTTGGTCAATTACCAAATGTTTGTAATAATAAATCCTCCTTATTTGTCAACTTTTATTAATTTATCGTCAAATCATTTGTCACGCAATCGCATCGTGAGTAAATACAAGTATTAATCATAACTATCAAATATATCATAATGGTCATTCATTCGTAATTATCGTTCTCTTATAATAATAAAGTTCCGTTCGATTTCTCGTAGTCGGCGAAGAAGGGAGTCGTGAAGAAGAGTATATTCGCGACACCGGAGAACGTCAACGGCCGCGTGGGTATCGGCACATGCGGCGTGAGCGGACGGGAAATGACGAAGTTCACCAACGGCGAGAAGTGGAGGCGGGGTGCATAAAACGAGTACGCAGCGTAGCAAGACACGAAGCCGGAAAGACAAATTCACCGCTGGATGTACACGACGAGTTGTGAGAACATTTTTCTGCGCCCGGTCTCGGTGCTCGATCTCGTCCGGCCGAAATATTGCGAAAACGAGAAAAGCCTCGCGACGCGGAAACACGCGGAAGGCAAAATTGGAGAGGGCGAGAAATGCGCAGCCCAAAGTCGCGAGGAATTTTGATTTTTTTTTTTTTCAATCTTCCATCGGGATTGTCCACGGTGGATTCTCGTCCCGAAGGAAGCGAAGAATCGACATGGTCGGGATATCTTCGTACTTTGGACCATAGTACTTAGCGGATTCGATTCCCGAGCACTTTTCTTCCCCTCTCGTTCTTTCTCTTCCCGATGGGGAAAACGCACCGAGTCGCGGCGATCGTTTATTTCTCTCCAGTCGCGTCACTGGGCATCGTTCAACGTTTTTCTTCCGGATCCGCGGAAAAACATGCTGCCTCGCCGAGGCAATCTCCGACGAGCCGCGTGACCTCAACCGATCCTCGACCCAACGGAACGAAAATTCGGATCGGCGAAAATGCCCGTCGTCCGTTCTCTGCGTTATTGCGAAAGTGAATTCGCAACAGTATTTCTTTCGTGTATCGTAAATTATAGTACATCGGTACGAACAGTCTCGAGGGCGAAATTCATCGAAGGGGGGGGGGGTGAAGAGGGATTCGATTCTTGTCGAGGGACTGAGAGAGCGAGAGAGAGGGAGAAAGAGAGAGAGGTCGGGTCAACGGGGAAATTGTGCAAGTGACACGGGCCTAGTTGGAATGGTGAAAAAAAAAGTGTTGGATTGTTTTCTTTTGTGACGATTGGGCAAAAGGGGGCGTCAAGGGAAAAATGAGTTTGTGCCGTGTTCAAGTTCAAACTCCGAGATTGCGTGAAATCTCACCGTTTCTGTATGTATTATCCGACTTATCGTACAATATAAATAAATGTATATTTTAAGGTGGAAGAGTAGTCGGGAGGAATTCATTTTCCGGTTGAAGCGACGCTGTGCAGGGCCGATACTCGGAGCGGTGACCGTTTAGCCGTGAACCGGCTGGTGCATCAACCATCCATCAGAAGGCCGATATTTCTTAGACTTTGCTGCATATGCTTGAGTAAAATTGTGCATTAGACAATCGGAAGAATATGGGGTCGTACACCAGTACGGGTTTTTCACAGTTTCTCCATACCCTCGGCAAATGCGGTATAGTGTAACTTAAGGGGTAAGGCCACTGTAACGGCCCAAAAAAAAAGGTTTTTTCACTAATTTTTTGCTCCCGAAATTGAAGATATTTGAAAAAAAACTTTTAATGGTGTTATCGGGCATACATTAAACTTTATTATAAAATTTTTTTACAGTAAAAAAAAAAAACAAAATGGCGGTTCCACAGCTATCTTCCCGGGACATGTTTTGCTTCCAGGGCTCCGCGGCACGCAGCACCACTGGTGCACTTTTGAATCTAGAACAAAAAAAAAAATCATTAATCTAGAGGGCTATAGCTAGAGAATGTCGATCGGATTTTAAAAAGTATCAATTTTTGTGGATTTGGCGTGCGTTTGAAAAAAAAATTGATTTTTGACGAAAAAAACGGCAAGTTTTTTGTTAATAAAAAATCAATAAATAAAGTTCTTGAAAATTCCGATCGACATTCTCAAGATAATGTAAATGTTCACATCTGGTTAAAATTTCAAGTAAAAAAAATGAAAATTGTTCGAGTTATGCTGCGTGCCATTTTGAAAAACCATGTTTCGAGAAAAACGCGTTTAAAGTTTTGCGAATAGTTTTTTATTGGAAAAAATTAAAAAAAGAAGTTCTTATTTTAAGGGGTCTTCTTATTCTAGAGGGTTTAAACTATTTTTTAAGCCAATAAAAAAAAATCGATTTTTCAAAAAATTTACAGTGGCCTTACCCCTTAAGCGGAGAGATTGCCCTTTAGGCAGCCGAAAATAAGCGAATATTCAAGATTTTTTGGGTCGAAGCTATTTATTCCACATGATCAAAATTTTATTTACATATTGTATTTTTTGATTTTGGGAAAAAAAATCTTTTTAATTTTCAACCATGGCGGCTGTACGACATTTGTTTCAGAAATGGTTGCCGCCCGAGTTATTCCACGGGCTCTATTTCAACCTAAGAAAGTCCAATGAAAAGTGAAAATTCGATAGATGGTCTTTGAAAAAATGTTATATTTTTGGTGAAATTTTTACTATAGGATTCATTAATGAAAAAGTCGTTTTTCGTAATAATTTTTAACGAACTTTAGGTTTGCATAGACGGTAATTATGTCATTTAGAAATGTGCAAAATTTCGAAATGATCGATGCGATAGTTTTTGAGTTATCCTGTACGAGGTTAGTGAAAAAGTGGTTCGCAGGAAAAGGCGTTTACAGTTTCAAGCCTCAAAAATATGGTGGCTGATTGACCTACCAATTAATCTGCGATTTCGGGGCCATGAAGTAGTCCCTCAGCCTCCTCGCGATGTTCATTTTCGGCTACAAGCTCTTCTTTACTACTCCCCCTTTACGTTATCCCCCTTAATATGGCTGTAGACGCAACGGAAGTTAGGTTTAAGGGAGACTTTGTCCTTGGAGTGCCATATTTCAGGTGTTTACATTTTTTTTTTAACGAAACGAGTAAAGCTTTTTGAGTGCGGTTTTTTCTTGCTTTTATTCATGATATACAGAACGTGAAAATTTTTTTTTGAAAAAAAAAAACCAAAATGGCGGCCGTTGCAGCTCCGCGAAAACAGGTCATCAAATCGCGGGAGGTAAACGGCTGACATCACTGCCCCCTCTTTGTTGATCTGAAACACAAATTCAAAGCATATTATCAATCTGTGACCCTTTGGTCATGGAATGACGGATGGGTTTTTCGTTTGGTACAAATTTCGGAAAATGGCGGCAATTAAAAAAAAAAAAAAAATTTCGCGTTTTTTTTCCCATAAAAAGATAAATAATAAATGCAAAAATGTATCTATCGAAAAAACGATCCGTCATTCCGTGAAGACGTATTTTCTGAGTATGCTCTCCAAAGTCCAGGTCGATATGTTAATTACAGCGGTCAGGAGAATGTCAGCCATTTTTAAAAACGTGTTTTCGAGAAAAACGCTTTTAAAGTTTTGTAATGTGTTTACACAAATGTGTTTATAATTACCGCTAATCGGCAATGCCTGGTCCATAGAGGCATCCCTCCTCTTCTTCTAGCTGCTCATGTTGAGCCGGTAACATCTCCCGCTGGGCACAAAGGACAAAGTCTCCCTTAATTGGGAAGGGACCTAAAAAAGGAACCTAAAAACCCCCAAGGGTTGACGAAAGTCAAGAAAAAGACTGATTAAACTTTCAAAAGATTCACTTTAATAAAATCATTTTGTACAACGAGATATTTCCTTTCTACCGTTCATATATCAAAGTACTCGAAACGGAACGCATCGTAATTATATTTAATTCTTACAAGGGTTACGTTATTCCTGTTGTGTTCAATGAACGCGTTGTACGTAAACACGCCCGAGTACGCTTGTTTTATTTTCTTTTTTTTTTTTTTTCGGTACAACGCTCGGTAGAAATATTCAAAATTGTCTCATTTGAAGTCAAAACCGCGACGAATTCCGCGCGGTGACTGTAGCGCAAAACTTATATCAACAATAAATACGCGGTCAATGATACCAAAAAGGACAAGTAACGCAGTTGATGATCGGGAGGATCTTTTTTTTTTCGTTCGACGAAACGCGGATCTTCCCCCTGCTGCGAAAAGGAATTTTCGTTTTTTTTGGGCTTTTTCTGGCTTTTCTTTCGAGATTCGTAATAATATTGGCAGTAATTGGGGCCCACTGGAACCCAGGGGTGTAGGATTTCCGAGGGAAGAGGAGCCCGTGACAATGTGAGACGCAATGTTTCGGATTTTTTGGTGCTCCGGAATGCTTTTTTTTGGGCCCTGACTGGCAGTTTACGATTGATAATTTTACGCACGTGCACCGATTACCGGGCTCGAGCGTTTTATCGGATAATGTCGAAGGACACTGACTTTTTTCGACGTAGACGCGTTCGGAAAAAATTCGCAAATTAATTTGAAATTACGAAAAATTCTACTACATCGTCGAAGAAAAATAAAGGAGTTCAAGTCTCAGCAATTTGGCAGCAGTTTCTTGAAAAGTCGTGAATTTTTTCACGACCACCCGAGTCGGATGTTCGGAATTTTAAAACTTTCTTTCTCGAAAACGATATACGGAAACTCGGGAAAAGTTCAAAGTTGAACTTTTTCGGATTTGGCTGTGCTTGAAAAAAATCAGCATCCTTCAAAACTCATCTCGGTAAGGCTCGGCCGGCCTAAATTGATTTTTCTTCGCCCTGTAAAGTCTTGTGTGCCTGACAGTCTCTTCAACTCATTACAAATCCTTCGAAACAATCAGAAACTTAATTTTCTCGATCGATAATCATCGTCCATTGACTGCTTTCATCTCAATCAGTTCTATTCGGCCACTCGACGCTCTTAATCAACATACCTCCCTTTTTCTTCTCTACAAGCGTCGAGAAAGGCGCCCTGCGACATTTCGAGATTTTCGGCGAAGCGGAACGTCGTTCAGCTCTCGCCACACACGCTTACTTTTTGTTTTTTTTTTTTTTTTCGTAAGCTAAACGGATATTTACAAACAAGACAGGGGTGTTTTTTTTTTTCGTTCCCGATAAATGGGAGACACGGCGAAGCGGAAATTAACACTGCGACCATCTACCGCGTGATATCGATTCTATGTGAAATTCCGCAAAGGACCTCGAGTATTTGTGCAGCTGGTCGTCCCATGGACTTCGTGTTCTTTTGTTCTCATTTTAAAGATATCAAATTCATTTTTCGAATTTTTCTACAATTCGAGGATTACGAGGACTTGTCGGGTTTTCCTACTCGATGAATAAAAAAAAAAGGCAAGAAAAAAAGTGCATTCGCGTGAGTGGCCTGATTGACGGTTTTAAGATGGATACGTGTACTATTCACTAGAGCGCTTGTGCTAAAGTTTACGTTCGTCTAGTCGACCGTGTCGTTTTTCGCCGGCTTCGTCGTCCTTGCATCCCCCTTCTTCGGCGACGGCAATTCTGTGGCAGTCTTCTGAGACCCGCTTAGATTACTGCTCTCGTTTACCGGTGAGATTTCTCCCTCCGTTGCCTCGCTCGGGCACTTCTTCGATCATACGTGTATCGTGAATTCTTGTCTCTCCTGTTCCTTTCGCTGCTGATACCTGCGATAAACGCAAGCCGTTAAGGGGCTGTACCAGTGTGACACTTTCAACAAATCGATTTTTTTTTGCCTTTTTCGACTGTTTATACTTTCAAGAATATCATTATCATTTATATCAATATCATTTTATGTTGCAAAAATCGATAGTTAAATCTTTAAACGCGTTTTTCTCGAAATGAGAATTCTCAAATTTGCTGACATTGTAGCTCAAAGAGCAATTATCCAATTGACTTGAAATTTGAACTGAGTACTCTTGAATATACAGGGTGTCCCAAAACTCAACGATAATCTGAGACCGGATGAAAGGCCAAGTTATACCAGTTCTGGGAAAAATAAAAAAAAAATCCATATCACTCAGTTCAGCGATAATAGACATTTTAAAAAAAAAGTTGAAATTCGACACCCTTGGTCGTATTTTCAAGTCCTGTGATTACCAATGTCACAATTTCGCTGTGATTTTTATTGTAAAAAACAAATGTTTTTTACAATAAAAATTGGTTATTAACTGACTCAATTACCTCTTTACTAAAAATAATAATTTTATTTCAGACCAGAAACAAAAAATAACAAATTTTAGTAACAAAAAATCCTAATGTTGAGTTGTTCAAAATGAGCTCAGTTTGAAAAAAAATAAGAAATAAAATTTTTAATGGCAAGAAAAGTGGCAAGTGTTGCACCATTTTGAAATCTTGATTAAATGCGCAATCTTTTGAAACAACTTGCCAAGGGTAGTGTAGTACATTTTTTTTTCAAAATGAAGTGTCAAAGTTAACTAACAATATTTTTGTGAACCATGACTCACTAAAACTTAACTTATTTTATTAAATTAACAATGTTTTTTGCATTAATTTGTAGTTGCGATTAATAGCATCGTTAATGAAGATCACGAAATTAAAAAAATCACAGCGAAATTGTGACATTGGTAATCACAGGACTTGAAAATGCGACCAAGGGTGTCGAATTTCAACTTTTTTTTAAAAATGTCTATTATCGCTGAACTGAGTGATATGGATTTTTTTTTTATTTTTCCCAGAACTGGTATAACTTGGCCTTTCATCCGGTCTCAGATTATCGTTGAGTTTTGGGACACCCTGTATTTACTCTACAATGACGTAGGATATTTTTGATTGTGTGTAAAACACACTTTTTTCATAACTACGCCATTATGTTAGATTTTGATATTTTTCGAAAATCCTTCGTCATTGTACAGGAAATACCTTCCAGTTTAACGACATTTTTTCCTTTTTCGGTTTCAGCTACTCAATCGGCCCGAATCATGTCAGTAATGGAGGAACTTATTTTTTGGCGCCTCCGAAGGCAGCATACGTCGATTGAATCTCAATATTTTTCTATGAAAAAATTATGTAATATAGGTCAAATATAGCCAAATATATTCTTCATTTTCCGAAACGTATAATTGAGTACTTTTATTCCAATAAAATTCCCGAAAATCACCCAAATTTTCAGCGTTCACACTGGTATAGCATCTTAAATTATATTCGACATAATTATTTCCTTCGTTTTTCCTCTAAAGTTCTCCATTCCATGCCACACACCTTGCCAGCATGGTCTCGACCGCTTCGATCGGAAGTCTGCCAAGACTGCCACCGTGACGAGTTGCAATGGACAAACCCTGCCATTCCCTGCTGTCCCGATCACGATCGCGATCGCATTCCGCCTCGCTCAATTCTCGACTGTCGCTGAATCCGCTCGGTGGCAAAAGCGTCATGTCCTCAACCGAACTGTGTGCATCATAAAAAAAAATAAGGACATACGCAACGTTAGATTTCACATTCTCAATTGCAATCGTTGCGATAAAAAATGGCCACTTTTCATATTACTTTGAAAAAAGGTCACTCTTGCTTTTATTTTAGAGATTTGGTGTTAATTATCTGTTGTGTTTTATCATCGAAAAAGAAAGAATACTTTTTTATATTTTGTTCGCCTTCTATTTTCAATTTTTCAGTTTTTTATTGGCCGTCTATTTTTAATTTTTCTATTTTTTCAGTTTTCTATTTCATTAAAAAAAAACTCGGTTTTCTATTTTCATTTTTCAATTTTTTTGGCTTTCTATTTTCAATTTTTCGATTTTTTTTTCGACCAGCTATTTTCAATTCTTCATTTTTTTGGCTTTGTATTTTTAATTTTTCAATTCTTTTTCGGCCTTCTATTTTCAGTTTTTCTATTTTTTTTCGGCATTTTTTCAAAGTCACACGAGGAACGTCTTTATCCGATCTACGATAAAGACGATAGCCGCAATTGTGATGTCCGCTAGTAGATGTAGAGATGAAATAAAAAAGAAACATAATACGGCGGTAGACCTAGCGTGATTGCTAAATTCATCAACTCCAAAAATTAACTCCCCAACTTTTTCATATACATTCGTGAGTGCACAAAGGAAGTCCCCAGTTGAGTTTTCGGGGCGTAAAAAATAGGGAATCACACTGGCCTACCAACGGGACACGAGCGACCGAATTGAAATAAATGATATATATGGACTGAGTGCTATTTGGAAACAGACAAACCTTGGCTACCTGCGAGTGGACCGGCTCGGCTGTCGACTACGTCGTCTGCCAAGCGACGGTGAACCCTCGTTGTTGGACTCCGTGCTAGATTCGACGCCGCGCGAGAAAACATCTGCGCAAACGAGCATTCTCAATGACATGTTCGACTCATCAAGTGAATCTCGGATATTGCGAAACGAAGGAGGTATTCTTCGGATTAATTCGATTCGACCAAAATATTGCGAGTAATACCGAAAAATAAGTGATAATGAAACTCGCATTTACGATAATAATAATAATGACGATGGACTAATATAATGATGGAAATATTTTTATATTTATAATAATAATGAAATTCGTTTTTAGATCGAAAATAATTTTTTTCCCTCTACTACTCGACAGCCTCTGACGTTTTTACATAATACTTTACCTCTGCAGGGCTTCACCGGAACTCTGTAGCTCGGACCGGCGCACTCGCCGCAAGGACTCCCGGACGTGTCGCTCCCGGAGCCCTGGCGACTCGAGCGCATTTTGCTCTCGGCCTCGGCGATGCTTGGGAAATAACGCTGCTTGTGCCATCGCGGAGTTTTCGATCTGTGCGCGAGCAGAAGGGTAAGATTTAGAGCACACGCTAATTTTGTTTTTTTTTTGCTCGTAATGATTCGCTAGGAAGACTATCAACATTATTCACAATGCCCTTGCGGGCTTTTGGGATCTCATCACGTTTCAGTCGAAATTGGTAAGTTCACCAGTCGCGTACGATTTAAGGGCTAAGGCCACGGTAGAATTTTCAAAAAATCGATTTTTTTCGCTAAAAAGGTGCTTTATCGTCATAAGAATAAGTTACTATTCGATTTATAGCAAGACATTTTTTTTTCACCGACTTTGAGCGTATAACGTAAGCCCACCTCTGGCAACGGCCATAGAGTACCTAAAACTTTAAGGGAGACTTTGTCCCGGATTGAGCAGCGGGAGTTGTTAGCGGCTCAACATGAGCAGCTAGAAGAAGAGGAGGGATGCCTCTATGGACCAGGCATTGCCGATTAGCGGCAATTATAAACACATTTGTGTAAACACATTACAAAACTTTAAACGCGTTTTTCTCGAAAGCACGTTTTTAAAAATGGCTGACATTCTCCTGACCGCTGTAATTAACATATCGACCTGGACTTTGGAGAGCATACTCAGAAAATATGTCTTCACGGAATGACGGATCGTTTTTTTCGATAGATACATTTTTGCATTTATTATTTATCTTTTTATGCGAAAAAAACGGGGAAAATTCGATTTTTTTTTACATTGCCGCCATTTTCCGAAATTTGTACTAAACGAAAAACCCATCCGTCATTCCATAACCAAAGGGTCACAGATTGATAATATGCTTTGAATTTGTGTTTCAGATCAACAAAGAGGGGGCAGTGATGTCAGCCGTTTACCTCCCGCGATTTGAGGACCTGTTTTCGCGGAGCTGCAACGGCCGCCATTTTGTTTTTTTTAAATTTTTTAACGTTCTGTATATCATGAATAAAAGCAAGAAAAAACCGCACTCAAAAAGCTTCACTCGTTTCCTTTAAAAAAAAATAAAATGTAAACACCTGAAATATGGCACTCCAAGGACAAAGTCTCCCTTAAACGCGTTTTTTCTCGAAACAGCTTTTTTCCAATTGGCGTGACAAATAACTTCAAGAATTTTCATTCGATATAGCATTTTTCTACGAAATTTTTCACTGAAAATTTTATATATTTTTTTTTTACAATATTTTTTAAATTCCGCACGTACTGCTCTAGGTATTCTAATGTAGATTGACGAGAATTTTTGTTTTTTGTTCTAGGTTAAAAAATGTGGGTGCTAAATGTCACGCCGCGGAGGGCCTAAAAAAAGATAAAAGAAAATATTAGCAGTCGGCCATTTTCTGCATCGACAAAAATATATATATTTTCTAACAGTTTGATATTCATACCAAACAGATGTGTAATTAATTTCCACGAGTAAATCACTTTATCATACGAAAAAAATTGTTAAATTCGCACACGATTTTATACCCGTTACTGTGGCCGAACCCCTTAACGAGTGAATACCCTAGTAAATTTAATTTCTAAGCCGGATCTATACCTCTCGAAATCGACGCTCGATCTCTCGTAATCGATCGTATTGATGTCCTCGTTCTCGAGGTGTCCAAAAGTCTTGAATTGCATCGTGTAGTCAAGTGTCGCGGTGGTGACCGATCGATTTTCGCGCCCGGGCACGCTGAAAGTCGCGTAGGGGCTGATCTCGTACATTTCCGAGCCGTGATCATTGGCGGTCTTGTGATTGTCCTGTTTCACCGGTGAACTCGTATAGACCTGATGATTGCGACGATTCTCGCGTTCGGCGGTTGACTTTAGTTGGACGGTTGACATGCAACTGGACATGTGATGATGGGACTGATGTTGGGCTTGTTGGCCGATACCGAGGCCGGTCTGTTGTTGCTGCTGTCCCGGCATTATCTCGCCGAGATATGAAGTTCTGCCGTTACGCTTGAGCATCACGTAGCCAACGACAACGGCCGAGAAGATAAGCACGATCGCGCACACGAGGGGCACCACGACGTACAGGACTTTGTGATTCGGTGGACTGCGAACGGTATCGTCGTCCATTATCAGATCATTGGGCGGACCTATGCTTATTCCGCTCAAGGTCGTAGTCGCGAATTCCATCTTTGTTTGCGTCGCTCCCGCGTCGTTGTGCGCCGTTAGGCGAAGACTGTACCAAGCGGCTGGCTTCAAATCGCGAATCAACAGATTCTCAGTTGCTTTGCTCGCCACCAATATCCAAGGCTCGGTGTTTATACGCCGCCGATATTCCACGGTGTAGTACTGAATCGGACAACCGCCGTTCGGCCAAGACAGTAAATTCAGCCGGACCGACGTCGAATTCACACCTACGATCTCTCGCTCCTTTGGCAACGGGGGCGCTGAAATGAACGACGATGGGCGAGATTAGATTCTACGATGGGAGAAACTCTAGCAGGAGGGGAGAAAAACATATAAAGCGGGTACACGTATACGTAAACTCTCTTCGAAAGAAAAAAAAACCTATAAATTAATTGAAATTAATATATACAGTGGCGTGCAAAAGTTTCGGGCCAACCTTTTTTTCTCAGTTCGATAAAGTATTTAATGCCTGAACCTCTCCATCATTTCAAATATTTGAGGGACCTATGATATGCGTAACAGCGCAGTATATTATTTTGTTTGTATAGTGTATGGTTTGTGTACAGCGTCGAACGCGTTCGGTCAGTGTGCAAAAATATTGGCCCGCTGTCTCGCCTTCTCCAGCCACACGGTTTGTTTACGTTTTCTTCCGCGCTTTCTCTCGCGTTAGTTCGAAACATAAAGAACGATGAAAAAATCAGTTCTATTTCTGCCGCAATGGCGAAACACACAAAAGTTGAGGTCCGCGAAGTTGTGTTAACGGGTTACCCCCACTTGCGATTTTGAAAGAATTGATTTTTTTTTATTGCATTTTTTTGAAGTATAAGTATCTGAGAATATGTCCTGAAAATTTCAAGTCGATCAGAACAAAATTGACTGAGATATGAGCGTTGAAAGAGAAGAATCCGTTGTGTAAACGACCGGCTAATTGAAACTTTAAACGCGTTTTTCTCAAAATGGCATTTCTGAAGTCGGTGACCAAGATTACTCGAACACTAATGAACCGATCTTCTTGAAATTTTGCAGGCTTATTTAATACATAAAAATGTAGTCTTTAATCGTTCGATTAAAGACTACATACTAAAACGGCCCAAAAACGGCCGTTTTTTTTTCGTTAAAATCGAACCATTAACTTTGACTGTCCGCCATTTTGTGAAAAATGAATATTTTTTAAAATCCTTCGATTAAAGACTAGTTTATACTTATATTTGACTAAATCCATCCGCATTTTTTTTTTTCAGATGATCCACTTCGCCGCAATGTTGGTCACCGCAAACCGTGTATATAAAAACATTATTTCATTGACGGCCATTCGCCAGTAAACAATGTAATATTTTACATTAAAAAAATTGATGACAGTTCTTCAAGATGTGTTCTTTAAGATGTTATATTGATCGATTAAAAAAGTATTGTAGTTTTCTTTAAAAAAATCACGAAAAAGGACTTTTTTTTGCGCTACAAGTGGGGGTAAGTGGGGGGCCTTAAAACTATTTGAAAAAGGAAAGAGTTCTCGTGATATTGCAAATACTCTATTTGGAAAAGCACAGTAAACCGTATTATTGCGAAATATAAATCAACAAATTCGTTGTGTGATAAAAGTCGAAGCGGTAGACCACGAAAAACTTCAAAACGCGTGGACAAAATCATTAAAAGAAAGTGCGTCATGGATCCGCGAAAAACTGCAGCAATAATTTCGCGAGAATTACGCAGTGAAAATCTTGCTGATATCAGTCGGAGTACGGTATCCCGACGTCCGAAGGCTGTGGGATTGATTGGGCGCGTCGGTGTAAAGAAACCACTCATTAGCACAAAGAATAAGAAGGCTAGATTGAATTTTGCCAAAAAATATCAACATTGGACAATATCGAATCGGCGGAAAGTTCTTTTTTCCGACGAATCCAAATTTCAATTGTTCGGAATTGATGGTCGCAAGTACGTAAGATGTTTAGCAGGTACCAGATACGATGTACGATATCAAATTCCAACTGTAAAACACGGTGGCGGAAATGTCAAAGTTTGGGGAGCATTTTCTGATAACGGTATTGGTCCGCTAACAGAAATCCAAGGCAATATGGACGCTATAATGTATCGAAATATATTGCAAGACCATATGCTCCCATTTGCAAAGAAAAATATGCCGAATGGGTGGATATTTCAACACGACAATGATCCCAAAGATGCTTCGCGTCTTGTAAAGAATTTCCTTGAAAGCCGAAAAGTGTGCCTTCTCAACTGGCCCTCGGAGTCACCGGATTTAAATCCGATTGAACATTTGTGGCAAGACCCCAAGGTTCGCGTTGGAACGAACAATCACTCTAACAAGACGGAATTATGGGATCATTTGCAATATGAGTGGGAAAAGATGCCACAAGATCGCATCTCGCAATTAATTGCGTCTATACCCCGACGATGTGCTGCTGTAATCGCTGCTAAGGGCATGGCAACGAAGTATTGACTCTACAGAGAAAACCAAACCATGTTTTGTTTTTTGTTTCCATACGCAATAGTATATGGCCCAATACTTAAGCACAGTCGTTAAATAAAAACTGTTGGATAGTTAATTGTCGAAGAGTGATATTACTGTTTATACCACATTTTTTTTAAATACCAAGCATCTCGACGCCAATTATAAGCGTCATCACTCGTTTGTATTTCCCGTACCATTGTTTTCCTATGCAATATCCACGAAAAATAGGGTGGCCCGAAACTTTTGCACGCTACTGTACAAGGGACGGCTGAAAAGTTCTCGGCCTGAGCTACTAACGAGCGAATAGATGTTCAGTGACTCATAGAACTTCAGCCGAGAACTTTTCAGCCTCTCGATGATCTTGTTTCCTAGGGCTTCGACCATTTTTAACGAATATTGTAAGCGTTGGGGAGAACGAGGGGCCAATTTGTATTCAGGGGACAACAAAATCGATGTACTTCAAAAATATATACGAAACTTCATTTTTTCTTCTAAAAATACATAATTAAAATCAGTTAAAATGTTGAATGAATTTTCGAAATCAAGAAATGAGGTGATCTCAAGAGTCTCACCAGTCCCCTTGGTGGTGGCACTGATCAACGAGCTTGGATCACCCGTGCCGACTCTGTTGTGCGCCGTCATATGAGCCAGATACGACGAACCGCACTTGAGACCGCTCAGCGTGAATTCCGTTTGTTCAGGCGAGAGCGCTATCTCCTCCCAGCCACCTTGATCTTTCTTGTAGCTCAGAACGTAGCCTTGTATCGTCGCGCCACCGTTTTCCGGATGATTCCAGCGAAATTTAATGCTGTGAGTCGTCGTGTACTGGAGCTCGAGAACGGGCGCCCGGGGTGGCATTACCACGACGAGGGTGTACGTTATCGAATCGTCGCCGAAGAGATTGCTCGCCGAGCACGTGTAATTACCGGCGATCGATTGCTCGAGGCCTGCGAGACGAAGAGGGAAAATGAATTTTTGATGTTGCGCTAAAACTTTGTTCCTTTCAATGCATACGAACGATATGATTCTTCATTGGAAGGGACATTAGCGGAAGGAAAGAAAAATATAAACTGGGTGTACGTACACGATAACTAAAAAGACTAGATCCGCTACGGATTCGGTACGGTATAAATGCCGGAAGTGGGTTTCCTCTCTTTAAAAGAAACAAAAAAAACGCACAAATAAATTAAATTATGAAAAGTTCTCGCCCCGAGCTACTAACGAGCGAATAAAGCTGTTGCTTAGGCCAATAAGACTTCGGCCGAGAACTTTTCAGCCTCCCCATGACTGTATGATAAAAAAATGCATTCACAAAATTAGCTGCCTGGGTGAACCGCCTCATTCTTAACTTACGTCCAAAAATTTCATCGTCCTTACAATTCTTGAAATATTCTTGAAATTGACTTTTTCTAAAAATAAATTCACCGTGAATATTGAGATGGCCGTCGTCTGTAATTTCATAATGACGTCCGGTCGAGATCTGGGTATTCCTGTGCGTCCAGATCGGTCGCGGTGTCGGATTGCCGACGACCAGACAGGACAGCGTCACGGAAGACTTAACGGCGCGGCGCAAAAGTTGCGAAAACGACGCGACTCGTGCCGGAGCTATAAGACATTACATGTCACATTTACTTCTTCGTATTTTTCGGCGAATGAATTTTTCATCTCACACGACATGCTCAATCCATGCTGCGGTATCGTTTTTACCGCGAGTATTTGTGGTCTGAGTGACTATGGGTGTCGCTTCACCCTCGCCTAGTCCCGTCGTAGCGGATACCCAAAATTCGTAAAGTTGTCGCTCCGTCAAGCCCCGCAGCTCCATCGTCAATGTGTCCGTGGGCAGAGTCGGCGGCTCGTGCATCGTGTGAGAATTGTGCCTGCTCGCACCGGTCTCCTTGCTGTAGACTGTGTACTGGGAGACTTGACCGTTCGGTTGTAAAGGCGGAAGCCACGATACCAATATGCTGTCGGCCGTTAGGGCGAGCGCTTTTATTCCGGCGGGAGGACCGGGAACTGGAAATTTACCGGATTTACATTTTTTATTCATGGATAATTATTCGAGGGGAACCGGACCAATTTTCGCACCGGCTGGAAGTAAGAAAAATAAGCGTGAAGATCTCACCATCTTCCTCGGTCGTGCAAAATATCGGTGGACTCAGGACCCCGTCACCCGCGCCGGTATACGCCAGCACTCTTATCGAATAATTCGTGTACTTGTACAACGTGTGTAGAAATGTTTCCTCGTTGGATATCCGTTTGACGTCGCCTACCGTGGATATTTCCACTGTGAGAAAAAAGGAAAAAAACCGTAAATACTGTCATCGAGAGGAAATGAAAAAAGAGGCTATTGCTTGACGATTCTTTAAGTCAAAATATCTGCACAGAGATCTCTGTTCTTTGGCACTTGGAAGAGCGGAAGGTATTTGAATTGCGTAACGTTAACCCTCGGTATCATTTTATATCGGGCATACTCACTGTTGTCAGTCGGTACCGGTCGGTACGATACTTTGTATCCTTGGATTATTCCACCGTGAAGATGAGCCGGCGGCGCGCTCCACGATACTTTGACGCTTTGGGAAGACAATGGGGTGCAAGTAACTTGTGTCGGGGGTGCCTCTGGAACTGTAAAGGGCAAGGTAAAAAATTCGTCACTACGCAAGGCGAGGCTGAAAAGTTCTCGGCCCAGTCATTTTATTCGCTCGTCGGTCGCTCTGTGTGGCTCTAATATAGATTCATATGATTGATTTTACAATAAAAAATATTAATCATTGAATATGTCACATATTTGCGAAAATTCCAGTCCAATGGTTCACAGGAAAATTCTGTCGAGAAAAAACCAGTCGGGGAATCCTTTATACCTCCTTCTTGAGTCGTGCCAACGACTGACGGACTCGCTGGGCCGCTTGCAATGCTATTGAAGGCTCTTATCGTGATGTCGTACTTGGTGAACTTTCTAAGACCCGTGAGTTGTACCTTGGTGGTGGCCCAACCGTTAACGGTGAGGCTCTTGCTCTGATTGACACCTTCGGACGTCGAAGACGAGTATTCCGACCACGTGACTATGTAACCAAGGAGATCACCGTTGCAAGATTCTTTGGGTGGTGCCTTGACGTGAAGAATGATACGGTAGGTTTGTAAAATCGGCATTTGCAAAATACTGAACGTCCGGCCACAATTTACCTGCCAATGAACGATCAATTCGCCGGGACCGGCCGACTGGACTTTGACATTCTGCGGTGGTTCCGTCGGCGCTGAAAACACAAATAGCGCGTGTACGAGTCAGAAAATGAAAAGCGCGGAACGAACGACACTCACTGCATCGATCCGAAGATCAATTGAAATTCACCTTCTTCCTGAGTCTTGGCTACGACCGGATCGGTCGGTTCGCTCGCGTCGATCGAGTTTATCGCGAATATGCGAAAGGTGTAAGTGACGGCCGGATGTAGGCCGGTGACCAGTGCGATTTCTTGATCGTCACCGTTGTTGTCGTATCGCGGTAGTCCTGAACGGGCGCGCGCACGATCGCGTTATTTACGAGTATGAACGTAAGAAAAGAGAAACGAAATACTCAGGGACGTTGAAGAACGAACCATTGGACGTGGGATTGGCCGAGGTTGCCAGCGCGGAGGAACCCGGTGTGAAGGTGACGTTGTGCGTCTTCGCGGGGTCCCACTCGTCAACGCTACCATGCATCATCGACCGATACTGTATTACGTAATTCCTTATCGGACTGTTACCGTCGAAGGACCTTCGCCAGGACAGTCTTATCGATCTCGAGCCTATCTCGATCACCTCCAAGGCGGTTGGTGGGTCGGGTCTCTCTGTGTAAAAAACCAACGTTCACAACAGTGATAATGCAATTATTTTTTTTTATTTGTACGTATACAAGACGAGGCTGAAAAGTTCTCGGCCTGTTAGTTAATGGCTCAGGCCGAGAACTTTTCAGCCTCATTTTGTTCGCGTGCATTTATATTTTTAATCCTCCAATATTGAATTGAACTTCCCAAAGGCCTAAACGAAAATCCAGCGAGGATGAAAAGTTACCTTGAACCGCCAAATAAACCAAGTGCTCGCTCCGACCGAAAGCATTGTCGGCGGTGCATCTGTAGGTGCCGGAATCTTGTCTATCGCTGCTGCCAATTGACAGCTGTGACTTGAGGCCATTGTCCGTTTTGACCTGGCTTATGCTGAGCCTGAGGGCGTTCGTGTCGAGACGATCGTTGTTGTGGAGCCACTGTACCTCGATCGGATTGTCACCGATCACGGTACAGTCGAGTGTAACCGATTCGCCTCTCCTTATCGTCACGTTTTTACTTTGGAACTCGAATCTCGCTGGTTCTGCGAACAAAACCCAAACAAACGAAAATATTAGTAGTCGGCCATATTGTGCATCGAAATAAAAAAATATATATTTTCTAACAGCTTGATATTCATGCTATATAGATGTGTAATTAATTTTATTAGCGAATCACTTTTCTATACGAAAAATTGTATACCCGTTACTGTGGCCTAACCCCTTAAGGTAAATTTTGAATAGGAAGCATTCGAAGCGCTATGAAATTCGTTTGGCGCGATTAACGTTCATTTACCATTGACCGAGACGTAGATAACTTTACTGAGACCCAATCCAATGCCGTTGTTCGCCCGGCACAAATAATGGCCCTCGTCCTGCGGGCCAGCCGAGGCCGTCCACAACGAGCCATTCGGCAATATCGTGATTCTCCCGTCAAGACCGTCCATCAAAGGTTGATAATCGTTGGAGGTTCTTCCTCGACCGCGTAGCCACGTGATACGAGGCGGTGGAAAACCTTTCGCCTCGCAGTGAACGTTCAACGGATTGCCCAGCAGGCTCGCCACGTCCTGGGGCTCGAAGATCCACTGGGGCGGCACTTTCACCAAAAGTTCCGCCGTATGATTGACCTTGGCCGCGTTGTTGGTCGCCACGCAGGTGTACTTGCCGCTGTGACGCGACAACAATTCCTTGAAGACGAGCACGCTGAAGAACTCGGCACCGCGTTCCTCGATCTGGACCGATAGTGGAATTTAGATGTTAAAATTAATTTCAAACCTTCGAACAAAATTCGACCCGAACGCAATTTTATTTCTTTCAATAATCGGCGAAACGAAATTTCAACGAATTTTCCAAACGGCCGCTCGGACTGACCTGAAGCGAGGACGGCAGCGGTTTTCCGTCCTTCAGCCATGAGAAATAAATCGGCAGATCGCCGGAAGTGATGCTGCAGGTGACCTGAGCGCGGCTGCCCTCCTGCAGATTTGGCGGAAATCCGAAGGGGCTCATGATCGGCGGACCTGCGAACAACAAAACGAATGAACCTCCGAAAACCATTTTTTCATTATACTTTAGGCAATAACGATTCATTATTATTTTTTTTTCAATAACTGTACTCGACAACGCGAAACGACCTTGCGAAGCTCCTCCACACATTCATTCCTAGACTTTCACCCTCACAGGCGAATCCTCCTTCGGAGGCTGTGCCAAGGAAATAAGTGGAAATAAAAGAAAAGGGAAAGAATCGAAATCTCCGGAGGATCGAGGTCTCTCTCTCTCTCGTCGAACAGTGTATTTACGATACATCGTTTTTTGTCGAGCCCCCTCCTCACCCCACAGAGTCTGCGTCTCTTTCGCGGCCGACCATTCGCGGTAGGAAATACGTTTCTATTATCTTCTCCTTCTCGTTTTCCAAGCGAGATGAAAAATATCTCTACAGTCTGTAGAAAAGTTTCAGGCTGGGGTGAAATTGTATTCTGCTCCCATCGGGGAGGGTATACCGGCCAGACGATCAAGACTTACTGCTCACTGTGAGTCTTATATCTCGGCTGGCAGTTTCGCCCGATCTTGCTCTAACGGTGCACGTGTAAGTTCCATTGTCGTTCGGATCGACGGTCGCTATGGTGAGGTAACCCTCGTTATCCACGCGATGTCTCATGTCAAGGGGCAGTTCGACCCCACCCCTCGACCATTCCACCGACGTTATCGGATATCCCGAGTAAGGACACGCTATAGTTGTATCCACACCGGCTATCGCTCTTACCGGACCAATAGACCTGATGTATGGCGGGCCTGTTAAAAAAAAAAAAAAGGAAAACGGAAAGAAAATTTCTCATCAATTATTTGTCGCGAGTGTCATTGGGGTTTTTGGAAAATCTTTGAGGCCGCTTGTACATTTACAACGATCAAAAAATCGATTAATTTTTTTTTCTTCTTTAAGGGGTAAGGCCACTGTAAATTTTTTGAAAAATCGATTTTTTTTTATTGGCTTAAAAAATAGTTTAAACCCTCTAGAATAAGAAAAAAAAGGTCCTGTGCTTCTTCTTTTTTAAATTTTTTCCAATACAAAACTATTCGCAAAACTTTAAACGCGTTTTTCTCGAAACATGATTTTTCAAAATGGCACGCAGCATAACTCGAACAATTTTCATTTTTTTTACTTGAAATTTTAACCAGATGTGAACATTTACATTATCTTGAGAATGTCGATCGGAATTTTCAAGAACTTTATTTATTGATTTTTTATTAACAAAAAACTTGCCGTTTTTTTCGTCAAAAATCAATTTTTTTTTTCAAACGCACGCCAAATCCACAAAAATTGATACTTTTTAAAATCCGATCGACATTCTCTAGCTATAGCCCTCTAGATTAATGGTTTTTTTTTGTTCTAGATTCAAAAGTGCACCAGTGGTGCTGCGTGCCGCGGAGCCCTGGAAGCAAAACATGTCCCGGGAAGATAGCTGTGGAAACGCCATTTTGTTTTTTTTTTACCGTAAAAAAATTTTATAATAAAGTTTAATGTATGCCCGATAACACCATTAAAAGTTTTTTTTCAAATACCTTCAATTTCGGGAGCAAAAAATTAGTGAAAAAACCTTTTTTTTTGGGCCGTTACAGTGGCCTTACCCCTTAAACGATAGAACTATATATGTAGAATATTTTCCTAATGTTTCGAAGCGAAATTCGAAAAATTTCAAACGTTACAGCTCCTCGACGCTCAGATTCGAAGCGGGCGTGAAATTTAAACGCGTTTTTCTCAAAACTGCATTATCGTGCAGGATTACTCAGAAACTATTAAGCCGGTTGAGTTGAAGCTTGGTAGAAATATTGATAATATTGGTACCATTCTACTTGACGAGAATTGTTTTTGAAAAAAATGGTAAAAAAACTACTTTTTTAATCCACATTTTACAGAAATGTTGCGTGAAATGTTGACTTTTTGTTGTAAATGCGTGCCATTTTCTTAAATTTGCATTTTCTTCATTTTAATTACCGTCACATAGAAACTATACATGTTCTAACTGAAAAAATGTTTAAACTCTTTTGCAAATCAAAGTCTACGGGAAGCTAGCATGCACTATCGCAACTCCCGCGGCGACCTTGATGTAACACTCTGCCACAGCTTCGTCATTTTGATGATGAATACATTTTTAAAAATTGTTTTGTATGCTTAAATATGCTATCAGAGTCTACCTAAAGTTTGATAATTGTAAAATAATTATTTCTTAGTTTAAAAAATCCCTCAATGTTGCTTATTTTTTTCCTGTCTAAATGTATATCCCGCCTTAAGTTGATCTGAGTGTTGTTTTGCGGACATTATTTGTTTGTTGTCCTCTATTGTCGTACTATTGTTATTATGGCCATTGTTATCTGTCATTTTACTATTGTTGTTATTGTTATCATGTATGTATAGTATTATTAGTTGTTTATTTATTTTATTTTTCGTTTATTTATTAGTATATATGGTATAAATTGTAATGGTAATAATTATTACTTTCATGATGATTGTTATTATTGTAATTCTTAAGACGAAAAGGCAAGCACAGTTGAATAAATACTATATGTTAAATCATACCAATAATAACGATAATAATAATGATTTTTTATAGTTATAATTAAGAAATAAATAACGATGATAACTAATATTAATATTAGTATTTTCATCGTTGCTATTACTATTAGCTATTATGTATATATTTCATAGTAATGGGAAAGATACTACAACTATTATTATTATTATTAATTTTTATCCTACTGATTTTATTTCGACATTATTTTGTAATTTTTCTCTCCTTTGTGGCATAAGGAACAATCGAGTCATAAGAAAATAATCGATCAATCGAATCCGTGTAAGTTTAGTCTCTCATTCTGTTCACACACTAGTGGAATTAATTTTGGACACGTTCGATAGAAATTAGCTTTCTTTGATATTTACGTAAAAAATGTATATTTTGCTATGCCGAAATGACACTGTAATGTCTACTTAATATTTGCATTAATAAGCCTACTTCGATAATAGTATAAAATATAAGTGATTATAACGTAAAAGTTACCAATAAATGCGAAATTTGTAAAAAACTTGAAAAGTGTCCAGAATTAATTCCGCTAGTGTATATAGAATTGGCTTGAGGCTTTTTTATGGAGTCATTTTTTATGTTGGCTGTGCTAAAACTATTTGGAAAATTGTCTCGCTCTTTCCTCTTTCCCGAACATATGTACACATACTCGTATATATATGTATGTGTATATGTGTATATATATATATATATATATAAAAGGTATTCCACGTGTTTTCGAACGGCCTAAAAGCCTGACCTTCAATCTTTTCCAAAGTTGGTGATGTTTTTGTATCATATATTTTGAGCATGTGGTATTTTTCTCAGATTTTTATCGACTCGCTAATTCGGCTAACTCGGAGATAAGATTTTACACGTGATAAAATTACAAATGATCATATCGTAGTGATCTTCTCGTCACAGGAAAAATGTCCTCTACAAAAAAGATGCGTTTTTCAATGAACTAGTATGGAAAAAAAAATTCAAAATTTTCCAAGTACACTAAAAAAAAGAAAAATCTTTTATTTTTTAATTGTTTAACCCCAATCACTAGGTTGATCCTGCTGAAATTTACACTGAATTTTCATTTATTAGTGTCAAACAACATGTGTAAGTTTCATTCTGGGCTGGGCTTGCGTTCGTTAATATCGTCGTTTTAAATTTAATGGGAAATTATTTTTGTTGAGTAACTCGCCGATTTACAATTTTTAAGTAAAAATGGTAATGACTAAACTTGTAAGAAATCGAGTGCTTTACAACTTTGGTTATTACAGTTTTTTCTCTACCATCGATATTTTTCGAATTAAACCTGAAAAAAAGCGGCTATTGCATTATTTCTTATATCTTTAACTTTATGGCATAAACGAACATGAACAAACTTGTAGAGAATAAAATTTTGGACAATTTTTGTTCCCACATTTTTTTCCCCTAGAATCAATGCTTAAGGTCGTACGCTAACGGTAAAAGAAAAGAGCGAATCGTTCGCAAAATAATATTTTCACGCTTCTCGTTTTGGAATACATCATATACGTGTATAATTTAAATCAAATAAATTTAAATCAGTCAATTAAAAATAGAAAAACTAAAGTCTCCGTTTAATTAAACTTAGTAAATTTAAATTAAACGGAAACAGACTCACCAATAAATGTAACTGTTTAAAAATTGACCACGAATTCCTCCTTTTCTAAATTTCTTTGATTCCAAATTTGTGATTCCCCGAATTATGTTTTATATTTACACATTATCATAATCATATAACACTATTAATTATATATATATTGAACTTTTTTTCATTCTTTTTTATTTTTGCACACTTTAAAAAATGACTAAAAAAAACCTTGACACGACTATTACGATTCTCCACTACCTATATGGATATAAAAAAATTGCAACTCTCGAATTTTGTCAAATTCGAATATAAATTCGAACAATCGTTATTTACCATAAATATTGAGTCTCGCTTTGTGTTCGACAGCCGCGAGGGTATTTCTCGTGACGCAGGCATACAGTCCGCCGTCCTCGGCGCCTGCGGATGTTATGTTCAAGTGGCTTATCACGTCGCCCGTCTGATCGACATATTGGCCAATCGCGTATCTGTCAACGGGAACGAATAACGTCGAATAAGTATAATTGAATTTTCGAGAGAGGCGCCGCGATCCTGCTGAGCGCTCTCGGGCACGCTGGATGGAAAAAAAAAACAGCAGAAAAAGGAATCGAGTATCCGCGATCGATTTCGTAATAATACGCTGGGCGTAAAGTCACCTGTGACCGGCGGCAATTTCGCTCAGGGGTTCTCCGTCCAGTAGCCAGGTGAAGGACGGCGGTGGGGAACCGGTCGCCGAACATCTCAGCGACACGGGCGGACCGGGCCTTAGTGCTTGCTCTATAAACGTGTACTGTAATTCTGGCACGGTGTCTGAAAGAACAAAGAAGATTGATAGGAGTTTTTAAAATTTTTTTTTTGAGGGACAGACACTTTTAGGCGAGGAAAATTTTTGCGAATTTTCTTATTTTTCTTTTTAAATGAAAAATTTCATCACTACTTTTATCACTACTTTTGGGTGCCACGTGATATATATTTTTATTTTTTTAAATTAATATTCAAAACTGGCGTGACGTATAGCTAAAAATCGAATTGACCGATTCTGATGAAATTTCGTATGAATACTTCTCACCTTGTTGTCTAAAACACGAACCTAACATTTTTAGGAAATTAAAAAAGTTTCTTTCTATTGCAAAATGTAGCCATTTTTTTTCTTCGGAAAATTCAATCTGCGTTTCAAAACATACCATTTTATAGATTTTTAATATTTCTCACTTTTTCTTGGTTCATATTTTGCGTATGAGTGTTAATGAAAGAAAAGTCTTAGTTTTTATTTCAGTTTAACCCAGCCAACGCTACGTGTCACGTCGTCGGACAACATCCGCCGCGACAGGTTTAGACGACGGCACCATACCTCCGCCATTTTTAAAGATCGATAGAAAATAATACCATGTATCAGCCAAAAATAGTAGTCATGATTTTAGAACTGTTAGAAATAGCAATATTTCTTCATGTTCAAGTTTTGAATTTTAAACTCGCGCGCAATTTTACCGCGTAAAGTTGACAGCTTTCCATACGAAATGTCAGTTAAGGGGTTACCCCCACTTGCGATTCTGAAAAAATCGATTTTTTTTATTGCATTTTTTTGAAGTATAAGTATCTGAGAATATGTCCTGAAAATTTCAACTCGATCCGAACAAAATTGACTGAGATATGAGCGTTGAAAGAGAAGAATCCGTTGTGTAAACGACCGGCCAATTGAAACTTTAAACGCGTTTTTCTCAAAATGGCATTTCTGAAGTCGGTGACCAAGATTACTCGAACACTAATGAACCGATCTTCTTGAAATTTTGCAGGCTTATTTAATACATAAAAATGCAGTCTTTAATCGTTCGATTTTTTTTTCGAAAAAATGGCCGTTTTATAGCAAAAAAACGGCCGTTTTTTTCGTTAAAATCGAACCATTAACTTTGCCCGTCCGCCATTTTGTGAAAAATGAATATCTTTTAAAATCCTTCGATTAAAGACTAGTTTATACTTATATTTGACTAAATCCATCCGCATTTTTTTTTTCAGATCATCCACTTCGCCGCAATGTTGGTCACCGCAAACCGTGTATATAAAAACATTATTTCATTGACGGCCATTTGCCACTAAACAATGTAATATTTTTCAATAAAAAAATTACTGAAAGTTCTTCAAGATGTGTTCTTTAAGATGGTATATTGATCGATTAAAAAAGTTTTGTAGATTTCTTTAAAAAAATTCATGAAAGAGGCCTTTTTTTGCGCTACAAGTGGGGGTAAGGCCTTAAGGAGCACTTTCCGAAGGCACTTTCCGAAGCGAACTTTGAAAAAAAAATTGTTTTGTTATTTATAATTCTTGAAAGTACATATATTGAAAAATATGTTGGCAAGATTTTGATTCACAAGTCCGAAAATTGACGAAGTTACAGCCACTTTAGTGAGAACAGGTACCGTGACCGGTTAGTGCCCTCAGTCCCTACAGGTGTGGCATCGTTCACAATAGATGAAGGCAGGCTCTTATTATTTTGTGGAATATAATAAAGATTAAGAATCGTCATGTCGCCCGCGACTAGATACTTTAATGTTAGTATCAATAATCTAGAAAAAAACATAACTTTATATCAAGAAAAACGGAACGGAAATTTTGAACGCGTTTTTCTTGAAACTACTTCTTTCGAACTTGTTCCAGCGAATGCTCAAAAACTTATGAACCCATTTTCAATTTTTTTTTTTACATCCTTGTAATTGCCGTGAGTATGCTTGTACGCAGCCGATTTTTTTAAATTTTGATAATTACTATTTTCAAGACTGCTTGACTACAAAAAAGGGCCTTGAAAATAGGAAAAATGTCCGAATTGTCGGCATTTTGTAAAAAAAAATACAAAAATAAAAAAAACGACTACGCATGACGATAGCTACATTTGTATAGATAGCGATAAATGGTTGACTTTTTATTTACAGATAACCTTTCGTAAAGATATCGATGGGACAATGAAAAGAATTTTTTTTTCGTCGTAAAATCAAGGCAAATACCTCGGTTCATTTTAAAGATTTTTTTTCATAAAAATTGGTATAAAAATAGATGAATATATACTTAATAAAATGAGTGTAGTGAGAGGGGGGGGGGGGAATAGGGAAATTTGGCGTTACGTAATTTGTGTACGCCCTCTCATAGGTACCCCAAGTCTCAAAAATGGCGAAGAAATCTTTGCTTAAAAATAAATGATGAAGAACATTGTTTTTCTCGCCCAAGGGTATCTCCCCCCTTAAAAACTTAAATCAAGAGGTCGTTTCATTACCGCCGAGTTTGAGTTCGGCAGTCGCTTGAGCGTTTTCCTTGTCGCTTCTGACGAGACACTGGTACATTCCTTTGTCCCGGCGACCGACCGAGCCCACGATCAGGACCAACGGCGCGAGGAGTCTGATCCTCGTGTCTTGGGCGGTGAGTACCGGCACACCGTCGTGCAGCCACTCGACGCTCTCGACCGGATATCCCTCGACGGTGCAATTCATCGTGGCAGATTCGCCGGAATTGACGACCTGCCAAACGATTTTATACGACATTGGCTATTTATTCTTACGATGTTATTGTTATTTATTATTTGATGATTTATAATTAATTTGTTTGGGTTGGGTGGCAGAAAAGTGAATAAAAAATTCCCGATATACGAGTCGAGTAGATTCAAACTAGGAAAACGGGGAAAAATTTATTTTCTATTTAAGGCCTTATATACGCGAAAAATTTCAAAATTTTTCATTTTTTAAAATTATTTCTGATTCCATTAGCCTGAACGGTTAGGAATATTTTGAGCTTGACAGAATTGAAAAATTTCAAAAATAAGGTAAGATTTCATTTATAATAGATACCGCGCGGCACATCCGACCGCCAACTTCAAAGCCGTTTTTCCACGATCCACCTTTTTGAACCTTGTGAAAGGTCTAACTCTTGAACAAAGATTAAGATCGCTTTACAATTTTTACAACATATTCTCAGTAACATCATCAATCGTGTGAACCACAGAAACAAAAATTTCAATGACACAAAAAAGTATAAAAAATAAAATACAGACAGAAAATTGAGTAAAAAAATTTTAAGTTTCGAATTTTTATTATAATCATTAAAAAAAAATAATATTATTGGTTCACACTGAAGATACATTCATTATGCAATTATAAATATGTTCATTTTTTTCAGACACGCACATCGATGACGAGAACTTTCACCATCAACGCGCGCGGAAAAAAATCCATTGCTTTATTATGTTATATCTCCGCCATTTGTTAATATTTCTGATTTTTTTTACGTATACTTAACCACGTGCAGAAATGATCTATAAAAAACATATTGTCAATATATACGTCATTTTCTTAACCGCGTCTAGAAAAGTACCTTCGAAAATCGGCGAAATCGCGTATGTAAGGCCTTAATAGTTTTCAAGGTGACTACAAGGTCAACTTTGAGAAAATGAACAACCTTTATTTCTTTTAGCGGCATATTATTGTACGTAAAAAAGAACAGGTAACTTTTATCCGCAACATTATTGTATTTGGCCATTATTTTGTGAAAAAATTACGAAATTTGTTGCATCAACCTATACGTGGCGAATGGAATGGGAGATCCCAGGGGTGGAAATGGAGGCTTGGAAAAGAGCGGCAAAATACCTGGTAGAAATAATAAAGATGGAGGATGGTAAATGGTCGAAGGTGTGCCTTGACGAAGAAGAGGAATTATCGACGAAATAAATTTGAATCAGTAAATTAAAAATAGAGAAACCAAAGTTTCCATTTAATTAAACTTAATAAATTCAAATTAAACGGAAACAGACTCACAAATAAATGTAACAGTTTAAAAAATCACCACGAATTCACCCCTTTCTAAATGTCTTTGATTACAAATTTTTGATTTCACGAATTATGTTTTATACTTACACATTATAATAATCATATAACAATATTAATTATATGTATTGCACATTTTTTCAATTATTGCACAATTAAAAAAAATGACTAAAAAATCCTTGGCATGCATTTTACGATTCTCTCCTATCCATATGCATATAAAAAAAATTTGCAACTCTGCCAATTGCATATGGCAGGCAATAAGAACCGAGGACGTATGAGGAATAGGGTAAACGTTGAGAGGGAAATAAAAGTCAAAATGGAACAGGAAATGCAGTACGGCTGGTGCAGGATTGACAAATCGACAAACTGCAAAGAGTATGTGAGCAGGCAACGCAGAAATAGAAAAATACTGGGAAATAAAAGAGCTCACTGGGGAGAGGAAGGAAATATGGGCAAGGATAAGGTGCGGGAATGTAGGGGAAAAAAGCTAATAAGGGATACGGAGACAATAGCTGCCGGATGTGTTGGGAAGAGGAGGAGGGCTTGGAACACATTTGTGGCTGCGGAGCGGTCAAGACAGAAATCAGGGCGGAAGTAGTGGAAAAACGAAATGCTGGAATATAAAAGGAGGGGGGAAGAACTGAGACAAAAATTAGAGGAACTGGTGAGGATTTTCGTGCATGTTGAAAAAAAAGTTTTAAAAATGTCCGAAAATAATAGTCCAAAAATAATAATAAAAATGTTTCCAATAAAGGTAACCTGTTTTTTGGTAATTCTTTAGATGAGTAACTTTTCCGAAAAATGAGCCTAAACATTTTGTTTTCGCTATTTTCTCATTTATTGGGTTATAAATGATGATATTCAGTCCGGGGAAGCTGAAATTCACCCCCCCCCCCCCCCATAAAAAGTTATGGGGTTTTGCAGTACGCGGAAACACGTGATAAAATAGGGCATTTTTCAACATTTCAACGCCTATATCAGATTTGTGTGGGTTTTTGAAAAATTCAAAATTATTTTTAACGATTCGCTGCTCGTGAAAAAATTGTTAATGACAAAATGTCAGCTTCCCCCGACTGAATATCATAATTTATAACCTAAAAATTGAAAATATAAAAAAAATCGGAAAAGTCAATTATCTAAAGAATTATCCTGTTTTTCACGTAAAATAAGACGCTGCTTCAAAGAACGCAGTTTTCGACTTACGAGAGTTGACTTTGAAATCACCTTGGAACCTTCCACTAAATAAAAAAAAAGTCCCATTGTACGCCGCGTTTGAATCAACTCGACTTGCGGGAATTTTTTCACAGGGATCTCTGTATATCGACAATATTTTCCTTCATTATTGTCGTCGTCAACGGCCCGCCGTACACCTATAATTAAAGTTCTTTGTCCAGTCGGTGGTTATTCCGTGCAACCCTGATTTGTAATCACTCGAGACATTCATTTTGCGTCCCGGCGTAGCGTCGGGACTGCAAGAATAATCAAGGTCAATTTCTTGCCGAGAATTGAATAGCCCTGCACACACACACATACACCCGTGCAATACAGCCTCGAAATTACCTGCAATCTCGGCTGTATACGAGCGTTGAGTTTCAACGTTACGGAGAGATGAGTCTCGGCTCGTTGCTCCCCGAACTGATTGCTCGCTCGGCAAATGTACCTCCCAGCGTCCTGAGCGTCGACTCGACGAATTTGCATCAGATCGCCCCAGAGCTGAATATTCCCGTAGGACTCAACGGGTATCGAGTGCCCTGGGGAAAATCAAAGCGTGATGTTGGCTCGGAAATTCTTTTCTTGAATCGCCGAAAGTTTTCGTACGAAAATTAATACAAATGAATGATAATGAATAAAAAATAGTAAAAGTTGATATAAATTGATAAAAATTAAAATATATTAATACGAGTTAATATAAATCATAAAAATTAATATAAATTAATGAGAATTAATGAAAATTAATATAAATTAAGAAAAATTGATATAAATCGATAAAAAATTGATCCAAATTAATCAAAATTTAAAAAAATTGAATAAATTAATAAAAATTGATATAAATTAATTAAAATTGATCAAAATTAATAAAAAGTGAAGAAAATCGGATAAATTTATACAAATTAATAAAAAAAATGAACAAAAAAAGAAAATCTATTTTTTAATATAGCGGGAAAAAGTTCAATTCGAAACGTGAAGGGAAGTAGTATTCCGTATGATGTTTGGCGATGAGGTTGGCTAACCATTTCCATCCCGATACCACGTGAACTGAGGCGGTGGACTTCCCTGCGCGGAACACGTCAGATGTACGTCCGAGCCTCTCTCGGCTGACAATGCAATTTGCGAGCGTTGCATCAATCTCGGTGGCATGGACCCGTTCGGTTCTGGAAGCGAACGTGTACAAGATTGAAACAAAAAAGCGGACGCAAAAAAAAAACGAATCGCCATCAACGAAAAAATGTTTCGCTGTTCGAGAACGGCGAGACGCAAATCTCGCATATAGGGTGTCCCATTTGAGTTAGCACAACGAAATATCTCGAGAAGAATGCACGTTAGCAAGAAATGTTTCAAACAAAAGTTACATAGTTTCGAGGAACAAAAATTGTGGTGTTGGACGTTTTTTATTTGGTGACGATTTTCAACGTTTTTCGAGATCAATCGTAGTTTTTTGAATGGGAACCAATGTTTTTTATTTCGGAATGATTTTTTGCGTAAAAAACTGGATATCTTTTGTTTGAAACTTTTTTCTCTTCGACTTCATTTTATCGAGATATTTTTCACATCAGTGAAGAAAATTCAAAATATCTTGAATAATTTAAGCGAAGAAGAAAAAGTTTCAGACAAAAGTTTCCTGGTTTGCCCCGCAAAAAATTATGCTCAAATAAAAAATACTGCTTCCCACTTGAAAAACTAAAGTCGACCTCGAAAAAACCTTGAAAATTCACACGAAATAAAAAATGTCCAACACCACAATTTACCTTCCTCTAAACTATTCAACTTTTGTTCGGAACATTTTTTTCTAAAGTGCATTTCTTTCGATATATTGCGTTGACCAAACTTGAATGGCACACCCTCTATATCTACGGGACCTGATATGTCATTTTTCCGCGGTTGAAAGGGCCAATTTATTTTCTGTCCGGATAGCCAATAATGCCTCGTACGTATTTATTTCGGCGAAAAGCACGTCTCCCTTGTACACATACATGTATATATAAATTTAGAGATATTTTACCTGTCACAGTGAGAGTGGCGGATTCGCTTCTCCGTCTCTCGCCCGTGAGTGCGTGGAGTGTCAGACACGAATAAGTCGCTCTCCCATCCTCCGCTCTTGCTGCCCTTATGTGAAGATCGCCCTGGGACGTCACCACGAATCTTCCACCTGCGATATCACAAATAAGTGTGATAAGATTATACGGCCATATACACAAATAAAATAATATAAACAAACAATAATATGAAATAGTATAATATAAAAAATAACAGGAATAAAAATACGTAATGATAAATAATAAATAAATAAAATATACATAAAATGTATTTATATTTTTCGCAATGAAGAAAGTGGAAGAGGGAAACATATGGAGAGCAATAGCAAACGACGATAGAGGGGCAATAAAAAGGACAATAGGGGTACGAAAATAAAAGTCGATCAAGATATCCAACAAGATTGGAACAAAATGAAAAATCCACGCCCACAATACAAAAGAAGAAAAAAATAGGATGGAGACAGAAAAGTTTCGGGAAGATTTGAATATATCAGGAGAAACAAAAGAAACTTGGGCGAGATCAAGATGTGGAAATGTGAGAAAAGTAGGATTTGTTAAAAAAGGGGTTTCCAAGAACCCAAAATCCAAGAAGAAAATTAAAAAGGAAATAGTAGAAAACCTGGAAAAATGGATAGGAGATAAAGAGGGAGAACAAATCAACAGGAAGATACAAATGGTGCTGAAAAAGGAGCCTGTGACTGAACTGTGTATATTCATTAAGCACTCCGAGAAACTTATTGGAAAAATTGTAAATGACGAAACGAATGCGAGAGAAAACTAAAAGCAAAACGACAGTACAGCTGAAGTTTGGAAATACAAAAATATTGTAAGGGAAAACATATGTAGGGAGGGATCTCTGTGTAAATAGCCCAATGGGGTATACCTGGAATAATAAAAATTATTATATTGTATATTTATATTTCTATGTATAATTATGAACATGTTATATATACATACATACATGACGTATTCCACGTGAATCCGGTGGAGTTTTTCTCTGACCCCCGCCAATTCGATTTTTGAAAAATCTAGTTTCATTGACTCTAAAAGATACCCTGATTTTTTTTTGCATTTTTCGAAACAACCCTTAGTAAAAAAAAAATTCCCCGAAAAAAGGCCACGGTTTAAAAATTAGAAAAAATCCCAAAAAATGCGTGATTATATGTAAAAAAATTCAAGCTATCACCCGCAGTGGAAGTATGATTTTTTCTGTGCTTTCCGAGCGATTAACGTTTTAAAAAATCCGAAAAATTCACGAACCGCTTACTTCGGGCGGATACTTAAATATTTTGATATCCACAATGAATTTTTCGGATTTTTTTGAAACGTTAATCGCTCCGAAAGCACAGAAAAAATCGGACTTCCACTGCGGGTCATAGCTTGACATTTTTACATATTATCACGCATTTTTGGGAAATTTTTGAGATTTTTAAACCAGGGCGTTTTTTTTTCGGGGAATTTTTTTTTTTACTAAGGGTTGTTTCGAAAAATGTAAAAAAAAAATTCAGTGTGTCTTTTAGAATCAATGGAATCAGTTAAAGAAAAATTAATCGAATTAGTGGGGGTCAGGGAAAAAGTCCACCGGATTCACGTGGAATACCTCATATATATTATTTTTTGATTATTTCCAAATATGCCTAATAATAAATAATTAACAAACAAGAAAATATATTAAAAAATTATACATATATACATATACATATATATATATATATATATATATATATATATATATATATATATATATATATATATATATATATATATCCTTTTAGACACGTAGATCTGTGTGAATTCACATGTACATTACAAACCCACATACACAGGGTGTCCCTCTCATCTCTGCCACCCGAAACAACTCGGTAATTATCGACCCCACAAAAAAATGTTCCAGACAAAAGTTTAACGGTGTGAAGGGGGCCATTAAATGCGTCCAATTTTTTTTTATTTTGGTAGAGGCGCTGACGCACAGTGACGGTCACCTCCACTTTTTTAAATGGAATGGTACTTTTTTTCAACCATCTTGTGGAACACCTCAAGCCGCATAAAAACATTAGGGGGTCAAAGTCGTTCAAGGTCATTCGAGGTCAGTATCCATACAAATCTAAATAGGTGACCTTGAACGACCTTGAACGACTTAGACCCCCTAATGTTTTTTATGCGGCTTGAGGTGATCCACAAGATGGTTCAAAAAAAATGTACCATTCCATTTGAAAAAGTGGAGGTGACCTTCAGTGTGCCACGGCGCCTCTACCGAAATAAAAATATTAAGTGTACAAATAAGTTTTAGGACACTTCGATTTTGTATCATAACAGCTATTCTAAATTAACTCAAAGGTCCCGCTCACTTATCATAGATGGCGCTTGATATGTAGTATCGAAACGTAAAGGAGTCATAAACATAACCTATAAATTCTGTAAATTAAACATGCAGACCGATAAGCTATTTATTAGACACTGCATTCGCTATGAATTCCAGCAAGGAAAAAGTGTTAGGAAAGCGTGTGAATCGATATGTTCTGTTCTTGGAGACAACATTGTATTTAAAAGTACATGTGAGTATTGGTATAAGCGATTCAAAGAAGGTGATTTCGACGTTAGTGACCGTGAACGCACGGGGCCTCCTGTAAAGGTGGACGATCAGGAACTGCAAGCGTTGCTGGATGAAAACTCTTGTCAGACGGAGAAACAACTTTCGGAACAGCTTGGAGTAACTCAACAAACTGTTTCTTATCGTTTAAAAGCAATGGTTAAGATTCGAAAAGGAACAAAGTGGGTACCACACTTTCTGACTCAAGAAAATAAAAACAGCCGTCTTAACATTTGTGTGAGTCTTTACAACAAGCAACATAGAAAGTCTTTCTTGTGGAAAATTATGACCGGCGATGAAAAGTGGATTTATTTTGATAATCCGAAACGCAAATATCATTGGGTTGACCCCGGCGAGACGACAATATCCACGCCAAAGCGCAATGTTCATTGTAACAAAGTCATGCTGTGCATATGGTAGGATATGAAAAGCGTACTGTATTATGAACTTCTCAAACCTGGTCAAACAGTTACTACCGATCGCTATTGTCATCAATTGATGCAAGTGAATCAAGAAATTGAGAAGAAACGGCCATTTTCTGGTAAAGGAGAACGTCCAGTAAAACTGCTCCATGACAACGCGCGGCCTCATGTGGGTAAACCGGTCAAGGATACGTTACTAGCGCTTGGATGGGAAGCTGTACCACACCCGGCGTATTCACCAGACTTAGCCCCATCCGATTATCATTTATTCCGGAAAATGCAGAACGATTTGTCTGACGTGCGATTCAAAACATTTGAAGAAGTGGAAAAATGGGTCGCTAAATTTCTCACCTCGCAAGATGAAAGTTTCTTTGCGAAAGGCATCCGCGAGTTACCTGAGAGATAGCTGAAGGTCATTCAGTGTGATGGAGATTACTTCGATGAATAACTGTGTTTTACTTCTGTTTTAATAAATCTTGAATTTTTTGAAAACTGTCCTAAAACTTATTTGTACACCTAATAATTGATCGCATTTGATGGTTCACACCGTAAAGCTTTTGGATGGAACGTTTTTTTGCAACGTCGATAATTAGCGAGTAATTTCGGGTGGCAGAGATAAGAGGGACACCCTGTATATAATTCGGTACGGAATCTAACGGCAACTCTCTCTCTCTCTGTCCCTCTAAAGTCTCGGGGTCATAGAGGGAAGTTGCATCTCCAGAGTTCCGGAGTTGGGCAATCCACCGAACGATCGTGGTAAACCACTAGCCCAACCGCAAGGCTCGTATATATATATATATATATATATATATATATATATAGGTGTACATACGTATGTCATGTATATACAGGAGATGCATATGGTCTTTATGTACATATATTCCACACGATCTATCTCGCTCTCTCTCCCCACCGTTAAAAGCTCCTTACACGCTCATCGCGGTCCCACAAATACATACGCACATATATGGAGTACTTTGTGCGCGGCTCGAAGTGCAGATTATGTCATTCATAAATTGGGCATTAAATAAAGCGCTCGCGAAGCGCAATGAGATGATTCCTTGCTCTCCAGTATAGGGATATAATTGAGCGGGATATTTGCTACGCCGATTGTTGCATTATGTGGGGTTGGATAAATTGATTTCTCGGTGAATCAACGCTGTCGTGTATTTTTATTTGGGCAGCGAAGTTGCGGTATTTTGTTGCGTAATTGGCAACAAATGTGCGTGTGTATGTATATATTTATATTTATACACAGTTATTTCGATAATTGATCATGAGCTGTTGCGACAAGCTTTTTTTTTACACCGATAGTATGTAACTTTGTTTTTTTTCATCTTTATGATGCTTTATTTATTTCAATGGGAATTCCGTCGAAATGTGTGTTGTGTGGAGTGCATGATATTTATTCAGCGCCAATATTGTTTTCAATCAAATGCAAATGCTTATCGAACGTTTAATTGATGAGTCGTATACGTCATAAATACAGGGTGACAATTACGAGGTGGCCATGTGTTAAAGAAGTGAAAGAAAGATTTTTTATGGGTTTTCAAGTCCTCTTCGAAACAATATATAGCGTACTTTTGTGATGAGTTTTATTTTTCAGGAAAAGTTGATTATTCTCGAAAAAAATCATCATTCCACTTGGAGTACACGAGAATGAAGATAATTCAATTCCGAATACGAAACACTCTTGATTTTTTTTTATACATCGTGGAATCGAGAAAAAAATTATCAACAATGCAATTTTAAATTGGATAAATGGAATTCAATTGAATTAAAAAAAAAAAGAAACAGTTTTTTAAGATTTCCGTATTCGGAATTATCTTCATTCTGCTCAACTCAAAATGGTCTTTTAATTAATTTTTTTCATAATGTTCATTTTTTTCCCGGCAAATACTACTCGTCAAAAAAAGCGCATTTTTTTCGTAGAAGATTTAAAAGACGATTTAATATCATATTTTTCTCGATCGCAAAATTTATGCGCCCGAACCTTTCGAAAACGCATGGCACCCTTATAATTCTTATATACTCTGTATACATGCATACATACATACATACATACATACATATATATATATATATATATATATATATATATATTAGGTGTAGGAAAAAATCCATTATTTTTGCATGAAATTGAAGGCAAAAATAGTGGATTTCTTCTTACTACACCTAATAAATATATATATATATATATATATATATATATATATATATATATATATATATGTATATATATTGTGGCCCAAAAATGATAAATAAATATTCCACCCCCCCAAAATAGTTATTTATATATTTCTGGTTGCTTCAATATACATCAAAATATTCGCAGTCCTCGGCAGACGAAAAGTTTGAGTAAAATGAAAAAGTACCCAACAATATGAAAGGGCCGGTTCGGGATATAGCTTCCGGGAGAGGGGGGGGGGGGGGGGGGTCGAAGGGCAAAAGTACGAAGACGCACGGTAGCTAGGTACACGAGTATGAAAGCGGTAAAAGAGGTGCGATGAGAAAAAGATGCTACCGCCGCGCGTTCAACGGGGTTCATTTTTGTCCCTCGCAACCCTCCGCCAGTCGTCCACCGGCCCACTCCTGCGAAGAAGCAATTTAATATCGCCTTCGCGAACGGAATAAAAATACGGAGATAAATAGCCCATATTCTACGGCAACTTCTCGCCCCCGCCCCGCGCCTTTCATTCCGTACCCACCCCTCTCTCTCTCACTCTCTCATATTTATACGAGAAATAGTTTTGCGTGTGAATATATGTGGTGCAGACATGTATTACAGATGTATGTAGTGTGGATAAGCAATTCGATATATATATATATATCGGGAGTCCCACTTTAACCTTACATCTGATTTATCTCGAAAAATACTGCTCCGATCAAGTATTGAATATAATAAAACTTTTAAGGGACAACGGGGGTTGTCCCCCGATAAGGGGGAAGATGGCCGACATGTTTTTAAAAAATGGGATGATGAATCTTTTTTTCATCAAATCATTGATCAGTCCAAAACTGACAACTGTTGTGGGCTAAGATTTTTTTAATAACGTTCATAATTTTTAGGTTAGGATACCATTTTTTAGTCGAAGTGACGAGCCGCAAAGACTTGTTTGGGCTTGTTTGGGTTATCGAAAAAACCCAAACAAATTCACACGTACACTTCAACTAGGCATGTTGAAGACTTGATCTCCGCGTGGAACATTTTGTTTTGCGCTAATATAGTAAAAAATGGCGTTTTAACCAAAAAATTATGAATGTTATCAAAAAACTTTTCCTACGAAAGTTGTTCGTTTTGAGTGGATTTTTTTCGTTTTGGGGAAAACAAATTTTGTGGAAAAAATTCATGATCTTAGTAAAAAAAAAACATCTCGGCCATCTTAACGTCGCCATTTTGAATTTTGGACCAAAAAATATTTTTTATTCGAACGTCCCTCTTTGAACCCTAAAAGATTTATTATACTCAATACTTGATCGGAGAAGTATTTTTCAAGATAAATCAGATGTAGAACAAAATGGGACACCCGGTATATACACCGCCGGCCAAAAATTTGGCCACACTAGTTGGAACTTCTTACCGCACTAAAAGTTAGACAGCGGACTCAAAAATAAAGATAATTGAATTCCTCAAGTGGCGTTCTAAAGAGGACGAATTTACCTCCATTTTGCTCTTTTAAAAAATTCTCTTCAATTTTTTTTCGCCATGGTTCCGCATTTTTGACCGTGGCCATATTTCGCGTATTTTTTGGACGTTAAAAATAAATTGCAAAGTTTGTGAAAAATTTTACCCTCTGCTTTTTCCATGGTAAACTTAAAAAGGATATCGAAACCGACATTTTTTTTTTTTTTTCGGAAGTCTCGTACGATTTTTCTTCGCTCCAGGATTGCATTTTTAGCTAAAAAAGACATGTCTTAGAAACAAAGGCGTCATCGAAGAACGTCAAGAGGGAATTTTTTCAGAATTTTATTTAGAAATTTTCTTGTTTCCCTATTTTTGGTTGGAACTTTGATGGGTGGAGAGGCTCGACTTGAGAATGATGGGGTCTAGGACAGCATATTAAGAATTTTTCTTCGATGAAAAACTCGAATAGAAAAACTAGAAAGGCGTCATCGAAGAACGTCAAGAGAGAATTTTTTCAGAATTTTATTTAGAAATTTTCTTGTTTCCCTATTTTTGGTTGGAACTTTGATGGGTGGAGAGGCTCGACTTGAGAATGATAGGGTCTAGGACAGTATATTAAGAATTTTTCTTCGATGAAAAACTCGAATAGAGGTAATAAGAGACTTGATGGACTATTTTTTTTTGCGTTAAGAGGGAATGATACCTCATCGCGGTCGGTATGGTAGAACAATTATAGATTCCCAAAAATCTCGAAAACGGCTCTTCAGATCCCGTCGAAACTTTGCCAAACGACGTCAAATAGATAGACGAACAGCTGTCTTCCCGTCAAATTTTCTGAATTTGAGAAAAAAAATGTAGATTGGCTTATCATAAGCCAATCTAGTTTTTTTTTCTCAAATTCAGAAAATTTGCGGGGAACACAGCTGTTCGTCTATCTATTTGACGTCGTTTGGCAAAGTTTCGACGGGATCTGAAGAGCCGTTTTCGAGATTTTTGGGAATCTATAATTGTTCTACCATACCGACCGCGATGAGGTATCATTCCCTCTTAAAAAGCAAGCCCAAAAGTGTAAAGTTGTGTGGTACTGGATTTGCGATAAAGGGTGGAAAAAGTACCTCGTTGATATGGAATAAACAGGATAAGAAAGAATTTTGAAAAAACAACATATACATTCTCTTTTCTCTCTCTCTCTCTCTCTCTCTCTCTCTCTCTCTCTCTCTCTCTCTCTCTTTCCTCGCTTCTTTTCGCTTCATTCGCGAATCCTCGCGAAACTTTTGACTCAACCCTGCACGTAAATCCACGAGTTTGCAACGATATTGCAAATTTTTCAACGTGCCCGCTTGTTTCTCCTGCTTTGAACTCAAATTCCTCGCGTTCTTGGCTGTGGGGCAACATGGCTTATGTGCAGAGATTTTTCATTTCCTCGTTTCTACCTACAAATACTTGCACGAGCACGGCTACGTTGTTACCCCAAGGACGATAATAATAATAATCATTTTAAAAAAAAGTTATATCCAATAATAACTATAATAATTGCCGTGAAATATTGCTCATAATGATAATAAGAATAATTAACGATGAGACGCGAGCAATAAAAAGTGTGGTGCATTTAGCGATTCGTGACGATGTATTTTTTTTCTACAATTTCCCGCTGATGGAATTCGCAATGCGGACCAGAGCCCGGGAGGGCACGTGAGACGTCACTATTTTCGTGTACACGTTATTCTTTTTTCTTTCTTCATACTTCTTTCTCCTCTACTTCGATTCTAGCAGCGGTGCACTCGCGGTAGGCACATAAAATACGCGGTGAAGGGCTGCGGGGGTGGTGGGGGTTTTTATCTTTTTGGGGCTCCTGGGTTACGGTACGAGTCGCTGTGAAAAGTAGCCTGGAGGGGTCCAGGGTGCATACGAGGGAGGAGAAAGAGAGGTCGGTGTCAAAGTTGAGAAAGACGAATGTCGATGTCGTACACGTGGAAACGAAGGAGGAGGAGGAAGTGGTGGAAGTGGAGGAGGCGGTGCGGTTGGGGTAAGAGGGGGGGGGGGGTAGGAAGAGGTGGATCAGAAGAGGAGGAAGAGGGAATGCAATACTGCCGGTGTAAAAGCAAATAGAGGTCACAAGCCAGCGTGACCGTGTATATCTATATATACACCTATCTACAGGGTGTACCATTCAATTTCGAAATATCAATATATCTCGAGAAGCATGTACTTTAAAGAAAAATCTTTCAAACAAAAGTTTCACAGTGTCAAGCTACAAAAACAACAACCCTTCTTATTTTTCATTCATCGGCAATTTTCAAGGTTATTTTGAGGTCAACTTCACTTTTTCAAATAGGAACCCGTGCTTTTTATTTCGGAATGATTTTTCACGTAATAAAATGGATAACTTTTGTTTGAAAGTTTTTTCCCTCCGGACTCAATTTTCCAAGATATTTTGAATATTCAATAAAACAGATACTGAAAAAATCAGTACGAAATATTAGTGCAATACGTCGTTGAAGTCATTTGAGTTTCGTTTCGAACTTAATTTTGTATCATCAACAGTTTCGGAGATGTACGAGTGGTTCGATTTGAATAGGACACCCTGTAGGCGTATGTACCATTCAAGCTGTCACATCGAAATATTTTGAAAGGGGTGCACTTTAGAAAAAAATCATTTAAACAAAAGTTTCACGGTGTCGAGCTACAAAAACAACAACCCTTCTTATTTTTCATTCATCGGCAATTTTCAAGGTTTTTTTGAGGTCAACTTCACTTTTTCAAATAGGAACCCGTGCTTTTTATTTCGGAATGGTTTTTCACGTAATAAAATGGATAACTTTTGTTTGAAACTTTTTTCCCTCCGGACTCAATTTTCCAAGATATTTTGAATATTCAATAAAATAGATACCGAAAAAATCAGTACGATATATTAGCGCAATATTTCGTTGACATCATTTGAGTTTCGTTTCGAACTTAATTTTTTCAAACAGAAGTTATATAGGGTTAAGCAATAAAAATACCAGCAATAGTTATTTTTTATTCGTCGGAAGTTTTCAAGGTGATTTCAAGGTCAACTTCAGTTTTTCAAATAGGAACCCTTACTTCTAATATCGGAACTATTTTTCACGTAATAAAATGGGTAACTTTTGTTTGAAACTTTTTCTCCTCCGGGTTCAATGTTCCAAGATATTTTGAATATTCAATCAAATAGATACCGAAGAAATCAGTACGAAATATTAGTGCAATGTTTCGTTGAAACTATTTGAGCTTCGTTTCAAACTTCATTTAGTATCATCAACATTTTTGGAGTTATTCGAGCGTCTCGATTAAAATTGGACACCCTGTACGCGTGTGCAGTGGTGCACACATGCAAGCTCCGCTAAAAAGTGCAGAGGATTTCACGAGAGTGGATTCCGTTCGAGTTGAAAGGTACAGCAGGGAGCTATGCGCCTATATATATATATATAGCGCGTTAGGTGCAGTATTTATCGAACGCGCGGATACGAAAATACTTATCGAACGGCGGGCCATATTTTTAGAGAGGTCACCCGTGAATGTATATATATATATCGTAGCAAATATATTTCTGGGCCAACATGACATATCTTTCGATCCGAAATGTTGTTTCCTCTACTATCTACAATCGATTAAATAAAGACGTTTCATCGTAGATTCTGATGGTGTTGAAGTTTGCATCGTTGGCATGCAACGAGAATTATTTCTGTTCGTATTGCTCAATTCTTTTCACCCCCTTTAGGCGATAAAAGCCACTGAAACATTCTTCAACATCTTTTTTAGGGGTCCACATCCCGAAATCGAAAAAAAGAGTTCAGATGGTAAAAAAATGAATAAATAAAGAAGAATTTTCGTTGCACTACAACAATGCAAACGTCAATACCATGACCTTCCGAGTCCGTATTACATATTTCTTGCAACCGACTAGAGAAAAGTCCGAGTGACGTGCTGTTTACGGAAGTTTCCATAGTATCATTCGTGTAGCTCTCGCTTTTTTCCAACGAAAAAGCATAATAATTTGTGTGTACATATATACAGGGTGAGGCACTAACTGTTGTCACCTTGAATATCTCTGTAATTATCGACGTCACAAAAAAATGTTTGAAACAAAACTTGTACCGTACGAAAGGGGTCATCAAATGCGACCATTTTTTTTATCTTAGTGGAGGCGCTGTCGCACAGTAAAGGTCACCTCCACTTTTTAAAATGGGACGGTACATTTTTTTCCCACTATCTTGTAGAGCATCGAAAACTGCATAAAAAACATTTAGGGGTCAAAGTCGTTCGAGGTCATTTAAGATAAAAAAGTGACATGAACTTTATTTTTATGTGAAGTTACCTTTATTCACAGTAGATGTTCAAAGTGATTGCCATTGGAATCAATGCGGTATTGCAATCTCCTCGTCACGAATTGCTTATCACTTCGGCACTTATCGCCGAAGTCTTGCCATTGTCTTGTATGTAAACAACGGCATCAAACCTACAATGTACACGGAAAAAATTGTACAATGTTTCGCCCAAACAAACCCAGGATAAGTAAGAATGGTGAGCCTAGTATTAATGAATCAAGCGATAGTAAGAATGGTGAGACTAGTATTAATGAATCAAGCGAATGTAAATGATGTATTCTTTTGAAGAGCAAACTGATATACTTCTAATTTACGGAGAATGTCAGAAAACTGCAGTGAGAGCCAGAGACTTATACGCTGAAAGATTTCCTGAACGTTCTCATCCTACACGCCGTACATTTAAAATTTTGTACAATAAACTGAGGATAATTGGATCCTCAACCCGTCGGGAAAGTAACCGACAAAAGCGAGTTACTAACGAAGAAACGGAAATTGGTGTTCTTGCCGCCGTTCATCGAGACCCTTGTGCGAGTTCTCGTCAAATTGCGATGGAATCTGGCGTAAGCCAAAGAAGTATTCTACGTGGTCTGCATCGTCATAAATATCATCCTTACCACATCAGTCTCCACCAGGAATTAACTGGCACGGATTTCATGAATCGCACTGAATTATGCCGATGGGCTCAACGCCAGATTCAGACAGATGACTCATTTATTAATCGGATTTTATTTACTGATGAGGCAACATTTACGAATCATGGAAATATTAACTTGCATAACATGCATTTATGGTCAACTGAAAATCCACATTGGCTGCGGCAAGTTACACACCAGAGACCGTGGTTGGTTAATGTATGGTGTGGGATTATTGGGGATAGAATCATAGGCCCTTATTTCATCGAAGGGAATCTTAATGGTAGGACGCACACCACATTCCTTCAAGAAACATTAGGTCCGTTATTGGAAGAAATACCTTTAGAAACAAGAAACAGAATGTGGTATCAACACAATGGGTGCCTGGCACATTTTTCCCTGATAGCTAGAAATGAAGTGCAAAAGAGATTTCCAAATCGTTGGATTGGACGCGAAGGAGCTGTATCGTGGCCGGCTCGCTCGCCACACTTGACGCCTCTGGACTTTTTCTTGTGGGGATACTTGAAAGATCTTGTTTATAAAGAAAGTCCAACTACGCCGAATGATATGCGTGAGAGAATTCTTCGAGCCTGTGATTCGATGAGTGCCGAGGTGATAAGAAATTCTACACAATCCGTGATGAGGAGATTGCAATACTGCATTGATTCCAATGGCAATCACTTTGAACATCTACTGTGAATAAAGTTAATTTCACATAAAAATAAAGTTCATGCCACTTTTTGATCTTAAATGAACTTGAACGACTTTGACCCCTAAATGTTTTTTATGCAGTTTTCGATGCTCTACAAGATAGTTGAAAAAAAATGTACCGTCCAATTTTAAAAAGTGGAGGTGACCTTTACTGTGCGACAGCGCCTTAACTGAGATAAAAAAAAATGGTCGCATTTGATGACCCCTTTCGTACGGTACAACTTTTGTTTCAAACATTTTTTTGTGACGTCGATAATTACAGAGATATTCAAGGTGGCAACAGTTAGTGCCTCACCCTGCATATATATATATATATATATATATGTATGTATATATATATATGTGTATATATATACTATATATATATATATATATGGTTTTTCAATTCCTCTTCGAAAAAAAGTAACGTATCCTTGGGAGGAGTAGTATTTGCCAGAAGAAAAGAGAATTCTGGAAAAGAACCACAATTTCATTTTCTGTACAGCAGAATGAAGATAATTCAATTTCGAATGCGAAACATTCCTGAACAAACTTTTACTGAGCATCCCGTCATCGAGACAAAAATGATCAATGTTCCATTTTAAAGTGGATGGGTGGATTTTAATTTTATTGGAAAAGTTTTTTCAGCAGTATCTCGTGTCCGGAATTTAATAACCTTCATTCCGCTGAACTGAAAATGGGATTCCGATCTTTTTTCCAAATACTCAATTTTTTATGCCAAATACTACTTGTCACGAAAATACACTGTAATTCTTTTTGCGAGAAGGATTTGAAAAACCATTAAATGTCATATATATTTCGATCACAAAATTCACCTGTACGGTTCTCCTATTTTTATTAGAGTTTTACGATCTTAATGTATTCGAAAAGTTATATTATAATAAGCGCAGCGAAATAAAAAATTCCGCTGCACTCCAAAGATGCAAGCTTCCATGCCATTCAAAAACATACAGCTACCTTATCATTTTCATGCACACACTTATATATATATATATATAGATAAATATATATGAGTGTGTGTCTGTGTGTGCGTTTGCGTTTACGTATACACCTGTTACGTGCAACAGAGCGCCCATAAATATGTATGGGACATGAATGCTCGAGCACGAATGGGACAATGCGAATCAAAAGTGCCATACTATTCGCGTGTGTAGACGTGTGTGTAGACGTACGTGTACTGGCGAGCGTCGACAGAGAAGGACGACATCGCGAAAGCTCTTGGGCGCATATATATATATATATATATATATCAGTTGGTCAATTATCGCTCGGTACCCTTAAATTCATGGTAATTGGCTCTTATGAGCTACGGAGATGGTGCGCGACGTTACGTATATATAGAATCGTGTTAGTCACATAATTCTTGTAGTAGCAAAGTCACGCGGGTAAATTTTTTGTGTCTTTGTAGTTCGTAATAAATATATATATATATATATATATATATATATATATATACCAGCAGCAACATACTTCGCTAACTGTATGCCCACCGCAATTAACTTGGTAATGGATAGCGACTAACGAGTACCCTCTTTCCTCTGTGCATATTCTGTGGGTGAACTCTCATCCTTTCTCGTACGACGAACTCAAGATGAGTTTACGTGTGTGCATTGTTCCCTCACCATCGTTGTATATGGTACAAAGAATACACTTATTGATATATATCCTATATATGTTGTTATCTATATACTTAAAATATATAATATATAAAAAATAATTAAAAAAAAATCATTGTAGTTTCCTTACAGGGTACAGGGTCTTTATTACATTCCGCACCATATTTCATTTCACATCCTATATATAACATATAATATGTTCATTTATTGTATATATATATATATATATATATATATATATATATTTACAGGGTGTCCTTTTATGAATGAATAATCCTAAAACGGTCGATAGATCAGATCATGTCCTACTATATGCTGGAATTTCAGTTTAGTAAATGTCCCCCGGTTTTTGAGATAAAAATCATCTGCTTTTGGTTTTCCAAAATGACATTTCTACAAATGTCATTTCTTGTAGAAATGTCACTTGTTTAAGCTATGTTTGACGTGGTTAAAAAAAATACTCTTGCTTATTTGTTTTATCCAGAAAAGTCTTCTTTTTAACCTCAAATGTTAAGGAAACTTCATGAAAAAAGATCTTATGCGGAATTTATGTATTAAAGTAATCGTGTCAATTACTTCAAAAAGTTGCCTTTCGTTTTCTGTGTGCCATTTCTACAATAACCATTGTCGATTCATATAATTTGTAGAAATGGCACGCGAAAAACCAAAGGCAGATTAAAAAAAAATAACATAGCCCATAATATCGAAAACCGTGGGACTTCTACTGAACTGAAATGTCAGCATATAGTAGGACACGATCTGATCTATCGACAGTTGCAGGATTATCCATTCATAACCGGACGCCTTGTGTATATATATATATTATAATATATTTTTATAATATTATATTTTATATAATAGATGTTTTATAATATTGTATTTTTATAGCCTAAAGGGGGAATATATATATATATAAGGTGGCCCAAAAGTGATGTCCGAAATGAAAATCTAGATGCCTCGTATCCAATACCTATCCGAGCCACCTCCATGTATGTTCTACGATATTTTGACTTTTCGAGAAAAAAGCATTATTTAATTTTTTTCTCGAGTTTTCCTGTAGCGGAGGTTTTCATTTTTCATCCTCTTTTGTGTATATACTTTCCTCTTAGAAGTTTTTACAAGCAATTGAGAGTCAGTTAGACAAGTATAAGCATTTGTTTTATCATCTTAACTTTACTATCTGATCCTCTTACGATTTTTTTTTGAACTTGTTATAAAAATCTAAGCCATCGTGTTTAGTATTCAGTTGGTCATTTATTTGGTGCTCACCAGTGTACTTCATAACGATATCACGAGTAAAAAAATCGCTAGAAAAGTACATATACAAAGGAGAAAAATAAAAAAATGCTCGTCGATCCGTTCAAAATTAAGGAAGTTATGGGCGTTTATAGGCATGTTCCGCGAACCGGCGAACTTTAGAAGCGTTTTTCTCAAAATGACTCTTTCAAAATCAGAGACCACGATATATAAAAAATCACCGCACCGATCAACTTCATATTTTACAAGCTTCTTTTACATATTAAAAAGCAGTGCTAGGACGAAGTAATTTTTCTTCGGTGCATAGTTTTTTTAGTCAACGGAAATAAAGCTTTTTTTCACGTAAAATCGATACTTTAACATTGAACTACGGCTATTTTTTCAAAAATCAATATTTTATCAAATCCTTCGTCCGAGCACTAGATAATTTCATGCAAAAACTAAAAGCGTTTGATTTTTGTTATTTCTCATGATTTGTTTTTGAGCAGCAGTGGCCACCGCGGAGAACGATTTTCAAACAACGCTCTGCACAAACCATTCTGTCTACCACATTTATAACCGTAAACCGGGGCTCGGGATCTCGTCGACATACTTACATTAAGGGGTTAACCCCACTTGCGATTTTGAAAAAATCGATTTTTTTATTGCATTTTTTTGAAGTATAAGTATCTGAGAATATGTCCTGAAAATTTCAAGTCGATCCGAACAAAATTGACTGAGATATGAGCGTTGAAAGAGAAAAATCGGTTGTGTAAACGACCGGAAATTGAACCTTTAAACGCGTTTTTCTCAAAATGGCATTTCTGAAGTCGGTGACCAAGATTACTCGAACACTAATGAACCGATCTTCTTGAAATTTTGCAGGCTTATTTAATACATAAAAATGTAGTCTTCAATCGTTCGATTTTTTTTTGTCGAAAACAATGGCCGTTTTATAGCCAAAAAACGGCCGCTTTTTTTTGTTAAAATCGGACCATTAACTTTGACTATCCGCCATTTTGTGAAAAATGAATATTTTTTAAAATCCTTCGATTAAAGACTAGTTTATATTTATATTTGACTAAATCCATCCGCATTTTTTTTCTTCAGATGATCCACTTCGCCGCAATGTTGGTCACCGCAAACCGTGTATATAAAAACATTATTTCATTGACGGCCATTTGCCACTAAACAATGTAATATTTTGTCAATAAAAAAATTACTGAAAGTTCTTCAAGATGTGTTCTTTAAGATGGTATATTGATCGATTAAAAAAGTTTTGTAGTTTTCTTTAAAAAAATGCATGAAAAAGGCCTTTTTTTGCGCTACAAGTGGGGGTAACGCCTTAAGCAAGGCAACTGAGACTATGGTGTTATATGAAGTTAACCTGCATCTTTCAAACCATGGACATGATTTTACTCTACAAGCAATGACACCGTCATAAGAACCCTTCATCTTTGTCCCAATCTTACCCCATGAATTGCGGTAACATTGGGACAGTACTGTTTTTTTCTTAGAAACACTAGGGAAAAATCAATCTTCCCAGTGTTACATAGAAGTATTTTAATGCAGACTTAAGACACAGTTTTTAAAACATTTACAAAAGGTTTTATTTCAAATTTGTATTAAAATTTTACAAATCACAATTATAGTTTTAAAACATTAGGATTTAAAATACCTAACATGATTGGTTAGGAAGGATGGACAATTTTTGGTAGGGAGGTAAGAAACATTTTAACATGAATTACACTGTAAAAAATTTCTGTATAAAAATTAATATACAAGTGTAGGAAGTTTTTATGCGGATACCGCTTATGAAATTTCAGATACGATTTTGAAATTTCAAAACAGGTTATTTTAAAAATGAAAGTGTAGTTCCGTAATATTAATATAATCGTGCGTTTGAAAAATAATGCACGTGTAAAGAAATAATGACATCCAAGTATATTGAAATCAAGAACCATTTGCTGATATCAAAATACGAGTGTATATTAAATTCAAGAACCATTTGCTAATATCAATATACGGGTGTGTATTAAAATTACTGATCCTAAGTATTAAGTTTATTTCAGAAATTGATAATTGCAATACGTTTTTATGTAAAAATTATCAAATTAAGACCACTCAATTCATGTACTGTATGATGCTTTCGTGATACTTGTGTATATGATTTTTTCGCAGCTTTATCCCATAATTAATATTGAATACTTGAATAATTAAATTTAAATGCAGTGAAATCACTAAACGTATGTATTTTTTTTTCTTTATATATGTATTCCTCAGAGGCACGGTGTCCCTTTCCCTTTTACCATCCCCCTTCTTTATTCCTTCCATCATTCACAATCCTTCCACAGTTCCCTCTACATTCCTTCCAGAGCCCCCCCCCCCCCTCCAGACTGTTAACCGCATCCACTCTTTCCTAAAGTACTACTGTATCGCATTTGTACGAAGGCCCAGGGAAACTGCGGAAAACCTGGGCCGATACAGTTGTATTACCATCAGAAGCTCAGAAAAACTACCTTCCACTCAGAGGTTGACGCGCAAACCAGTGCACGGGCAAGCGGTCACCGCTCCAAGTATTGACAGCCTTCAATGCTGCTTAACTTCAGTGACCGCTGAGCCACCGACGCGCGCCCATCTCTGTCCACTGCACGCGTGTATTTGAAATTCATGTGATTTTAAGATATTGTCCGGGTCAATAATTATGAAAATCATGAAATGTTTCTTCAATATTAATATACGAACACATCAAATTCAACTTACCTGTGATTTGTTCTTGGCAAACAATTGTTATTCTCATTGGCTTTTGTCTTGGAAATTCCATGTTGCATCTATTAAATTCTATATCCACGTTAGAATTTCATGTTCCTGTTTTGAATTTACGGTACAAGTGTCTTAAATTCAATTTCATTTACTGAGTTCGTAAAATTCAATTCTTTTGTGCCTTAAGGTATTCCTTTCACGAACCCAAATATTTTACACTTAACTGATTTTCGTCTATAATGAAGTAAAAATACATCCCAGTATACTGGTAAAATTTCAAGCGAAGTTACCGAACCTTTAACGAAAAATTACGGCCCTAAAAATCGTCTCACTTATACGGCGCTTTATGGACATGTCACGCTGGCCACATGTCTTTCTAATAATTTATACACTAAATAACTTTAGATGCCTAATATAAACTGCTCACAGGTGTAAAAAAGTCTAAAGATTCCGTAACAACAATAAAAACAGAGGGTCACCGAACGTTTAAAGAAAATATTAATGTTAAAACTTGGAAAAGTGTGGTTAGCAGAAGAATTTTTGTAGCCGTGACGTTTCAAATAAATGTAAAAATGTCTCAATCTACTAAATTTGCGCGAATTTTGTTATTCTAGTTTATCGTTGTGTATAATAATCCATTATAACATGTTTTTTTATTAAGCGCAATTGTAATTTACCGACGATTCAGAAGGCCCTACTTATGCCCCCACAAAATACGGCCCTCCGCGAAAGGAATACCTTAAATGTAGTGTAAATTTAATATAATTTTCACATTGATTCATGTGACTTTGATCAGCGTTTATGAATTTTTTTTTTCAATTTCAGTTTCGCTCTGTTAAATAAATCTGTTGTGATCATGCATTGTACGTATCGCGAAATTCAGTTTCACATATATTATATTTTTCAGGCAGCTGTAAATAAATTTCAAACTTGTTTTGTATTTTCAATGCTCTGTTTTTTTATAGTTGATTTATTATACATCTGTAGTAATTCTCAAAGGAAGACACGGATTAATGCAATACATTTTCCACAAATTTACAAACTTGTTTTTGAAAATCCATGTTGCGTCTATTAAATTCTATATCGACGTTAGAATTTCATGTTCCTGTTTTAAATTTACGATACAAGTGTTTCAAATTTAATTTCATCTACTGAGTTCGTAAAATTCAATTGCTTTGTATCTTAAATGTATTGTAAATTTCATATCATTTTTTACAGTGTAATTACGCAAGTGAATTTAAAACTTGTTCGTAAACAGTATTAGTTCTCGAACTTTGAAAATTTCCCGTCGGCCAATTCGAGTAGGCTGGTTGATTTTCGGGACGATTTCATCCTCCGAATAAAAAAATTCGTCAGGCCTAGCTGGCCATTTCCAGTTTAGGGTCGACTTCTTTATCGCAGAGATAAGTACTTCTTCGTCATTTTTTATCTCAATGTTCCGTCCCGGGTAAATCTCACCTTCGTATCTCAACAGAACATATTCCCAATGTTATCCCCCTCAGTGTTGGACGGATCTTAAGATTTCAAAATAAAAATACACGTGTAAGCACTACTATTGTGGGATTGATTTGTAAAAAATGACAAACTTTGGCCGTTTAGTTTCGGAGATATCGACTTATAAAAAGTGGTAATTTTATTTGCAGCTGCACCCAGCTGATCGGCGCGTGGTCTGGGAACCCGAAGCGTGATTTTTTCCCCCGACTTCTAGTAATTCTGAGACGGATGTACCTCACATTGGCATCATATGTACATCATCACTGCGGCCTAGAAAGTCTCACAGCTGTGTACCTCTTATGAGTGCTCCCGTTGAAGTCATATTTGCATCACATGATGATTTCCAATAATACATCCAAACGAAGCAAAGTTGTTCTCACGCGAATATGCATGCAGTAAATTCATCAGACTAGCAAATTCGGCCCACGAATATCTAACAATAAGTGAGTGCATACTCGGTTCATATGGGTGTCACGTCATGAAGAAATTGTAGTGCTCATACGGAGCTCATATTAGCGGCATGTCGTGACGTAACTATGTTGTGCTCATACAGAGCTCATATTAGCGGCATGGCGTGACGTGACTATGCTGTGCTCATACGGAGTTCATATTAGCGGCACGGCGTGACGTAACTATGCTGTGCTCATACGGAGTTCATATTAGCGGCATGGCGTGACGTAACTATGCTGTGCTCATATAGAGCCCATATGAGTGTCATAGCGTGAAAAATGTAAACATCCAAAAATGTTGATTAAAAAAATCTGGTAGGATTTTTATATCCCCATACGCTTCATTTATGTTCCTGCCTATATGATAAATGGATTAAAACGTATTCTGCCTAGTTAAATTTTGTACCTACCTACGGTCTGAACCTACGTCTTCTAATTCGTGAGCTGAGCGCGCTACCTACCTAGCCATTCTAACACTTGTGCAAACTTTCTTTGTGTCTGCCTATTTGCATCATTCTGGATTTGTATGCATATCGCCGTCATATGATGTATCACTGAGAAACACGCATATCGCCGTCATATTGCGCTCATGGGATGTATCACTGAGAAATATGCATATCGCCGTCATATTGCGCTCATCGAATGTATCACTGAAAACATGCATATTGCCGTCATGGAATGTATTACTGAGAAACATGCATATCGCCATCATATTGTGCTCGTGGGATGTATCACTGACAAAATATACACATCGCCGTCATATTGCGCTCAACGAATGTATCACTTAAAAACATGCATATCGCCGTCATAGGATGTATCACTGAGCAACACGCATATCGCCGTCATGTTGCGCCCATGGAATGTATCACTGACAAACATGCGTATCGCCGTCATATTGCTCGCATGGCATGTCTACTACCAGTGCTAACCCAGTGAATTCATCAACACAAGTCATTGGATGACTTCCGTATGACGTAAAATTTGCAGATATTAATTGTGGACACTTGAGCACAACGATATGAATTCAACGTGCTCCAAACTTACGATGCATTTGTAAACGACATATTGAGATCAAAATGCTTTGTATATTCACTATACTAAATGAGTTCACGGCTTTGCATCGTGACATGTAGTCAATATGCTGTAAAATTTGCTTCATCAATTGTATGCACGGCGTGATGATCACGACTGTCTATCTGGGTATGTATGAACTTAGAAATATGTATATCGCCGTCATAGGATGTATCATTGAGAAATACGCATATCGCCGTCATATTGCGCTCATGGGATGTATCACTGAGAAATATGCATATCGCCGTCATATTGCGCTCATCGAATGTATCACTGAAAACATGCATATTGCCGTCATGGAATGAATTACTGAGGAACATGCATATCGCCATCATATTGTGTTCGTAGGATGTATCACTGACAAAATATACACATCGCCGTCATATTGCGCTCAACGAATGTATCACTGACGAACATGCATATCGCCGTCATTGGTTGTATCACTGAGAAACACGCATATCGCCGTCATGTTGCGCCCATCGAATGTATCACTGACAAACATGCATATCGCCGTCATGTTGCTCGCATGGCATGTCTACTACCAGTGTTAACCCAGTGAATTCATCAACACAAGTCATTGGATGACTTCCGTATGACGTTAAATTTGCAGATATTAATTGTGGACACTTGAGCACAACGATATGAGTTCAACATGCTCCAAACGTACGGTGCATTTGTAAACGACATATTGAGATCAAAATGTTTTGTACATTCACTATACTAAATGAGTTCACGGCTTTGCATCGTGACATGTAGTCAATATGCTGTAAAATTTGCTTCATCAATTGTATGCACGGCGTGATGATCACGACTGTCTATCTGGGTATGTATCACTTAGAAATATGTATATCGCCGTCATAGGATGTATCATTGAGAAATACGCATATCGCCGTCATATTGCGCTCATGGGATGTATCACTGAGAAATATGCATATCGCCGTCATATTGCGCTCATCGAATGTATCACTGAAAACATGCATATTGCCGTCATGGAATGTATTACTGAGAAACATGCATATCGCCATCATATTGTGCTCGTGCGATGTATCACTGACAAAATATACACATCGCCGTCATATTGCGCTCAACGAATGTATCACCTAAAAACACGCATATCGCCGTCATAGGATGTATCACTGAGAAACACGCATATCGCCGTCATGTTGCGCCCATCGAATGTATCACTGACAAACATGCATATCACCGTCATATTGCTCGCATGGCATGTCTACTACCAGTGCTAACCCAGTGAATTCATCAACACAAGTCATTGGATGACTTCCATATGACGTAAAATTTGCAGATATTAATTGTGGACACTTGAGCACAACGATATGAGTTCAACGTGCTCCAAACGTACGATGCATTTGTAAACGACATATTGAGATCAAAATGCTTTGTACATTCACTATACTAAATGAGTTCACGGCTTTGCATCGTGACATGTAGTCAATATGCTGTAAAATTTGCTTCATCAATTTTATGCACGGCGTGATGATCATGACTGTCTATCAGGGAATTTATTCTGCAACCAAATTTAATTTGTTCAATTTACGTATGTATATATGCATGTACAATTTAAATACAATACAATACAATTTAAACTGTCGGCAAGATGTTGTAAATCCACGATCCGACGTCCTTCGACAGGGAATTTTTGTTGCTGATCGTTGAGGTTATGGTTATTCTCATCGCGTTTAGCCGCATTTGCTTGACACATGGCTGTCACAGCTTTCAGTCTTTTAGCAAGCGCCTTTTTTCTTGTAAACTTTCCTTTGTATCGCATTTGGGTTGACATTTTCATGCTTTTTAAAAATTTATATAAAATATTTCACGAAAGACGGATCGTGGGAAGCTCAACGCTACGACTGCAGGAAAATCACGTTGTTGCCACGATTACAGCGCCGCTTTCTATACGAGTAAGAGACTTATCTATGCATGAAATGCGAAAGGGTGGGACGTTTAGAGGGTACAAGCTCTGTCAAAAATTTACAACCAACAGCATCGTATAGGCATTGGATGTTACTATACGCTTCGACCGAAACTTTTGGCTCATACGTGTATTTGCAGAACTACCTTAATGTGAAAAAAATCTCAAAAGTGCACACGTTTTCCCAGAAAAAAATCACGAAATTAGTTCTTTCATTCCGGCCACGAGATAGTTGTAACCCATTACCACAAGCACACACAACGAATGTTTAATATTAATAGGTTAATCGCTAACCTAGTGATTTTTCTCTAATTTTAAAGGGTGAAACCACGCCTTAATATAGAGGTAGTTCACCCCTTAATTTTTTTGCAATGTCACTATTGTGAATTTTTCATTGCTTCGGATTAGGAAAATTTTCGTTTTTGTTTCATTAACGGCGGGGTAAAGTTAATTCGGCGAAAAAAAAGCATGTTTTTAAGATTTTTTTTTTGGCGTAACGAATAGTGTTCGTTTATTGAAAAATTTACATATAATAAAGTAACATTTGAACAACATTCTCCTAAATTTACATTGCAAAATATTCAAAATTGAGCGAGTGAAAATTAAACCCCGGAGGCGCCTCGAAAAAAAGTTGGTTTGCGGTGTGCACCATAATTCGCAACAGAATCATTTGAAACAAAAAAATCCAAATGCATTTGTTAAAGGAGATGTTTCTCGAGGTAATGACGGGAAGATTTTTTTTTTCTCGATATTTCGTAGCACTTGGGAGCCAAAAATCCGATTTTCGCTAAAAAAATCGGCTAATTTGTTGTTGAAAAATTAGTAATTATTTAAAAAAAACAAAAAAGCTCTCGACAATACCTGGTGAATTATGTGAAGAAGTACTGTGCAAAATTTCTTTTGCACAGTTATCATGAGTTATCGTGCACACGGACTTCAAATATGACAAGTCTCAGAAAAACGGTTTGAAAAAGGCAGAAGAGAAGAGAATGGCATGGAGCAATAGACGCTCAAATACTCATAACTTCGTCAATTTTACTCCGATCGACTTGAAATTTTAACACAATATTCTTGATATATTATGCATTCATTTAAAAAATTAAACAAAAATGAAAAGAAAAAATTTAAATACTTTACCCCGCCCTTAAAATCGGTGGATTCCTTGTGTGTGAAACTGCTATATTACCCCTAGAGATGCCTTTTTTCGAGGGGTGGTTTCACCCCTTAAAACCGTTTTTTTCACCGGTAAAAAAAATACCTATCGCTGACTTTTCGATGCTTTATAACATATCCAAATTTCAACAAAATCGAAGGGTGTCACCTGAGGGATGTTCCTTGCAAGTGACGTTTCAATGTCATGCAATTTAACGTAATGAACTGTACAGGAAACCCAAACGATCCCAAACAAAGTGTACAGCAATTGTTCTCTAAAATGATTTGCTCCTTTTTTTTATTTATTTATTAATTTGTATAGGAAACGTGCTCGCAAAGTTTGGCCAACTCTCGTGCACTTTCGATAAGTCCAGCTACATTCCACATCGTACACTTTTTTTTTTTCACTCTTTCCTTGTACTTCGTGCATCTTTTTTTCGTTGCCTCGAAACTTTTCGTTCACTTCGCGCATTATTCTTCGTTTGCCGTTTTCTCACCCTCGTTCTCTTTTGCCAAACGCTTGAGACTGAACACGCGCGAGCGAAACTTCGCTGCGTCGTGTTTTTCCGTTCAACTTCTATTTAGCGTTTTGCGAGCATCGTGAGAAAAATTGTCGCGAGTTCGTGTACTTTGTCTGGAGACACCTTATACATGGGTTGGTGAAACGAGAAATGGAAAAAAAAAATTACTGACCGGTGTCCGTGCTGCCCGGCAGCAATATCGCGTCGTCCCGAAACCAGGAAGTAACCGTGAGATGTTCCTTGACGTCCTCTCGGGCTGTGCAAGACAGAACCGCGTTGCAGCCCTCCACCACTGGCGATCTGTCCACCCTTACGTCGTAACCGGGCACCGTCAGGACTGAAACCGATGTGAACCAAAGGCGATCAGGTATTTAAATTGAAAAAAATAAATAAAAAATGGAATGGTTTCAATGCAGGGACGGTGAATCGAAACGTGATTGGTTTCGGAGATATAGTGGTTGAATTTTTCGTTTATATTGAACGATATTTTATGAACACTATTGAGGAATATACGATTTTTTTTATTCCATGGATTTATAGTCTAGGGTCTTGAGTTCAATTTGCAACAAAGATTTTGGAAAAATTGCGAAAATTGACGGGGTTATGAGGACTTTTGTGAAGGGGCATTCACACCGATTTTTCCTTTTTTATTTTATTTTTTTCTCGAACACAATGTTTTACGGAACGGTGGAATAGTATCTCAAAATCTAGGAGTGCGATTTACTTTAAATTCGGACAGAGGATAGGTTATAACATTTTTTATCGTATGACCGGACGATTTTTAAAAATATGTTTATCCATTTGTTCATACTAAATTTTTGAAATTGTTTTTTTTTTCGTTGAAAAGCGAACTTTTTTCCTAAAGCTTGTCATTTTTTCAATTTTCCAAATTTCAAAAAAGTGCCCGGTCATACGAGAGTTTTCGTATTATTCTAAAAGTAATTTTTTTATTTTTCATTTCAGATGAGCCTAGTTCCGATTGGCCGTTTGGCAACGGCAGCAGTTTCTTCAAATAATAATCACTTTATTGTTTATCAATATATTTAAATTAAAAAAAAACTTGAATTCGGTAAGACTATGAATTAATTGCCTATAAAATCCCGACCTTGTCATCCCAATACTCTCGTCATAAAAAAATAATCAAAATTGACCCGTTTTCCGAGCCTCAACCAGACGCGCCGATTTCTACTATCTGAAACGCGACGTTTTTCAAAGTGTAAAAAAAACCACCAATCCATCCTCTCCCCAAATTGACAATCGGTTCGTCTCCTTTACAGTCATAAATAGCTCTAACTCTGTTCCGACATTATACTCCTCTCCATTCCCACTATTCCCTTTGCCCTCCACTCCATGGTCGATTCGACCGCGTCGTCTTTTCGCCATAACGGCATAGTCGCCGCCCGAGCAGGACGTTTGCGCGAACCGCCGGGGGATTTTCCCGAAAGAGCCCGGGAATCAATTTCATGCGGGAAATGATCCTCTATACGGCCGTCGCCGTCGTCGTCGTATAAGACGTTGAGAACAGCACCGGTGCCAAAAATGGACCACCGGACGGGCGGTCATTTCTCATTCGTATACGAGTCGTCCGAGCTGTCCAAGTGCCAATATCGTTGAAAGAACGTATCCGTTTTTGGTGAAAAGTTTATATATATATTGGATTGAATAATTCATAGAGGCGGAAAGATACGAAGACGGAATCGGAGGTTGAGACATTGCTCATCATTGCTCGGTCGCCAGTTCGGGGATTCCGCGTGTACGAGTGATCGGGCACATTCATATTGGGAGTAGCTAAGGGTGTTCTCAATATTGGATTCGTGTTCAATGTGCTGTGTGTGGAGAATTTTCGTCAAACTGAAACAATTTCATACAACTGATAGAAATTCACAAAGGTTTATAGAATTGAGTGAAAGTGCATGGCGGTTCATAAAATTGTATAGAATTTCATAACAGTTCATAGATGTTCATAAAAGTTCATAAATGTATAGAATTTTTCAGAATTTCATGACGGTTTATAGAATGTTCATAGAAGGTTCGTAGAGGTTCATAAAAATGCATGGAATTTCAAAACAGATCATAGAGGTTCGTAAAAATGCATAGAATTTCGAAAAAGTTCATCAATGTACATAATTTCTCAGAATTTAATGACGTAAAGATTCATAAAAATGCATAGAATTTCATGAAAGTGTATAAAAATTAATAAAATTTCGTAAAAATTGGTGGAATCGTGCAGAAATTCACAGTGATTCATGAAAATTGATACAATTTTATTGAAATTTCATGCATTTTTTTAAAAATTAACGGAATATCATAAAAATTGATGGAGATATACACAAATTTATGTGATTTCATGACAATGAATAAAATTTCATAAAAGTTCAAGGATGTTTGTAAAATTGAATGGAGTGTCATATATATTGATGGAGTTGCACACAAGTTCATCGGGTTTCATGAAAATGCACAAATTTCATAAAAATTCATAAAAATTCTGGAGATTTTATAAAAATGCACAGTATCATCAAATGTGATAGAGGTTCATAAAAATTCATAGTATTTCATAAAATTACGAGAAAGCAGTATCGAAATGCAAATTTGATTTCTTATCAGTAAAGGCCAATCTCTTCAAAACCACCTTTAGACAAATCTAAGCATACATATATAAACGTAATTTCGAGGAGCGTCTTGGTGACCATAATCTACGGATCGTTTGACAAACAAATTTAAGGGCGTCCTCAAAACACCTCGGTGTGCTGACAGTCAAAATTGCATATCTATAACGGGTTCAAAGTGCCCCTTCCATCATAAAAATTGATACAATTTTATTAAAAATTCATGCAATTTTATCAAAATTAACGGAATGTCATAAAAAATGATGGAGCTATACACAATTTCATGCGATTTCACGAAAATGAATAGAATTTCATAAAATTTCATGGATGTTTATAAAATTCAATGGAGTGTCATATATGTTGATGGAGTTACATACAAATTCATCGGATTTCATGAAAATGCATAAATTTCATAAAAATTCATAAAAATTCTGGGATTTTGATAAAAATGCACAGTTTCATAAAAGTTGACGGAGCTCCATGAAAATTCATGGTATTTCATAAAACTGCGAGAAAGTAGTATCGAAATGCAAATGTGATTTCTTATCAGTAAAGGCCAATCTCTTCAAAATCACCTTTAGACAAATCTAAGCATACTCATATAAACGTAATTTCGAAGAGCGTCCTGGTGCCCAAAATCAACGGATCCTTTGACAAACAAATTTGAGGAGAGTCCTCGAAACAGCTCGTTGTGCTGACAGACAACATTGCATATCTATAACGGGTTCAGAATGCCCCTTTTTCCATATATATATATATATATATATATATATATATATATATATATATATATATATATATACACATGTGTGTACATAGGTATATGGAGGACTCGTCAAAAGGAGAGATCCAGTAAATTTATCGCTGTCGCTCGGAATGGTTCGTGATAGATTGCGGTCCAACGAGCCGCGACAAAGAGGATCATAAACACAGGGAACCGTGCGCGATGCGAGCTTCCGCGATTTTCAGTGAGAACGAGCGAATCCCTGGTGGATGAGAAAGTTTTCTCTCTTTTCTACCCCTCTCTCTCTCTCTTCCTCTCGCCGTCTCGCTTTCTTCGGCACCCTTCATCGTTTTTCTGTCCTCCATCTCATCCTTCTAGAGCTCTCTCTCTCTCTCTCTCTCTCTCTCGTTCGCTCTTTGTGCCTCTTATTGGCCCTCTCCTTGTTCTCGTCGATGATATACTTCAGAGACTATCAAAGTTCCAGTGACAAACTTCATCCCTTCCGGCTCTTCCTGCCTGGCATTGGCTTCGATTTCTGTTCTCTCTCTCTCTCTCTCTCTCCTTCTCGATCTGTCTTTCGCTTGGTGAAGGAGGAGAGGAGAATGGAAAGAGAATGAAGCAAATGAATGAGCAATGGAGGCTATCAGTCCAGGGTCGTGTACGATACAGCAATCGGGGTTGGGCAACTAAGGGTTGTAGGGGATGTTCATAGGGGTTGTGCGCCCTCTATGGAGGCGACGGTTGTTGTCTTGGTCATCGCCGACGATCAGAGCTTCGACACGATCCTATCGCAAAAAGTGCTTTCCTTCATGAGAAATAGAGAGAGAGAGAGAGAGAGAGAGAGAGAGAGAGAGAGAGAGAGAGAGAGAGAGGGAGAGAGGGGGAGAGAGAGGAGGATTCCCACAGGGCTTTTTCTCATCGCAGAATGAAAGGGTTGCTACAGGATCGCAGCCCCGATGGCCCGGAACCAACGACCTTCATCCCTGCGCGCCCAGCTCCTTTTCTTCTTCATTCTCTCATCAAGAACTCGCAAAGCTTCTTCGACAACCCCGGACCGAAACTTCAATGAAGATTTTATCTCCGAATGTACACGGACGACGACAAAGATGTGTGTCCCTCTTTGCGCGGATGGAGAACCGAACAATGTAAAAGGAGAGCCGATTCTCTTCCCGCTTCAAAGCCATTCTGATTACTCGTTAAATTTTTTGTCCCACGATATAGTCAGGGCGAGACGAAGGTGTGCCTGTCTCGTGCGGAGTTTCGGGCGTGAGATGATCGAGGTTAATGGCAAGTGCTTTGTATGAAAAACGTTTTTTAATATTTTTAAATGATAGGAAAAATATTTTTGAATTTAAAGAAAAATCATGAATTTTTTTTAATATTCGAAAATATTTTAAAAAGTATATTCAATATTATAAAACATTATATTAAGAAAACATACACTGTACAAAATTTCTGTATAAAAAGTAATATACAAGTGTAGGAAGTTTTTATGCGGATACCGCTTATGAAATTTCAGATACGATTTTGAAAATCCAAAACAGGTTATTTTAAAAATGAAAGTGTAGTTCCGTAATATTAATATACTTGTGCGTTTGAAAAATAAAGCACGTGTAAAGAAATAATCAGATCCAAGTATATTGAAATCAAGAACCATTTGCTGATATCAAAATACGAGTGTATATTAAATTCAAGAACCATTTGCTAATATCAATATACGGGTGTGTATTAAAATTACTGATCCTAAGTATTAAGTTTATTTCAGAAATTGATAATTGCAATACGTTTTTATGTAAAAATTATCAAATTAAGACCACTCAATTCATGTACTGTATGATGCTTTCGTGATACTTGTGTATATGATTTTTTCGCAGCTTTATCCCATAATTAATATTGAATACTTGAATAATAAAATTTAAATGCAGTGAAATCACTACACGTATGTATTTTTTTTTCTTTATATATGGTAATTATTTCCTCAGAGGCACGGTGTCCTTGACCTTTTACCATCCCCTTCTTTATTCCTTTCATCATTCACAATCTCCTTCCAACAGTTCCCTTCTACATTCCTTCCAGAGCCCCCCCCCCAGACTGTTGACCGCATCCACTTTCCTAATGTACTACTGTACCGCATTTGCACGAGGGCCCAGGGAAACTGCGGAAAACCTGGGCCGATACAGGCGGCCATATTTGGCGGAGTTTCAGTTGTATTACCATCAGAAACTTCAGAGACAAACTCTGTTTCCTACGCAGAGGTTGACGTGCAAACCAGTGCACGGGCAAACGGTCACCGCTCCAAGTATTGGCCGCGCCCAATGCTGCTTAACTTCAGTGACCGCCGAGCCCGCACACCGACCGCGCGCCCATCTCTGTCCACTGCACGCGTGTATTTGAAATTCACGTGATTTTGAGATATCGTCCGGGTCAACAATTATGAAAATCATAAAATGTTTCTTCAATATTAATATACGAACACATTAAATTCAACTTACCTGTGATTTGTTTTTGACAAACAGTTAATCTCAGTGGTTTTTGTCTTGGAAATTTCTGAATCGAATCAAAGTATTCACGTACTGGATGGTATTATTCCGAGAAGTATATCATCGATATTCCTAAAGATTTGTCTTATATTTAACTCAGCGTCGATGAGAAATAATATCAGATAGGGGTACAATCACGATACTTTCCAATTCCAATTCAGTTCCACATGTATTATATTTTTCAGGCAGCCGTAAATAAATTTCAAACTTGTTTTGTATTTTCAATACTCTGTTTTTTATAGTTGATTTATTATACATCTGTAGTAATTTTCAATTGAAGACACGGGCTAATACAAAACATTTTCCACAAATTTAGAAACTTGTCATTGAAATTCCATGTTGCATCTATTAAATTATATATCCACGTTAGAATTTCATGTTCCTGTTTTAAATTTACGGTACAAGTGTTTTAAATTTAATTTCATCTACTGAGTTCGTAAAATTCAATTCCTTCTGTATCTTAAATGTATTGTAAATTTCATATCATTTTTTACAGTGTAGAGTTGAGCGAGTAGTTTTGCCACCGATAGAATTTCAATCCCACATCAGGGACTCAGGTTGGAATACTAATCGAAAAAAAATTGGTGGGTTGTGTATTGACATACAAAGCATGCCTCATTGTTTGCAATTTTTTTTTAATAGATCAATTTTGTGTTTTGTTTGAAGTTTTTTTTCATTGTCGATATACATTGCTTATTTAAAAAAATAACGAACAGCAAAGACTATTATGAAAATGAGAACATTCCACAGTATTCATGATTATTCGTTAATTTTTTGTTTCGTTGTTCGTTTATTTTTTATTAACATGATCCTTGGTATGTTTCTGTACTGTAATTGTAAGGTGACTTCATCATCGAAAGTTTCGAAGATGTCCGAGTGGGTTGATTTCAGTGGGACTGTATACATATATATTGAGCAACCGTTTATTCGTGTTTCGTTCGAATTAACTTTAAATCTCAGGTCAACCGCAGCTCGGATTTATTCGAACCTTTTTTTTTTTAATATCCGCGTCGATCGGTATTAGCGTTCAATTTAAATGGCAAATTTCATTCGCATCAATCGGTATAATCGCGCGCGTTCTCCTCGATATGAAACCGATATCGGGGGAAGTTTTCCAAAATTTGTAGCAGCACAAATTCGTCCCTGCACGTGCTCTCTTTGCACGTATATACACACACACACATATATATATATGGCATAGGTAAGGTATCGCACGTATGATTCACTTGTCGGGGCAAAAATGTGCGCGAGCAACCGAGTGTATACGAGATGAGCGAAATGAAATGTGCAAATGAAGCCAATATGCGACACATCTCCATCGAAGCATCGTGCCGACGATATTTTCAACTATTTCACGGCTATTTGAACTTGTCACTCCGCACACACACATCCCTCGTCCTTCACCCTACTTTGCATAGCTACTATGCATGTATATATATATATATGTATATATATATATATATATATATATATATATATATATATATATATATATATATATATATATATATATATATATATATATATATACACATACAAGTCAGGGGGTGCCCAGACTTTTATATCCATAAATCCTACGAATTCCTTGAAATTCTGAAAATGAACTTTGCTCGACTCACCGCATTTTTCCCCTTTTTTTTTCGTGTATATATATACAGGGTGTTTGGCACATGGACCGACACCATTTTTTGGGGGATTGGAAGGGTCTTTTGCTACTTTTTACCCTTAGACCCTATGTCCTGAGTGTCACGGTAATTAAGATATGATTTTTTTTCCCTTAATTTTAATTACCCGGGATGTTGGCTTGAAATCGTCATAACTCTTTTGTTTGTCGTTGTAATAGCACCAAATAACTTTTGTTGTATTCTGCAATGTACGTCTATTATGAATAAATCATTCGAGAAAATGACTCATAAGCTTCCAAAGTCTTAAAAATGTGTAAATGTGTGAAAAATGTCAACTTCTCAATTCATTATAAAAAAAAATAAATGCTACTTCGAACTTAGCTTTGTTTTGAAAAGTTCTCTAGTTTATACCCTTTCCAACGGTATGCTAGATGTCATAGAAATAATTCATTATGTGGTCAAAATAAAGAGAACAATTTTTTTTTTACAATGAATTTAGGAGTTGGAATTTTTTATACATTAACACATTTTTAAGACTGCATATTCAAGAGTCACTTTCTTGAAACCAATTCTATCATATAATGATTTATTTATAATAAATATACATTGCAGAATACAACAAAAGTTGTTTCATGCTATTACAACCACAACTACAATTGTTTGTAACTTATTTAATTATTTATACTTTTTAATGAAATTTGGTACACCATTTTCTTAATGTACATTTTTCTATCATCTTACTTATTCTTTAAAAAAAATGTTTTTTTCCATAACCCTGATTTTCGGGTCGTCACAGTAGCCTAACTACTCAAGGGTCTGCTGCGAAGATTTTGCGGTCGAGAAAAATACGATTCTCAATGGTTTTTATGATGTTGAAGTTTGCATTGTTGCGATGCAAAGAATTTTTTTTTATTTTCAGATTCATAATTTTAGATAATCAACTGGCTGCTTCGTGTGTTCAGCGTGCAGAAATAAATGTGGAACGGGGCGAAAAAATGTCACCCCCAGTTGAAACTGTTCATTTGAGGATAGACAATTGAATATATATATACAAATCGATGTCACGGGGGTTAAGTTTGCATCGTTGGTATGCAACGAACGTTCCTTCCCATGATATTAAAGTTTGCATTGTTGGAAGGCAACGAAAGTTTCACACCTGGCCACATGGCCACCTTACAATTGTCAGCCTGTGTACATAAAGGAGAAAAAGTGCACGAGGAGTATCGTCGTCGAAAAAAAAATAATAATCAACCACTCTTAATTTTTTTTCCAAGTGTGAAATTGTACATGAGATTAATAATTTTATAAATTAAGGGGCTATACCAGTGTGAACGATGAAAGTTTTGGTGATTTTCGGGAATTTTTTAGAAGAAAAGTGCTCAATTAAATGTGTCGAAAAATTAAGAATATATTTGGCTATATTTGACCTATATTATATAATTTTTTTATAGAAAAATATTGAGTTCCAAGCGACCTTCAGAGGCGCCAAAAAAAGTTCCTCCACTGCTGACATGATTCCGGCCTATTGAGTAGCTGAAACCGAAAAAGGAAAAATGTCGTTAAACTGAAAGGTATTTCCTGTACAATGACGTAGGATTTTCGGAAAATATCAAAATCTAAGAAAATGGCGGAGTTATGAAAAAAGTCTGTTTTCTTCCCTATAAAATGGTCGTTTTTTTCAATGTCAAATCGTCAATTTTCATCCAACCAAAAATATCCTACGTCATTGTAGAGTAAATATATTCAAGAGTACTCAGTTCAAATTTCAAGTCAATCGGATAATTGCTCTTTGAGTTACAATGTCAGCAAATTTGAAAAATCTCATTTCAAGAAAAACGCGTTTAAAGATTCAAATATCGATTTTTGCAAGATAAAATGATATTGATATAAATGATATAAATGATAATGATATTCTTGAAAGTATAAACTGCCGAAAAAGGCAAGAAAAAAAACGATTTTTTGAAAGTGTCACTGTATAGGCCCTTAAACATGCGTCACTGTTTCCCTTTGCCCTATCGATGTGCTATTTAACTTTTAGGATATTCGTGACGTATGCATCTCGGATGGAAGAGAGGCTGTGGGGGACAGGGGAGGGAATCGTTCAATAATGAACACGATCCAGCTGTAAAACTGTGCGTCACGTAGTTCATTAATCGTTCCAGGTTACCGGAAATGTTCGAGTGTATGTGGAAGAGCGCGAGAGAGAGAGAGAGAGAGAGAGAGAGAGAGAGAGAGAGAGAGAGAGAGAGAGAGAGAGAGAGAGAGAGAGAGAGAGAGAGAGAGAGAGAGAGAGAGAGAGAGAGGGAGGTAGGGAGGGTGGGAGGGAGGGAGGAAGGGAGGGAGGGAGGGAGAGAGAGAGGGAAGGGTTGAAGGGGATATCCCTCGCTGGAAATTTCAAAAAAACCGTTTCTTTTCTTCTGCATATTGTTATAGTGTAAACTTTCAAGAATATTTTAAGACCAAGCAGACCCTGAAATTCTTCAAATTGACGAAGTTACACCTACTTTAGTGGAACAGTGTAAAGTTAAGGCAGTAGTCTGGTCTAGAAATTTGACAAACTCGATTTTTTTTTTTTCATTTTATTCTTCCGTAGGCCTTCTTAATACGCTCGTGAAAACCGTTTATTGATAATTCAAAAATTAGCAGAGTAATAGAAATGATAAGCAAGCCGGGCGCAAACCTCATCTAACGGTATTAAAACTTTGAACGCGTTTATTTTAGAACTATGTTTTTCAAATCGGCGCCCACGATATCTCAATAACTAATTGACCGATCGAGCTCAAATTTTGTACATACCTTCGGTAGCCTCTTTCTGATAACTGGTAGCAGAATTGAGTCGAACAATAATTTTGTCCACATTTTATAACTCGTCGAATACCCGAAAATGTATGAAATATCGTTAATCAAAGTTTAACAGGCCGCCATTTTGTAACAAAATTTTTTTAAGTACTAATTCTGCTACCAGCGCTCACAACACTCATACAGATTGAGAATATATATATTTTTTTCAGATGCATACAACATGACCCAGAGTGGGCGCCGATGGAGGCGGTTTTCGGCGGACCATGTGGTAAAAAAATAAAAAAACTACATGAAAATATTGAAAAATAATTTTTTTTTAATTGTAGATACATTCTCAAAGGAACAATAAATACATATGTAAAATTTCATCAAGACAACTTCAACGGTTTAACCCTTGGTCTAGGTTTTTTGGCACCTTCAGCCTGCCTAGGGGGGTCGTTGGCGTCCTGACGTGTTTTCAACCTCTTTAAGTGGGGCTAAAAATCTGAAAAAATTCATGGAGTTTCTTTAAACCTTTAAGTTGAAGTATCGATCGTAAAATTATAAACAATTTAATTTTTTAATATATTTTTTATCAAAAAAATGATGAAAAACGGGGTCAATGCATTTGTTTACTCAAAAAATCACAACTTTAAGACAAATAAAGATATCGAAACTGCCAAAAAAGAATATTAAAGGGGAAGATTGTCACTTTCGAGAAAAAAATGAGCCGCGTCCAATTTTTGTTAAATTAACCTTAAGTTTGGGACCTGAAAATTGGCAATAATTTAGTCGAAAATTTCGGAGTAAAAAGGCAATAAATCTGTATTAAATACAAACTAAGTAATAAAATCAATAATAACTCAATCGTTAAGTGTCACAATATGTTTTTATTGTAGAAAATAGGAAAAAAGTTTTATAAACACAAATGAAAAAAAAAAAAATTCCGTTAAGCGAGTTACACGAAGCATCCCAGGCAGAGTGTAATCCTATGATCCTCGCAAATCGGTTTTTTTTGCACCTAACGCAACAATAGTTCGTTTTCCGATCTTTTTCTTTTGGGCACAACGCGCATCGCTTTCTTTTGCCCATTTTCGTCGTTTCGACTTTCAAGCGAAGAAACGAAAAAAAAATTACTTACGGTTTTGACAACCGCCGTCTGCCTAGGGGGGTCGTTTGCGTCCGGAACGAAAATCAATTGCTCCTTACAACAGCTGGGGAAGGACTAGAACAGCGCCACTTCTCAGGTCGGTCCTAGAGGGGCCTAACTTTTTTTACACAAGCCTAGCAGCGCCTCCCGTGAGCGGATTTAGGAGTTACACCGACATTTAATTTTTGCTCAGACGCAAACGACCCCCCTAGGCAGACTAAGGGTTAAAAGTGATTCCAACCCAAAAATTGACATCAAAGCACACGAAAACTCAAAAGATGCCCGAATTTTCGGCAGATTGTATGGATTAGGTGTGCAACACGATCTCGATTATGCACCGAGAAAAAAGAATCGTGGAATGTGCAAAATGCATTTTGTTGTATCGAAATTTTGTTGTTTTAACAGTTGCTCAGACATGCTAAATAAGCAGACAGTTTAAATGTATCTTTGGTTACTGCCCAACTATACTGTTTTGTTATGTCAATCAAAAACCAAGTTGAACGTATTTAAAGATACAGTTTTGTTAAACCTACTGAATTTTGGATGGATGAACGAATTTTTTTTTTCAGTGTGAGGAAGGACACTTGTATGGTGCCGGAATCGTTACCTAGCGATAAGACGACAATATTTCACAAGATCGTGTAAAATATGTACCAAAACTTTGAACGCGATTATTTCGAAACTACACATCTTGACACGGCGAGATTGATATCTTGAGTAACTTTCCACTATTGATTTGAATTTGCGCAGTTAGCGTTCAAACAGTAGTCATTTTCGGTTTACGATCGCATTTTTAAATTGGATGAACCATTTGTTAAGGTGGAAAATAGACCTTTGTGAGGGCAAAATCAAGGGTCAGTTTTGACAATTTATTTAAGAAAAACAAAACAATATTTTTGAATTCGGTTTTTTATACATTTTAGTACAAGAAATAAAAAAGATAAAAGATTTTTTTAAAAATTATTTTGAAAAAAAATGGCGGCGCAGTAGTCGAAAAGAAAACTCCTTTTTTATATAGTCCTCTACGGGCGTATTCGCACAGGTCGTAATTTTCAAGCTAGAACAAAAAAAGAAAAATATTTTGAAAGTAAATTTACAAAACTAGTCTAGTATGTAGGGGGTTTTTCAAAATATTCATTTTTTAAAAAATCGTGTTAATATGAAGAAAACAAAAATTATAAAAAAATAGGTCGAATATAAATCATAAAATTTAATTTCACATATCGAAAAAAAATCCTACGTTGTGGACTAGAAAATTTTGTCAAAAAGCTACAGTTAAAATTTCAAGTCAATCGATTAAAAACTCTAGGCGCTACGCATATGCCCGCGTGTCTAAAAATACACGAGTAAAAATGAATATATAATAAACATATATAATTGTATAACATATATATTGATTATATACAATTGTATACAAAAATTGACCCGATAGAATTTTATATATTTGTATATAAACGTATACAATTGTATATACTAATATACAGTTATGTACGATAGTATACGTTTATATACAAGTATATAAAATTCTATCGGGCCAATTTTTGTATACAATTGTATAAGATCAATTAATATACAAATATATATATTTATATATATTCATTTTTACTCGGGTATATCTAATCATAGATGTATTTCAAAAGAAAATAAAAGTACTCATATACAGTCATGTACAATTTTATATACCGTAAATAAAATTTTCACGTATATATATAATTATATACAACACTATATTGAATTATATATAACTGTATATGATATTATATCCAATTCTATAAACTCCCTATAAAAATAGTATCTCCATATATCATAATGTACAGAACTATGTATAATTTTATCAAATCAAATTTGATGGAAGTACAGTTATATCGGATTATATATACGAATGTATAGAGTTATATACAATTATATATAAACCTATATATAAATACATGTGATTGTATATCATTTTTATATAATTGTATCTAAGTATATACAATCATTTTTACTCGGGTATAGTTTCGAGAAAAACCCGTTTAAAGTTTTAAGTACTGTAAAATCATGAAAATTTCGTGTTTACCTTTAATCGGCGATGCCTGGACCATACAATGGTCCTTCTGATTTAACATTCTCTTGCTCTTCTTCTTTTCTGGAAGATTTAGGAAAAAAATGCAAAAAAAAATGTACAAAGGTATATTCCCCCTTAATAACAATGACTTCAGCATGCTGTTTTTCAAGAGAAAAATGAGGTTTTCTTTGGAGAAGCTGTCATTTTTCATATTTATCGAAATTTCGAAAAGTGGATCGTGAACCCATAGCCGGCTGGATATATTTGAAGAATTTTTTTTTCGAACACTGAAAGATTTTCTTCCGAAAAAAATACATTGTAACCACAAACATGTGTACAACATGCTGGGAAAAAATTAATTTATTCCAACGAATGTGTTTCCAGAAAAAAATTCATCATTCTGACCTGTCAAATTGTGCTTTCAGAGAGGGATATCCCGTTAAGGGAAAATTACTACGGTTGGTCTGACTGCATGTATACTCATCTACTTCGAAGCGTTTAATCGAGAAAAAACGTGTCGCGTTTTATAGCTTCAGGATGATTTACCCCCCTCCCCCCCCCCGGAATGACACGACGGATACTTTATGCCGCAATGAAATAAGAAAAGGCGTTGTATCTTTTTCCTTTCTCCTTTTTCTTCGCCCTCTCATTCTTTTCGTTGCATTGTCCCGCAGTGGGAGCTCGTGACTTCCGGACCGTATAACCAGCGGGTTATCTCCCTTCCGGTCTGTAGCTCCGAAATTTGAATGTAGAGGACCCGGTCGATTCCGATAGTTAAAGCCACTCGTGCGGAAACACATCGCCCGGATCATATCCGGGCGATCGTGAATACAGTGCCGTATTCCCACGAGAGTGATGAGAGCGGAAGCGGAAAAGGCAAAAAACAACGGATGAAAAAAATACGAGATTTGTGGTTAATCCATGAAAAAATGGAAAATTCTATGAAACAGGTCTGTGTGTGTGTTGAAGAATTTTTATATGTTTGCGTTGAGGAATGTTTTTAAATGAATTTGCCTAGGGCATATGTGTGGGAAATTTTGACAAAACTGACAGAATTTCATGAAACGAATAGCAATTCACTCAGGTTTATACAATTGAGTAAGAGTTCATAGTGGTTCATGAAAGTTCATAGAATTTCATAAAAGTTCATCGATATTCGTAGAGTGCATAAAATTTCACAAAAGTGCATAGAGGTTCGTAAAAATTGATACAATTTCATAAAATTTCATATAGATTCACATACTTTCATGAAAATGGGTACAATTTAATTTAAAAAGCGTGCAATTTTATAAAAATGAACGGAGTGTTATAAAAATTGATGGAGCTATAGACAAGTTCATATGATTTCATGAAAATACATCGAATTTCATAGAAGTTCTTGAAAGTGTTTCATACAAAATACATAGAATTTCATAAAAGTTCTTGAAAAATGCAAAGAATTGAATGAAGGTTTATACTATCGAGTAGAAGTTCATAGAGGTTCGTAAAAGGTTCTAAAATTGCACACAAGTGCATAGCCGTTAATCAAAATGCATAGAATTGTATGAAATTTCGTGGAATTTTACCAGAATGAATAGAATTTTATTAAAAATTCATGTAGTGACATACAAACTCATCGGAGTCCATTAAAACCCATAGAATTCCATAAAAAATAACGGAATATTATAAGAATTCATGGAATATTATCCAAATTTATGAATTTTCATAAAAATGCACATAGTTTCATAAAAGTTAACGGAGCTCCATAAAAATTGATATATTTTCAAAAAATCATGAGAAAGCAGTATCCAAATACAAACTTGAGTTTTTATGAAATTTCCCAAAACGCTTGCGTATATGTGTTAAAAAATTTCAACACACTCGTATGGGCCAGGCAACTTTAACACGAATTACGGATGCGGCACAAGACCGCATGGTAAATCGGAAAGTGAAAAAAAATAACGCATTTTCCACATTGTTTCTACAAAGGAGTTTTCTCTCGCGTTACCTGCGCGAGTAATCAAAGGGATTTAAAGGGCTCATTAACGAGCGCTAAGCGACGGGAAACGTCCAAAATGACGAGAGGAAGCCATCCAGAAATGTCTAATTTGGAGAATTTTTCATTTATTTCGAAATCTTCGTTAAGGCTTGTTACTCTGCTAAATATATTTATATACGAGTACACGTGTGGCTCTTCTCTTTTCTCCTCTCTCTGTCTCTTTTTCTCTGTACAGGAGTATTGCAAGCAAACCTCGCTCGTGAAATTTCTATTCGTTTTCTGCTTCGGAGATTCACAGTGGTAGTTAACTAAATGCCACGGAGAAAAGCCTCTTCTTGGCAGCAGCAGCTCGTGCCTTCGAGGCAGAATGACCTGGTCTCTTTTACTCCGTTTTTCTTTTCTATGCGCGGCGCTTGCGATATCGCACTGGCACTTCCGGTGCCTCGATCTCGTGATAACGCGTGTCCTGAGAATCCTCGCCGAGATAAATGTACAGGCGAGTGGGTGAAAGAGTCGAAAAAAAATTGGATTCTGATATATAGACGCGACGTAGACTCGCTATAGATGGAAACTATATCTTAGTTATGTTTTAAGTCTACGAAAAATCAAAATAAGTTTCGAAAATCGTGTGTGTATATATATATATATATATATATATATATATATATATATATATATATATATATATGTATATATATATATATATATATGTATATATATGTATATATATATATATATATATATATATATATATATATATATATATATATATATATATATATATATATATATATGAATGTATGTATGTATATATATCTATATATATATAAGCACATCCATAGACATCAAGGCTTTAGGCCACAGTAACGGGTATAAAATCATGTGCGAATTTAACAATTTTTTTTCGTATGAAAAAGTAATTCACATAAAATTAATTACACATCTATTCAGTATGAATATTAAGCTCTTAGAAAAATATATATTTTTTTTCGATGTACAAAATGGCCGACTACTAATATTTTCTTTTGTTGTAGTTTTTTAAACGCTCCGCGGCGTGACATTTAGCATTCACAATTTTTTACCTAGAACAAAAGACAAAAATTCTCGTCAATCTACATTAGAATACCTAGAGAAGTACGCACGGAATTTGAAAAATATTGTTTTATTCAAAAGTTGTAGGTATTTGAACTTGAGAAATGAATTTTCAGTGGAAATTTTCGTTATAACTGCTCATAAAATCAAACGTTTTCGATTAATCTGAAATTCCGTACGTTCTTCTCTGCGAAATGCAATTAGGAACATAACTTTTAAATTTGAAGTAAATCGAGTGAAAATTATTGAAGTTATTTGTCACGCCAATTGGAAAAAAGCTGTTTCGAGAAGTTTCGAGTAGTCAGCGATTTTGTACATCGAAAAAAAAATTCCAACAGCTTGATATCCATACTAAATAGATATGTAATTAATTTTATGAGTGAATCACTTTTCCATACGAAAAAAATGGTTAAATTCGCACATGATTTCATGCTCGTTACTGTGGCCTAATCCCTTAAAGGAGAGAACAAGAATAGCGGCCAATTCACTGATGCCATTCGTCAGAGCCACCCCGTGCAACCCGGTCGAAGCGGGAAAAAATGTCTTTTTTTTCTTTCAGTGTCTCGTATCGATCTTTTTTTTCGTCCCTAAACATAAATTCACATGTTTCTTCCAAAAGCTTGAATTTCTTTTTAAGAAATGTTTCCTTTTGATAATACGAAGAACTTGACACGAATAATGGAAATTCTTCGTGATTTTTTTTTATGGATTGGCTACGGGGCCAGTGAATTGGGTCCTCGACTTTCTTATACACGGTTGGGCTTACGTAGCTCGAGTGTCCTCTTCGTGCGAGTGCAGGGTCGAGAGTCTTGCCAGTACAGCTTCGATAGGAGAGATTCGAACAGAGAGAGCGCGATTCGAATCGAGAGAAAGAGAGGAAAAGAGAGGGAGAGAGAGAGAGAGAGAGAGAGAGAGAGAGAGAGAGAGAGAGATTCGACTAGAGAGAAAAAGAGAAAGAGATAGAGAAAGGGAGACGAGTGGACTCGAGAGTAACACTCCGCGAGAAGAATGAAGCGAGCAAGAAGAGATGGTACACAGGGTCCGGGAGGCGTTAGTTCCCGAGCAAAGGGCTCGAAAGGAGAAGTGCAGATATAGAGAGGAATATGTATGGACGGAAAATGGAAGGGTCAGTTTGAGACTCAGACTCGCTCGAAGAATGGCGACAATCACTATAGCCCATCTATTCACGAAAATAAACCCTTCCGAGTTTCTAACGCTGAACGCTGCTCTCTGCATTTCCATCACACACATATATACGTGGAAAATGATACTTTCAACCCGTTATATCCAAGCAATGTTGGCTATCAGTACATCCGGCTGTTTCGAGGACGGCCCTTAAATTTGTTTTCAAACGAATCGTTGATTTTGGGCACCAGGATGGTCCTCGAAATGGACTCTGTATAAATGAGCTTACATTTATCTAAAAGTGATTTTGGAGACATTGGACTTTACATTATGTTGAGTATGGGGACAATTGGCTACTTTGAAGACGGTCCTCGAAGTCTAATGTCTACAAAATCTCCTTTGGAGGAGGAAGGGAGGGTATAAAGTCCGGTAAGATGTCATTTTAGATAAGTCCGTCGGGCTGCTTTCACATAGCATAGTATAGCATATATATATATATAGTGTACACGAGGTCCAGCGCGAGTCTGACGATGAGCGTTCGCCTCGTGTATTTTCAGTCCCGTTGGACTTGGGAGCGCATTCCAGTTCATGATTTCTCATCGTAAGGCGGTGTCGCGTTCAAAGGAGCGAGGAAATAGCAACGAACAAAAAAGACCGAGGCAAAAACAAAAAAGGGCTAAATGACGGGTCGGAACTTCTCAAGCGAAATAAGCTCACAATAACGACAGGGCGAGACATTCGCTGCAAGTGATATCACTCATGCCTTTTGATTCGCGCCATTTCAAAATTTATTTTCCCCGCGGACGACGGGAAATTGTAAGAAATAAGTGGCCCTGAATTATAAAATTATATTAGTAGTATTATGAAATGGTATTGGTAATATGATGAAATTGTGTTAGTAATATTATGGAATGGTTATTGGTTAGTCATATTGTAAAGTTGTATTAGTAGTATTATAAAATGGTATTAGTAGTTTATGAAATTGTGTTAGTAATATTTTAAAATGGTATCAGTAGAATTATTAACTTGTATTAGTGATATTATGAAATTGTATTAGTAATATTATAAAATCGTATTAGTCATTTTATAAAGTGGTAATAGTAATATTATGAAAGTATGTTAGTTATATTATGAAACGGTATCAGTACGATGATGAAATTATATTGGTAATATTTTAAAATAGTATTAGTAGAATTATTAAATTGTATTAGTAGTATTATGAAATTATGTTAGTGATATTATGAAACGGTATCAGTGGGATGATGAAATTATATTGGTAATATTTTCAAATAGTATCAGTAGAATTATTAAATTGTATTAGTAGTATTATGAAATTATGTTAGTGATATTATGAAACGGTATCAGTGGGATGATGAAATTATATTGGTAATATTTTCAAATAGTATCAGTAGAATTATTAAATTGTATTAGTAGTGTTATGAAATTATGTTAGTGATATTATGAAATTGTATTAGTAATATTATAAAATCTTATGTCATTTTATAAAATGGTAATTGTAATATTATAAAAGTATTGTAGTGATATCATGAAACGGTATCAGTACGATGATGAAATTATATTGGTAATATTTTTTAAATGGTATCAGTAGAATTATGGACTTGTATCAGTAATATTATTGAATTACATTAGCAGTATTATGAAATGGTATTAGTAGTTTATGAAATTGTGTAAGTAATATAATGAAATTATGTTAGTGATATTATGAAATAGTATCAGTAAGATTATGAAATTGTATTGGTAATATTTTGAAATGGTATTAGTAGAATTACGAACTTGTTTTCGTGATATTAAAAATGTGTATTAGTAATATTATAAAATGATATTAGCATTATTATGAAATAGCGTTGGTAATATTATGAAATTGTATTAGTAAAATTGGGAAATTCCGTTAGTAATATTATGAAATAGTCTTAGTAAAATTATGAAAATGTGTTAGTAGAGTTATGAAACGATCTTAGTCTTATTGTGAAGCTGCGTTAGTAAAATGATGAAATCGTATCAGTAATACGATGAAATTGTATTAGGGCCCGGGAATAAAGTTCGCGAGACGAGCTACCCTCCGCTCTTGCGAATTCTTCTCGTTGCTTGCAACGAGCAAGAATTCAAAGCCCATGCAGCCAACAGCAAAAACAAGGCGAAAAATAAATACGCAAATGAGGAAAAACCCCGGAGAAATATAATTGAAAAACAGAAACGAAGAAATCCGAGAAGGCATCACCGAGGAAGAGTTTCCCACCAGAAGAGAAGGTAAAGATTACGGTAAATAAATATATGGTAAGAAAAATAAATATAAGATGCATCTTGAGGACTGTAGACACCGCGATATTATATGAAATCATGAAACAAAGAACACGTATGATATAAGAAGCAAGCAAGAAACGGGAGAGGATTAGACTGTGATGGGGAGAGACCGAGTGCTAAAAACGCATTAATAAAATGGGGAGTGATGAGTCTGGAGTAACGCCGGATATGACGAATATGCATGTACATACATTTACACCATATATATATGGACAGGGCATTCTGAACCCATTATATATATGCAATGTTGGCTATCAGCACACGTGGCTGTTTTGAGGACGGTCCCCAAAGTCCAACGTCTCCAAAAGCATTTTTCCCTATATATATTTATATAAATATATAAAGATTTGCAAGATTTCGAAGAGTCTCGACGGATTGTACGTAAGGAGGCGGAGGGAGTGTACGACTCCTTCAGGCTAGCGGAGGAATGAAATGTTGATGAATGCCGGGGTCACTCGTTTAAATAATTAAACGCGTAATTACCGCGCCCCGGTGGGGATGCTTGCGAAACATATTTTAATGAACGAGCCTCGGCACAGTCGTCTTGCCCGTTCGTCTTCTCGCACACCTCGGCACGTCGACTACGACGAGTCTCTTCGTATAGCTTTGCAGCTTTGCCGGAGGAAATAAAGAAAAAGAGACAACAAAAAAAAAACACGAAAGAGGACTGCCCGTGACGAGGGGGACGAGACGGTGGATGAAAGCTGTGGCTTCTCTTTAAACCAATGGACGAATGGGGATGTGCTTCGCGCGTTTTCCATACACCCAAGCTTTTCCTCAACTCCGCGTGCTCACGTTTCCGTGGATAAATGTGTCGCCAACTTGAGCCGGAGATCAGTGGGGTATGCATGAGGATGCTGCGTTCGTGTACCTGACGTTTGGACGGAAGGGAGAAAAAAACGTCGATGTTCAGACTAAAATGAAACTGGCAGGGTTGGATAACGAGGCTGAGACGATCCGTCCGTGGTTTTTTGGAAATTTTGCTGATTTTTAGATTAGATACAAAATATAGATAGCATCATCCGGCTATGTAAAATTTTTCTATGAAAAAAGGCCTGATCAGAATAAACACAAAGGGGAGGGATGTGTGTATGGAAAACTTTTTTTAAAAATAAAGGTAGGAAAGGTGTCTCATTAAGTGTACAGAAAACATGTTTCTTTAAGGCCTTGGGCCACAATAGGGTATAAGATCATGTGCAAATTTAACAATTTTTGTTTCGTATGAAAAAGTGATTCACTCATAAAATTAATTACACATCTATTCAGTATGAATATCAAGCGGTTAGAACGTATATATATTTTTTTTCGATGCCTTTTTCTTTTTTCGATGAAAAAGGAAAGATAACAAAAGAAAATATTAATAGTCGGCCATTTTGTACAACGAAAAAAAAAAAAAATTCTAACAGCTTGATATTCATACTAAATAGATGGGTAATTAATTTGATGAGTGAATCACTTTTTCATACGAAAAAAAATTGTTAAATTTGCACATGATTTTATACCCGTTACTGTGGTCTAAGGCCTTAATGAGAATAATAAGAATATAATCGTACGAATAATTGATAAGAATAATACGAATACAACTGTAAGAACAATAGACCAGAATAATAAATAAAAAGAATAAAAATATAAACGGAAACATGATAAATAATTAAAAAATGAGAATATAATTGGAAGAGTAATTAATAAGAATAATAAGAATATAATGGCAAAAACAATAAATAAGAATAATGAGAACATAATCGCAAGAATAATAAATAAGAATAATAAAAATATAATTGGAAGAATGATAAATAATTTGAAAAAAAAAAAACCGTCACTGATGAGCGGTCGAAGTTCGACGCCGGCGGTACATCGAGTTAAGCAGTGCTGTGCACGGCCATTACTCGGAGGGGTGACCGCTTAGCAAGCCCAAACAAACGTATTTTTTAAATGTATAGTAGACGTTTTTATTATGTATAGGAAACGTGTTTCTTTTAATATATTCAGGAAACGTATTTTTTTTAATGTAAAGAAAACGTTTTTCTTTTAAGGCGAGATATTCATTTGGACAGCAAAAAAGGCAATATTGAGGGATTTTTTAAACTAAGAAATAATTATTCTACAATTATCAAATTTTACGTATACTTCAATAGTATATTTAAATACACAAAACAATTTTTTTAAATGAATTCATCATCAAAATGACGGCGCTGTGGCAGAGTATTACAGCTGTCTAGCTTCCTGTACACATTGGTTTGCAAAAAGTTCAAATATTTTTTCACTTACAACATGTATAGTTTCTATGTGACGGTAATTGAAATAAATAAAATGCAAATTTAAGAAAATGGCACGCATTTACAAAAAAAATCAACATTTCACGCAACATTCCTGTAAAATGTGGATTAAAAAGTAGTTTTTTTTTCCAATTTTTCAAAAACAATTCTCGTCAAGTAGAAGGTACCAATATTATCAATATTTCTACCAAGTTTCAACTCAATCGGCTCAATAGTTTTTGAATAATCCTGCACGCCAATTTCGATAATGCAGTTTTGAGAAAAACGCGTTTGAAGTTTACGCCCGCTCCGAATCCAAGCAGCGAGGCACAGCGTTGACGGGCTGTACCGTTTGAAGTTTTTCGAATTTCGCTTTGAAACTTTAGGAAAATATTCGACGTATGTAATTCTATCGTTTAAAGAAAGAAAAGAAATCGATGTTTTGATCGTTGTAAATGTATATCCCGCCTTAATGCATAGAAAACGTATTTCTTTAATTGTATAGAAAACGTGTTTTTTGAAACGTGTAAGCATAATTCCTTCAAGCAAATTTCCTTCAAAAGGAAAAGCATATTTCCTTCAATTTATAGAAAACGCTTTTTTTTATTTATAGACCGGATTTTTTTTATGTATAGAAAACGTGTTTTTTTCAATGTATGAAAAACGTGTAAAAAAATGTATCAAGTGGACGTTTTTAAGATCATTTCGAAGCTCAAGTATAAAAAACAAAAAATTTAAACCTATATTCTTTTATATCGTCATCGTATTCTACGTTAAAAAAAAAACGTTTACTTTTGTCCGAAACACTTTTTTTTGGTCATTATATATATATATATATATATAGACCAGACCTCGTTGTCAAGAAGAGTGTCGCGAGACTGTCGTGATACACGGGGGAATAGATTCAAGAGCCCGGGCCATGGGGGGGGGGAGACAAGATACGTGCGAAGAGATACCGAAAAAATTGGAAAAAAGCAACAAAAAAAATAACGACGAAAAAAGGAGTATAAGAAGGCGATAGGGCGGCGGGCACGTCGCGTAGGGCGGTATATGTGAAAACAACTGTAGGTATATCGATTCCAGGTCTTTTCATATACAGCGTCGTATTCAAGTACCACGAGACAGGAAGAATAAGCGCGGCAGGAGAACAAGGGCAGGGGGGAGGATACACAAGAGAGGTGGAGGAGGACTTCTACTACGTATCGCTTTTTTATTTTTCGATCCCCCTTTCTATTTTCTGGTAGACGAAGAATCCCGATAACAACCAACCACCCGGTTCGATCTTCTCTGCAAGCACAAACTCGGGTATGGATACCGATGTATCTATGTTGTATGTATACATTTGGGATATAAGTATATACGGTTTGTAATATGTATACCTGTCCACCTTTCACCCTCCTTCAACCTGCCAGCCCTCTTTTTTAGCACCCCCCGCCCCTTGCTTCTCTCCCGTGCACCGTCGTATCTTCTTTCCACGCTTTTCTTCGCCATCGAAAACCATCCCAATTCCCTCGAACTTCAAGTACGGCGGCGACACTGCGTATATAATACGCAGTTAATTTTAAGTAATATATAAATAAATAAATAAATAAATAAATAAATAAACAAATAAATAAATAGACAAAAAGATAAATGAAAAATGCGAAAGAAATCGCAAATTACGAGACAAAATGAAATTTCAAAAGAACGCCAACATTTTTTCAATTACTCACAGCGCCGGATCGGATCATCTTTTGATCGCTTCGTGCGAAGAAGACGAATTTTTCCATTCGGGTTATCGTCGCAATTTCCCTATTTTTCCTTGGCTCGAGAAAATTATACGTCGCAAATCGAAAAGTGGGCTATCGCGATAGACGACACTTTCACGCCGATGTGCTCTTTCTCGCTCTCCGTCTCTCCGTCTCTCTCATTCTCTCTCTCTCTCTCCCTGTCCCTCTCCCCCTCCCCCTTCTTTCTCCCTGTCCCTCTCCCCCTCCCTCCCTCTCCCTGTCCCTCTCCCTCTCTCTCTCTCTCTCTTCTCTCTCTCTCTCTCTCTCTCTCTCTCTCTCTCTCTCTCTCTCTCTCTCTCTCTCTCTCTCTCTCCTCCTCCCTCCCTCCCACCCTCTCTCTCTCTCCCTCCCTCCCTCCCTCTCTCTCCCTCTCTCTCTCTTTCTCTCTCTCTCTCTTCTCTCTCTCTCTCTCTCTCTCTCTCTCTCTCTCTCTCTCTCTCTCTCTCTCTCTCTCTCTCTCTCTCTCTCTCGCCCTCTTTATGGAATCGAACATTTTTCCGATACAATTTAACGGTCGCACGAACGTGTGTTCAAAGGGGGCGTACGCAAATTACGTAACGTATTTGGGGGGGGGGGGAAGGTGTTGGCGAGGCGTTACGGTCTACGTACGTTGGGGGAAAGGGGGGGGGGGTGGTTTGCGTTACGTCACGATGTCAGAACTGCCAGAAATAGCAATATTTCTTTATGTTCAAGTGTTGAATTTGAAACTCGCGTGCAATTTTACCGCGGATAGTTGACAGCTTTCCATACGACATGTCAGTTAAGGCGAGAAGTCACTGTGCAAGAACTTGCACCGTAGCTTTTCCACTTTTTGAAGTGAAATTTGAAAAAAAATTCTTTTGTTTTTTATAATTCGTGAAAGGACATACATTGCAAAATTTGTTGGCAACATTTTTCTTCACAAGTCCGAAAATTAACGGAGTTACAGTCACTTTAGTGAGAACAGGTACCGTGACCGGTTAGTGCCCTCAGTCCCTACAGGTGTGGCATCGTTCGCAATAGATGAAGTGCAGGCTCTTATTATTTTGTGGAATATAATGAAGATGAAGAATCGTCATATCGTCCGCGACTAGATACTTTATTGTTAATATCAATATTCTAGAAAAAACATAACTTTATATCAAGAAAAACGGAAATTTTGAACGCGTTTTTCGTGAAACTACTTTTTTCGACCTTTTCCAGCGAATACTCAAAAACTTATGATCCCATTTTCAATTTTTTGTTTACATTTTTGTAATCGCTGCGATTGAGGTGGTACACAACCGATTTTTGAAATTTTGTTAATTACTATTTTGAAAGACTGCTTGACTACAGAAAAGGGCCTTGAAAATATAAAAAAATGTCCAAACAGTCGGCATTTTGTAAAAAAAAAACGACTACGCATGACGATAGCTACATTTGTATAGATATCGATAAACTGTTGAGTTTTTATTCACAGATAACCTTTCGTAAAGATATCGATGGGATAATGAAGAGACATTTTTTTTCAGTCTCAAAATGAAGGCAAATATGTCGGTTAATTTTAAAGATTTTTTTCGTAAGAATTGGTATAAATCTACACTGTAAAAAATTTCTGCATAAAAATTAATATACAAGTGTAGGGAGTTTTTATGCGGATACCGCTTATGAAATTTCAGATACGATTTTGAAAATCCAAAACAGGTTATTTTAAAAATGAAAGTGTAGTTCCGTAATACTAATATACTTGTGCGTTTGAAAAATAATGCACGTGTAAAGAAATAATCACATCCAAGTATATTGAAATCAAGAACCATTTGCTGATATCAAAATACGAGTGTATATTAAATTCAAGAACCATTTGCTAATATCAATATACGGGTGTGTATTAAAATTACTGATCCTATGTATTAAGTTTATTTCAGAAATTGATAATTGCAATACGTTTTTATGTAAAAAATATCAAATTAAGACCACTCAATTCATATACTGTATGATGCTTTCGTGATGCTTGTGTATATATGATTTTTTCGCAGCTTTATCCCATAATTAATATTGAATACTTGAATAATTAAATTTAAATGCAGTGAAATCACTGCACGTATGTATTATTATTTTTCTTTATATATGTATTCCTCAGAGGCACGGTGTCCTTGACCTTTAACATCCCCTTCTTTATTCCTTCCATCATTCACAATCCTTCCAACAGTTCCCTCTAACATTCCTTCCAGAGCCCCCCCCCCCCAGACTGTTGACCGCATCCACTTTCCTAATGTACTACTGTATCGCATTTGCACGAGGGCCCAGGGAAACTGCGGAAAACCTGGGCCGATACAGGCGGCCATATTTGGCTGAGTTTCAGTTGTATTAAACCATCAGAAACTCAGAGACAAACTCTGTTTCCTACGCAGAGGTTGACGCACAAACCAGTGCACGGGCAAAAACGGTCACCGCTCCAAGTATTGGCCGCGCCCAATGCTGCTTAACTTCAGTGACCGCCGAGAGCCCGCACACCGATCGCGCGCCCATCTCTGTCCACTGCACGCGTGTATTTGAAATTCACGTGATTTAGAGATATCGTCCGGGTCAGCAATTATGAAAATCATAAAATGTTTCTTCAATATTTATATACGAACAAATTAAATTCAACTTACCTGTGATTTGTTTTTGACAAACAATTAATCAAACACTTAATCTCAGTGGCTTTTGTCTTGGAAATTTCTGAATCGAATCACAGTATTCACGTACTGGATGGTATTATTCCGAGACGTATATCATCGGTATTTCTAAAGAGTTGTCTTATATTTAACTCAGCGTCGATGAGAAATAATATCAGATAGGAGTACAATCACGATACTTTCCCATTCCAATTCAGTTCCACATGTACTATATTTTTCAGGCAGCCGTAAATAAATTTCAAACTTGTTTTGTATTTTCAATACTCTGTTTTTTATAGTTGATTTATTATACATCTGTAGTAATTTTCAATTGAAGACACGGGTTAATACAAAACATTTTCCACAAATTTAGAAACTTGTCATTGACATTCCATGTTGCATCTATTAAATTATATATCCACGTTAGAATTTCATGTTCCTGTTTTAAATTTACGGTACAAGTGTTTCAAATTTAATTTCATCTACTGAGTTCGTAAAATTCAATTCCTTCTGTATCTTAAATGTATTGTAAATTTCATATCATTTTTCACAGTGTAGATGACTATATACTTCATAAAAATAGTATAAACCCGATGCTTCCATAAATAGTTATATCTATGAAAAGAAATTGCAATTATTGTCGATAAAGCACCCGTTACGTAACGGAATAGTGCCGGGGGTTCAGGCCAGGCGTTAAGGGCTTAGGCCACTCTAGAGGCCGAAAAAGTAGGCATTTTGGGGATTTTTTTTTCAGAAATACTACAAAATACATCGAGATTACAAAAAAGGGTGTTTATCATAAATATCAGTAACTGTATACAATTATTTTTTTGAAGCGATCAATTTCAAAATGGCGGCTGTGCAGCGTTTATCTCAAAACTGCATTTTTTAAGTTGGCCGGAAACATATAACACCGACATTTTTCAACCGATTCACTTGAAATGTTGCCTATATCTTGAAAAGTACATTGTCCTTGGAAGTACGTAGGATTCTTTTTTTACATTGCATAGTTCATTTGTTATTAACAATTTTCTAACGATTTTTTAGGCAAATTTTTAAAAAGTGAAAAATTTCGTCAGATATTTGTTAATAACAAATGAACTATTCAATATAAAAAAAAATCCTACGTACTTCCATAGACAATGTATTTTTCAAGATATATTCAACATTTCAAGTGAATCGGTTCAAAATTGTCTGAGTTATGTTTCCGGCCAACTTAAAAAATGCAGTTTTGAGATAAACGCTGCACGACCGCCATTTTGAAATTAATTGCTTAAAAAAAATTATTGTATACAGTCACTGATATGTGTGATAAATACATTTTTTGGTAATCTCGATTTATTTTGTAGTTTTTCTGAAGAAAAAAGAAGTCCCGAAAGAGCGTATTTTTTTGGCCTCTAGAGTGGCCTAACCCCTTAAGGTCCTGTTACGTGGGGGAGGGGTGTCAAAAATTGGGAAATTTGGCGTTACGTAAATTTGTGTACGGCACCAAAGCATTTATGGGATACACGCTAGAGCCACACAGACTCGCCGGGTGGCAAAGAATTTGCTCGGGGCACCCGGATGAGAGATCAATAAGGAGCCCTGATCAGGCACGCCTGATTTGAGCCAGACAGGGGCCTGAGCAGGGATCAATAAGGCGCCCTGACCAGGCACGCCTGATTTGCGCCAGACAGGGGCCTAAGCAGGGATCAATAAGGCGCCCTGATCAGGCACGCCTGATTTGCGCCGGATAGGAGCCTGATCAGGCATTAATAAGGCGCCCTGATCAGGCACGCCTGATTTGCGACGGATAGGAGCCTGATCAGGCATTAATAAGGCGCCCTGATCAGGCACGCCTGATTTGCGCCGGATAGGAGCCTTATCAGGCATCAATAAGGCGCCCTGATCAGGCACGCATGATTTGCGCCGGATAGGAGCGTTATCAGGCATCGATAAGGCACCCTAGTCAGGCACGCCTGATTTGCGCCGGATAGAAGCCTTATCTCGCATGAAGCTCGTCACTCCGTAACCTCTCCTCTCTAGGACTAGACAGCGCCTCTGTTGGCGAAGCCTCACGAAATATTTTGACAGCTGCACACGCAGGCACGCGAAATATATGAAAACAATGGTTATCAACCGAAAGTGCGTGTCGTCAAAATTTGTTTCAAAATCTTTTTTATCATAAATAAATATTTATGTTAATTTTTTTGTATTATTGTTATATGGAATCAAAACTTTTGTATATAATACGGGCAGCCAGCCCCGTATTATGTATGTAGAAGAAAGCGCAACATCCACGCCGTAGCTACATCGACACATCTCGTTCGGTTCATCAATTTCTCCCGAAGAAAGGCAAGCCCTTCAATAAAGTGCAGTGCATACAAAATCTCAGGTAAAGTATATTTGCGATATATAAAATACGACTTGATGGGCGAAAACTATGCGGCGTAGCTTAACCTCACTTTGTCACTTTCGCAGCATTTGTATATATATAGTGTGATATATTTCGTATCAAGAAAAAATGTTCAACAGTACAACAAACAGTACAGTACAACAAACATACGTATATGTACATAAATGTACTCATACATACGTACAAGGACCAGATGACGAGAAATAATTGCGCAAATTGCATTTTGTACCGTCGAACATTTTTTTCTCAATAATATATATACAATACTATATATATATACAAATGATGCGAGAACGACGAAAAGAGATTGAGCTACGCCACTACGAGGTACACCATTTTTAAATAATTATTAATTATTTAATTATCTCAAGAGGATATATCAGTCGGAGCCTATATCGCTTACTTTTCCCTGGTCGAATATATCTATACTTATGATAAATATAGATATACCCGACGAGGGAGCGGTGGCGCTCCCTAGGTACGACTGATAAATGCTCTTAATGTAAAGATGTGATTTTTCTATGTATATTTACTAATTTTTCTATGTATTCAAAATATTTCAGATGCAATCTTGACAAAGTATGATGGTACTCCCCACGCAGGTTCTATCAAAGAGAAACAAATTTCGGATGGGCTAGCGGCGGTCATAAACAGTGCGAAAGATTGGAACGGTCATCGCCAAAACCGGAACAAAAACTAAACGATCAAGTCAAATTAAATAAAAACTTAAACTTAAAAAAAATGTTTTCATATTTTTAATAACGTTAGTAAACTTGATAACGTGTAACTGCGATAATAATTTAATAAATGTTGATCTATTGTTAAACAAAAAATTAATCAAATGATTGAGCCAGACCCGAGCAGAAATCTAATCAGGCTGCCTGAGGATCCATCAGGCCCGGATCAGGGATCAATAAGGAGCCCTGATCAGGCACGCCTGACTTGAGCCAGACAGGGGCCTGAGCAGGGATCAATAAGGCGCCCTGACCAGGCACGCCTGATTTGCGCCAGATAGGGGCCTAAGCAGGGATCAATAAGGCGCCCTGATCAGGCACGCCTGATTTGCGCCGGATAGGAGCCTGATCAGGCATTACTAAGGCGCCCTGATCAGGCACGCCTGATTTGCGCCGGATAGGAGCCTTATCAGGCATCAATAAGGCGCCCTGATCAGGCACGCATGATTTGCGCCGGATAGGAGCCTTATCAGGCATCGATAAGGCACCCTAGTCAGGCACGCCTGATTTGCGCCGGATAGAAACCTTATCTCGCATGAAGCTCGTCACTCCGTAACCTCTCCTCTCTAGGACTAGACAGCGCCTCTGTCGGCGAAGCCTCACGAAATATTTTGACAGCTGCACATGCAGGCACGCGAAATATATGAAAACAATGGTTATCAACCGAAAGTGCGTGTCGTCAAAATTTGTTTCAAAATCTTTTTTATCATAAATAAATATTTATGTTAATTTTTTGTATTATTGTTATATGGAATCAAAACTTTTGTATATAATACGGGCAACCAGTCCCGTATTATATACGTAGAAGAAAGCGCAACAGCCACGCCGTAGCTACATCGACACATCTCGTTTGGTTAATTAATTTCTCCCGAAGAAAGGCAAGCCCTTCAATAAAGTGCAGTGCATACAAAATCTCAGGTAAAGTATATTTGCGATTATACTGTGGATTATCTACACATGAACAGTGATAATATATAAAATACGACTTGATGGGCGAAGACTATGCGGCGTAGCTTAACCTCACTTTATCACTGTCGCACCATTTGTATATATATAGTGTGATATATTTCGTATCAAGAAAAAATGTTCAACAGTATAAACATACGTATATGTACATAAATGTACTCATACATGCGTGCAAGGACCAGATGACGCGAAATAATTGCGCAAATTGCATTTTGTACCGTCGAACATTTTTTTCACAATAATATACATACAACACTATATATATACAAATGATGCGAGAACGACGAAAAGAGATTGAGCTACGCCACTACGAGGTACACCATTTATAAATAATTATTAATTATTTAATTATCTCAAGAGGATATATCAGTCGGAGCCTATATCGCTCACTTTTCCCTGGTCAAATATATCTATACTTATGATAAATATAGATATACCCGACGGGGGAGCGATGGCGCTCCCTAGGTCCGACTGATATATGCTCTTAATGTGAAGATGTGATTTTTCTATGTATATTTACTAATTTTTCTATGTATTCAAAATATTTCAGATGCAATCTTGACAAAGTATGATGGTACTCCCCACGCAGGTTCTATCAAAGAGAAACAAATTTCGGATGGGCTAGCGGCGGTCATAAACAGTGCGAAAGATTAGAACGGTCATCGCCAAAACCGGAACAAAAACTAAACGATCAAGTCAAATAAAATAAAAACTTAGACTTTAAAAAAATGTTTTCATATTTTTGATAACGTTAGTACACTTGATAACGTGTAGCTGCAATAATAATTTAATAAATGTTGATCTATTGTTAAACAAAAAATTAATCAAATGATTGAGCCAGATGACACGCATGTCTCAGGCTGGATGAGGCACCTGATCCGAGCCAGATATATTGCCTAATCCGAGCCTGGTAAGGTGCCTGATCCGGGCCAGATATAGTGCCTGATCCGAGCCGGATACGGAGTCTGACCCGGGTCTGATAAGATGCCTGATCCGGGCCAGATAAGTTGCTTGATCCGGGCCTGATCAGAGCCTGATAAGGTGCCTGATCCGGACCTGAATATGCAAAAGCGTTACATTCCTGATCAGGGCCGGACTAAATTTGCCTGACCCGGCCCGGATTTGCTATTGTGGCAGCCTCATCCGGTCCGGATTTCACCCTGAACAAATTTCTGCTCGGGGATGACACGCATGTCTCAGGTTGGATGAGGCACCTGATCCGAGCCAGATAAGTTGCTTGATCCGAGCCAGATATAGAGCCTAATCCGAGCCTGGTAAGGTGCCTGATCCGGGCCAGATATAGTGCCTGATCCGAGCCGGATACCGAGCCTGACCCGGGTCTGATAAGATGCCTGATCCGGGCCAGATAAGTTGCTTGATCCGGGCCTGATCAGAGCCTGATAAGGTGCCTGATCCGGACCCGAATATACAAAAGCGTTACATCCCTGATCAGGGCCGGACTAAATTTGCCTGACCAGGCCCGGATTTGCTATTGTGGCAGCCTGATCCGGTCCGGATTTCACCCTGAACAAATTTCTGCTCGGGATGTACGCCGACGATGGCATCATTTTGAAAATTTTGGCGTCACGTGTATTTTCTGTATTACTATGGAATTCCTATCTATAGAAAGGAATTTCTGTCTATAGATTCCTACCTATAAAATTCCTATCCATAGATAGGAATTACATAGTAATACCGAAAATACACGTGATGCCAAAATTTTCAAAATTATGCCATCGTCGTCGTACATATTCCGATACTGATGCAAGTTGGATTCTAACCGGGATACCGGTTTTGGGGAATAAGTCTCTGTTTATACCCACCGACATGTCGGTGGGTATAAACATGTATTTAAGACAAATTAAAATCAAATTTACAATGATTAGATTAAAATTTACACCAACCGTGAGTTCTTACGTATTTCGAGAGAAAACATTTCGTCGAGACAAAGAAATTTTTGCAAAAAAAGTTGTGAGTTTCAAATATTACATTATAAATATGAAAAAAATCACAAAATGAGTTGTAAATTTCCTCAAGTTGAAGAAAATAAAAATCGAATTCACGACAGTTATATTAAAATTTACACCACAAGTGTAAACGTATTTTGAGAGAAAACATTGTGTTGAGGCAAAGAAATGTTCGCACAAAAAGTTATGTGCAAAAATTTCTTTGCCTCGAGGCAATGTTTTCTCTCAAAATACGTACGAACTCACTTTTGGCGCAAATTTTAATCTAATCATTTCGAATTTGATTTTAATTTGTCTTAAATACGAAAAAATTCACAACTAATTTTGTGAATTTTTTTGTATTTATAATTTCTTGTCAATACATTTGCATTCACAGATTTTGATGTGAATTTTTTTTAATTCACATCAAAATCTCGCGATGAGCGCGATCTGCCATTTGAATCTTTGGACAAATTTTTCTTTACTGATAGTTTAATGCACCAAAACTTTATAAATGTTATTTATTTTTATAATAAAATTAACATGTCATAATTCCATTTTTGACATTTTATTTCAGCCTGTATTCACCCGTGATCCTTCCCAGATTCCTCAATGATTCCAAGGGGAATCTATTTAGAGTCATTAAAGGATCCGGTTCTGGATCCCTAATGGAATCCAGTTTACGGATATTACATTTAGTCTTCGAATCTGATCCGATATCGGACTAGATCTCGGTATACGATATAAAAAAAAGGTATACGATATAAAAAACGTCTCGCGACCGCTGGCTCGTTTTTTCCCGTGCGTCGCGAAATAAGAAGTCACCAAGAGGAATCGTGATTCGATGGGATTTTGATTGAATGCTGGAAGAAATTAGCCGTCGTGGCAGACCGCGCTCGACAAGACTCACTCTAGCCCTCGTTACGGTGTCCCGAACTGACGAACTTCCATCGGAGCCCGTAAAAGTTTCGTCGCACCGCTATGACGCTTGTCGATCCTGTTCAAGAAACAATTAGGATCTCTGACGTCTCGCGTTACTCTCACGAGGCCGCGGAATCATCCCTCTAGGGGAAGCCCGGAATGCTAATTCGATCTTGTCGGATCCGATCCTATTCTTCCGTAAAGATTCTCGTGGCTTCGGCTCGTGATTTTTCGTCTCAATTTTCGACTCACCGATAAATGTCAAGAAAATATTCCACTCGTGCGAGGCATTACAGGTTGTAAGCACTTTTGAAAAAAAATTTAATGCGGATTATCCTCGAGAATTGAATAGCCTCGATTCTGAGTATTATTATTCTTTGAATATTAATAATCTATTGCTGAAAAATGTTTGAATAAGATTATAATTACTTTTTACATAATAATAAAGAGGTTTAATGCTTAACTTGATTTAAATATGCCCCACTGTGATTATCGATTTCCTTAGAAAAAAAGAAGAAAAATGAAGGTTTTTTTAAATTATGAATTTTAAAAAATCTCAGAAGAGCGGATGATCCATGAGAATTCAACATCCCAGGTGCAAATTATTATTATTATTTTTAATAATAATAAAGAAGTCGAATATATCAATTGAATCGAACCGACGTGTTGGTCTAGTGGTTAGCGTACCTGCCTCTGAAATCAACACATCGGGAGGTCGCGGGTTCGAATCACCGTCTCGTAGTTTCGTCGAGAAATAAAAACACAGGCGTGACGTAGCTCCAGTTGTACACAGATGTCGCGCACACGGACCGGTACGTGTGTGTGCCGGATGGGTATGGCTGTAGCCTGTGAGCTATTTCTCGACGAAACGCGACTAGCTCCGAGGCTGGGAAGCGAACTCGTGACCGGCTGTATTGGTATAGGTTTTCCGCAGTTTCCCTATACCCATGACAGAAATGTCATGATGAATATAATACAGAGGGGGAAGTCGGCTGCGGCTGCAATGGGAAAGGGGGATGATGGAGAGAAAGAACAAGTGTAGAGCGGTGGACGACATATAAGTGGAGCCTTGTAAAAAGCCGAAAAGGCTGTGCAAGTAAAACTTGAAATAAAAAAAATATATATATCAATTGAATCGAATATTCCCAATTATAATTATCATCTTGAAAATATAAATAAATGAAAAGTTAACGTTTTTTAATGAAAAAAGCAGATTCTCGACGTGGATTTTACATTCCAGGTCCTGATTATTATTATTTTTTCAATGAAAATAAAGCAGTCAAATATATCATTCAAATAAAACATTTCTAATTCTGATTGTCATATTTCTTTAAAAAAAAACTAAATGAAAAAAGAACGTTTTTCAAAATTATGAATTTAAAAAAATTCCGTAAAAAGTAGGTTCTCCACGTGTATTTAACATCCCAGGTCTGTCGAATCTTCCAATAAAAATAAATGTTTCTAATGTTGGTTATCATTGTCCTTAAGGCCTTAGGCCACAGTAACGAGTACACAATTATGTGCGAATTTAACAAATTTGTTTTTCGTATGAAAAAGTGATTCACTCATAAAATTAATTACACATCTATTTAGTATGAATATCAAGCGATTAGAAAATATATATATATTTTTTTTCGATGTACCGAATGGCCGACTACTCGAAACTTCTCGAAACACCTTTTTTCCAATTGGCGTGACAAATAACTTCCACAATTTTCGCCCGATTTACTTCAAATTCAAAAGTTATGTTCCAGCGTTTCGCAGAGAAGTACGTACGAAATTTCTGATTAATCGAAAACTTTTCATTTTATGAGCAGTTTATGAGCAGTTATAACGAAATTTTTTACTGAAAATTAATTTCTTAAGTTCAAATAACTACAACTTTCAATAAAACAATATTTTTTAAATTCCATACGTACTTCTCTAGGTATTCTAATGTAGATTGACGAGAATTTTTGTTTTTTGTTCTAGGTCAAAAATTGTGGATGCCAAATGTCACGCCGCGGAGCGCGTAAAAAAAAGATAACAAAAGAAAATATTAGTAGTCAGCCATTTTGTACATCGAAAAAAAAAAAATATATTTTTTTCCAACAGCTCGATATTCATATTAAATAGATGTGTAATTAATTTTATGAGTGAATCACTTTTTTATACGAAAAAAAATTGTTAAAGTCGCACTTTCGCTAAAATTGTTAAACGTTTTTTGTTTAAATGATGAATAAAAAAATTAATTTTCGTTGCACAGCAAAGATGCACGCTCCAACGTCTTTTAAAAACTGCCAAAACTTTGAGTTTATTTTTCGCACGGTCTACCATATTTCAACGCGAAAAGAAACAACATTTTCATTTGGTGTCCTTTCTAGAGAAATTTAATTCCCGGATATATCGGCCGAGTTGTTACAGAATTGAAAATATATATATATATATTAGTGTATATTTAAAGATGAAGGGATGATAGCCTAGGTCGAGAAAATGGATGAGGGGTAAAGGGGAGCATCCCAAAACTGCCTCAATTCTCACATCGTAAATTTTCACGGTAAGGTATATTGCACGTGCCTGTGAAGCAATCTCACTGTCAGCGGTGGTAACGCTACTTTCGCAACTCCCTTCTCACCCCTTTTCCACCCCCTTTTCGGTCTTTCCATTCCGCTCTCCCTTCTGCTCAAGCTTTTCGTCCGTTTCTCTCTCTCTCTCTCTCTCTCTCTCTCTCTCTCTCTCTCTCTCTCTCTCTCTCTCTAGATCCTACGGAAACGTTTGTCGGATTCCATATACTACCCTCAGCCCCTACCCTCCACCCCTCCCCCTCGAAAACGTCGCAACGTTTACGCCGATTAAATTTCCCCGAGTCTGATGTGCGCGCGTGATCCACTCACCTCGACCATCCTCCAAACTAATTTTCATTCTCGAAGAGATAATAAAAAAGCGCGGAGCTCGGTTGATCTTTATGAGGCAGGGGTTGAATAAGAGTAATGGATATAGAAATGAGAAAACGTTCTGGGTCCACCAACAACTAAAGTCGAATAAATGCTGATTTTCATTATGCTTTTTTTTTCAATGATTTTTCCGGATTTTCCACAATTCGATCGCGGCCCAGATTTTCCATTCAAACGTTTGACAGCTAGACGTCATGATTCTGGAATATTCACGTATTTCTTGGTCAGTCGAAATTGGGACGAAACGAAACGGTCGGATCGGACAGAATCGCCTTCCGGTTCTTTAGACGCACTTTGGATCAGTTGACAAAGGCAGAGAGGTCGCACCGACCAGTTTGCCCACAATATGTAAGTAGACGAAGAAGAGGAGGAAGAGGAAGAAGATGACGAAAACTTACCAGCCCGGAGGGTGACTTCGCGCGATAGTACCGTGCCAACGGAGCTCGTTGCCCGGCATCGATATCTCGCGTTGTGAACCTCAGCCCGGAAGTCCTGCGCCAGAAACGGCGGGAAGTAGAGGGTCCCGTTGCCCAGCAGTTGCCTGAAACAACGACAAGCGTCACTCGTATATATATATAAATATAAATATAAATGTATGAAATTATATTATAATAATAAGTATGATTATATATATACTCGAGTAGAAATATTGCTCCAGCTACAATAAACACCTGATCAGGCATCCTGATTTCTTTTTCCAGCCTTGATCAGAATTTTTTATCAAGCCCTGATCATTTTTGAAACACAATCCCTGACTTCCGTCTGATCAGGGTAAAGTATCAAGGCCTGATCAGAGTAAAAAATCAAGGCCTGATCAGTGTAAAAGATCAAGGCCTGATCAGCGTAAAAAATTAAGGTCTGATCAGCGTAAAAAATTAAGATCAAAGTAAAAAATCATATGATTTTTCACGGCTCAGGATGACCGATTTATTCCTGAAATAAAAAAATATACCGCATACACAAAAGAGAAAAAGGCACGACTTCAAAAATAACGCTGATCATTTATTTTTTAATCTTAATATAAAATCTATCACATATATTTTTCACATATATCTAGGTGGAAAACAAACATCATTTTTCTTGTATTTGTAATAGAATAAAAACTCGAAATAAACTAAGATATATCACTGTATTATATTCCACTTATCATCCCGAAATAAACTAATATATTTTTTAAACAAAAACTTAAGAAACTTCGTGAATAAAGTAAACAGAGCTCAACGTTTTTATGACCAGACGTTTCTAGAAAACGTTACATTGGGCGTTCTGTTCGTTTTTTTTCCACGACGCTCGAAACTTGTCCCAGTCTTTTGCTGAATTAATCAGGTCTTGATACCGCTCCAACGGCTTGTCCAATTTGCTTCGAAAGAACTTCTATTCCGTGTTTCCTATATTTCGAAATGACAGCCACTGAAAAATACGAAAATGTGTATCCCACTTAGAATTCAATGTCTACATATATATCTATATAAGGTATGCACATTATTTTATTAGGGTGGCACAAATTTGAGCTCTATTTTTTTTTCTTTTTTCTCACCATCCAATTATCTACTTTAAAGAAGAAAAAAAATTGTTGCAAAAGCTGCGAGCGGTCATTTTTTAATGAAAATTAGAATCGAAGCAGGAGAGCCCATACAGCAAAGACCAACCAAATAATGGTAAGTTGACAGCGTAGTGCAGTTCAGTGCTTCAGTTCGGATGTAATGTCCATCTGAAGGGCATTTCTTATGGGCTAACTTGCACCGATGGAATTACTTTCATTTAACTGAACTACGCAGTTAACTTATCCTTATTCGGTTAGCCTATGCTGTCCGGGCGTGTACAGCGAAGGCTAACCAAATAATGGTAAGTTGACAGCGTAGTGCAGCTCAATGAATGTAATGTCCATCCGAAGTGCATTTCTTATGGGCTAACTTGCACCGATGGACTTACTTTCAGTTAACTGAACTAGGCAGTCAACTTATCATTATTCGGTTAGCCTACGCTGTCCGGGCCGTACAGCGAAGGCCAACCAAACAATGGTAAGTTGACAGCGTAGTCAGTTTAGTGAATGTAATGTCCATCCGAAATGCATTTCTTATGGGCTAGCTTGCACCGATGGAATTACTTTCACTTAACTGAACTACGCAGTTATCTTATCATTATTCGGTTAGCCTACGCTGTCCGGGCTAATCAGCACCGATAGCAAAACATTTACCAGATTGAACTACGCTGTCAGCTTACCATTATTTGGTTGGCCTACGCTGTCTCTTTTTCTCCTCTGACAAAGGAGACGGACCAAGTAAACGAAAATAAAAGCGACACACAAAACAAATATAAATCTACTTACATAGTGGTAGCGCCAACACATGCCAATCCTCAGGAATTTCGATTTGCTCCTCGCTGAGAGGATCTGTTCCGGATCTGTCAACTGTATCATAATAAATATTTCAACCAATGCATATGTAATTTGGCGTATGGTTAATTTATAGTCAGATTTAATCCAATTTATATTTATAGATTTGAGAATTGTAAGTCGTTGAAAAAAATTAATTGTTATACTAACCTGCTGCTGTATTATTTTTTCGTTTTTTCCCTTATTTAGAGCCCGCTATTCACGCAGACGCAGTCGTTGCGCGATTTTCTTCCGATTGTGTTTGTCCATCTTATTCACAACGTACACGTTATATATAAAAATGTATAAAGTGATACTCGTGCTTCTCTCGTGTCTGTGTATCATTTGACAAGATGAGGTTAGGCACGTTTTTAGCGCCAAACTGTAGAAGTCCAGTTACATGATGATTTCTTGAAGTTGGCTGGATCAGGCGAATTGAAGTAAGCCGTAAGTCCAGTTGCTTGACATCGCCTGAAGTTAGCCGGGTCAGGCGAACTGGAGTAAGCCGTAAGTCCGGTTGCTCGACCACCGCCTGACCCCAGCTTGATCAGGCAAATTAAGGCAAACTTAAGTAAGGCCTTCTTACTACGATTTTAAGGTGACCATGTGTTTTTTATGGTATTAATGTTTCGATTGTTGGACTACAACAAAAATATATTTTTTCCGTATTACCGATTTTTTTGCTCATTCAGGCTACGTAATCGTGAAGCATTTTCGAAAAACGTTAATAAAAAATTATGACCAGAAGCCGAAAAAAAAGATTTGAGATAATAATCAAATAAATAATAAATAAATAATAAAGAATAAATGAATAAAAAATATTGAGAGAAAAGAAATAAAGATAAAAATCGAGAAATAATAAAATGGTAATATAGAAACGAAAAAATCAAGAAAAGTGATAATAAAGGTATGAAAAAGCCAAAAAGAATTTTCATTGCATTGCAACGATGCAAACTTCAACACCATTGTTTTTTAAGGGTCTGGTGCGATGATTTTGCGACCAAGAAAAATATGATTTTGAAAGATTTTTTCAATTCCTCAAAAAAAAATTAAGCATTTTGAAAAGAAAATTAAAATTTCACTTTGGGTACAGCAGAATAAAGATATTTAAATTCCGAATACAAAACATCTGAACATTTTTTGGTGCATCGGGCTGAAAGAAAAATTATCGAACATGCATTTTGAAGTCGATAAATGGAATTTGATTCCATTGAAAAAAAAAAAAAAAAATTTTAGGAGTGTTGGGCTAGCCTAATTGGGCTACCGAAGTTAGGAGTGTTGGACTACCGGAATTGAATTATCTTCATTCTGCTGAACTGAAAACGTAATTTTGATTATTTTCCGGATTGATCAAATTTTTTTCCGGAAATTACTACTCATCATGAAAATATGCTTGATTTTTTTGTTCGAAGGGGACTTAAGAAACCGTAACATATCATATTTTCTAGGTCGCAAAATCCCCGGGCCAGGTCCGTGAAAAAATATATGGCCTTGCAATTGTCACCCTGTATCTACACCACATACACCACATACATATACCGGGTGTGGCGAAGGTTGATGCAAAGCCTTAAGGGGGCGATAGGTCACCTCGTTAGAAACATATCTAACCTAGGTTACCTTAGTCCAAAGTCTAAGGATTTCGAGTTATCATGGTAAGTATGATTTTTGGAAAATTTCCCAAAATCAGGTCCTAACTCGTTCATAATATTCAAACAGACGATATTTGGTAACTAAAAACTTATGTGCGTCTTAGCTTAATGTGTATTCAATCGACGAACACCAATACAATCATCTGTATCTACACAATTAACTAAATGGGACGTGTTGAATAATTAAAAACTTGTCCAAAAATAAAAATACATCTAATGTTAATGCTATTTAACAAAAAAAAAATTGCATTAGCATAAGAGGTAAACGAGTCAATATCTAATTTTGGCAAATTATCCAAAAATCATACTTACCATGATAACTCGAAATCCTTAGACTTTGGACTAAGGTAACCTAGGCTAGATATGTTCCCAACGAGGTGACTTATCACCGCCTTAAGGCTTTGCATCGACCTTCCTAACACCCTTTATATACATATGTTCGCCAAAACCAAACATCGTGCGTCTCTCACTCATCCGGCCCTAATTATCCTCTCCCCTATCGCGACATTATCCATCGCCCCGAATTCGACTCGGGCCAGATCGAACATTAACTTTGAGCCCCCTTTTGCGATTTCGCTTCGGCTCTCCTCTCTCGTAATCCTCGTATGGTTACGAGGATTTATGCGATATCGCACGCGGGCTTTGCGTATTATCGAAGGGTACCGAGATATGGCGAGTATATACAGATTTATATATATATACATACAGGAGGTACTTTACACAGAATCGATTAAGTTTACGACTACGTTGATTTATCTGGCACCACGAACGTACAGGAATCGAATGATTATAATCGTCGTCGTCATCGTTCTCGCTGATAGGAACACGCTGCTTTTTTTTGAGATTGCAAAGAAGCTATTTCGTGTATAAAGTGTCTAAAAACTATCTTGACGAAGAAGAGAATAAAGAAAAAAAAGAATAGAAAAATAAGATGAGGAAAAGGAAAGAGAAGCAGGAAACGAAAGGGCTCTTGTGACGTTCGTCGTTCTTCCGTATGGCGCACGCTATATTGAGGAATTGTAAAGGGGGTGTGAGTTTGTGTATGTGTTTATATATATATATATATATATATATATTAATCGTAGTAAAAGGAAAAAGACCTCAGAGGTTGAAAGCTTTGATGGAAATCGCTTGAAGACGGAAGAGAGATTTTCATCTACAGTCGTGGAAGTCGAGAAAATAATATAGGATATTTTATAGACATATATATGTTTAAAAAAATTATATATATATCTATACATTTAAATATATATTTGAAGGGAAAAGAACTTTTCTATACGTCTTATGTTATCGCATAGAAGTGTGTATATATATATATATATATAGGGTGGCCCAAAAAGTGATGTCCAAAAGGAAATACTAGATGCCTCGTATCAATACCTATCCGAATCACCCCCATATATGGTCCACAATATTGTTTACTTTGCGAGAGAAAATAATTTTTTCAAATTTTTCTGTTTTTTATATATAATTTCCTCGCGATTTTTTAAACTTGTGTTATCGTTACTAAGTGCACCGTTGAGCAATAAATAAATAACCAACTGAAAACTAACGGGATGCCTTAAATTTTGATGAAAACTATAAACATAGGTTTGAGAGGATTAGTCCCTAAAGATCAGATTATAAATCAAAATATTTATACTAGTATAACTGACTCCCAATTGCTTGTAAAAGCTTCTAACAAGAGGAGGATGCGTGTGTAGAAAGATGCGGGTCCCCACTTAACGTTTTTGAAATATTTCGCCAGAGTGGGCCATAGGAAAGGGTAAAATGCTCTCGAAAGATTTCTGAGTAGCGCTTAAAAGATATTTTTTCCATCATTTCCAGGGCAGCGGCGTAGCGCAGTGGTCAAGCGCATTGCCTAACCCCGGTGGGTTGGGTTCGATTCTCGCTGATACCGCTTTTTTTAAATTTAATTTTTTATATTTCTCGCAATGTTCAACTATTTATACTAGAATTTAAACATATTCAAGCAGTTGATTTATATAACAAGGTAAAGTTTTGAATGAAAATAAAAATTCCGAAAATTCTTGCAATCAATTATGTACGCTGCTTTTGATTCGTGATAAAAAATCATTTTACAATTTTTAGGGTGATGTTCATCGTAGAAATATTTGAAACATACATATTTTTCACGCCAGGCATATTTTATGAAAGCATTGTTTGAGCAGTTACATTTTTCCGAAGCATGCTTCACTGGAAAGTATACTTTATTAAAGTTTTCTGTTAATTTGGATGGAAACCGAGCGGACTGGATCATAGGGGTGAAAACAGTGTCAGTGATATTAGCAGAACATTTTCCAGCAGATCAAAATTAAATGAGAGTTCTCTTAGCATGCAGTCGAGTTCTATAGTTCCTGATGATTTTTTGAAATAGTTCTGGTGATTTGGTAAAAAAAGGTGATTGAAAAAATGATCTGCTAACTTCCCGTAGCAGATCCATTTGCAGAAAATCATAAATTACCGGGAGTTCTTTGTACATGCGGCTAAGTTTTATAGTTACTGATAGTTTTTGGCAATAGTTCTGGTGATTTGACCAAAAAAAGTGACGGAATTTGTTTTGTGCTACTTCCTATAGACATGTGCTGATGGATAGACGTGAGTTCTGGATGTTTTGTGTGTGAGATATTATCGTTTTGGTATTGTTTGATGTATTTGAGAATAGTTCTGGCTTCCAGCTATTTTCAAATAATGGTTAAAAATGTTTATTGATATCTCAACTATAAAAGTATGCTATGCTTATGGATAGGCGTTAGTTTCAGGTGCTTTTTGTGTGAGATATTATAGTTTCGGTATTGTTTGATGTATTTGAGAACAGTTCTGTGCTGCAGCTATTTTCAAACAATTGTTAAAAATGTTTATTAATATCTTAACTATACAAGTGTGTTCTGCTGATGGATAGGCGATAGTTTCAGGTGCTTTTTGTGCGAGATATTATACTTTTGGTATTGTTCGATATATTTGAGAATAGTTTTAGGTTACAGCTATTTTCAAATAATTATTGAAAATGTTGATCAGCATCTCAACGATACAAATGTGCTCTGCTGATGGATAGGCGTAAGTTCCAGGTGCTTTTTGTGTGAGATATTATAGTTTAGGTATTGTTTGATGTATTTGAGAATAGTCCGTTGTGATTACCTCCCACATGGTACTGGAGTTCTATGTATTTTTTATTGATAGTTCTCTTGTTAGTAATGGATTTTTTTGTTCGGGGGGGGGGGACTTCACAAACTTTAGTCGAGTGTGCCGTTGTAAATATTTGTCTGATGAGAAAAAGTTGTAAAGATATTTCACAGAACTCTCGCGGGGGGAACCAGAACTCCAAAAAAAATGAATTTTTCGAAAAAAATATTTGGCTCCACTCAAAGCATTCCATCGCGCCATCAATCTCAGTCAGAGGAAAAAAAAGAAAATCAGTTCTGGTTGCCGCTCACATAGTTCTGGAGTTCAATGTACTTTTTATTGACAGTTCTGTTGTTAGTAACGTTTTTTTTTCGTTAGGAGGCCAATTGCACAAAATTTACTCGAGTAAATATTTATTTTATGAGGAAACTTTGTAAAGAAATTTACCAGAAGTCTTGCGGGGGCAACGAGAACTCAAAAAAAAAAAAAAATTCACTAAAAAAAATTTGTTTTCGCTCAAAGCATTCCATCGCGCCATCAATCTCCTGCTCAGTCGGAGGAAAAAAAAGAAAATCAGTTATGGTTTATGATATGTTGCCATAATATCTTACACAGAAAGCACCTGGAAGTCAGGTGTCTATCCATCAGCAGAGCATTCGTGTATAGTTGCGATATTAATGAACATATTCAACAATTATTCGAAAATATCGGGAAGTCAGAACTATTCTCAAATACATCAAACAATACCAAAACTATAATATCTCGCACAACAAGTACCCAGAACTCACGCCTATCCATCAGCATATTTCTATTGGAAGTTCTACAAAAAAATACCGTCACTTTTTTTTTTAGTAAAATCACCAGAACTATTGCTAAAAACTATCAGGAACTATAGAACGTAGCCGCATATACAAAGAACTCCCCGTAATTTATGGTTTTCTGCAAAATTATCTGCTACGGGTAGTTGGCATATCATTTTTTCAATCCCCCTTTTTTTTTTACAAAATCATCAGAACTATTTGTAGAAACCATCAGGAATTACAGAACTCGACTGCATGCGAAGAGAACTCTCACTTAATTTTGATCTGCTGGCAAATGCTCTGCTAACTTCACTGACACCTGAAAATAGAAGTATTGAATTGATGCTGCGCGATGGAATGTATTTTAATTGCATCTTCTCTTGACGATAATTCTCGCTGTTGTTGGAGGAATTTAGGGGCACGTTGCATTTTTTTTAATGATATTTTTGAAATGGCTATAGAAATATACATCACACGATTGAACCAGCCGAGTACATTTGGGTGGAATGACCTTCATAGTGCACGTTGCCTCGCCTTGCTCATTGGTTAAACCTGCTTGGTCGCTCCACGAATTCACCAATAGAACCCCAACCATTGGGATGGAAGGCAATGCGCTTGGCCATTGAGCCACTCCGCTGACTTGGAAATGGTTGAAAAAAATAGCGTTTCACCTTTTCCTATGGCCCACTCAGGCGATATATTTTAGGAACATTCAGTGGGGACCCACCTCCTTCTACCTACGCAGTTCGGGCGATATCGGTGGGCCCCGATTGGCGTCGTCCCCTTGTAAGAAGAGAAAGTACACACACAGAGAGAACTAAAAATAGTTTTAAAAAACCGATGCTACAGGAAAACTGTAGAGAAACAATTTTTAAATGCTCTTTTCCCGAAAAGTAAAAAAAAGGATTGTAGAACATACGTAAGGGTGGTTTGGATAAGTATTGGTACGAGGCATATGGTTTTTATTTTTCGACGTTATTGTTCAGGCTACCCTGTAAATAAATGAATGCATACTTTTTTCTGTATATACATATATATATATATGAGTACAACTTGTACATATATATACATACATGTATATATATATATGTGTGTATATATTCTTATATATTCATATCTATATGTACAAGTATAGCAAGAAAAAAAAAGATTTTTTCTATACGCGCTACGTTATCGCGGATCTAGTCGTTTGAGGATGCATAGCATTTTTCTGTGTCCATTCGAAGAAATTCTATGCATTTCCGAGCCACTGCGACACAGACATACATCTAGACAGCCGAGTACAAGACGATCGCAAACGATTTCTCACGTGCTACTACGAGAGCAAGTCTCGGGAGAGATACGACGAGAGAGAGAGAGAGAGAGAGAGAGAGAGAGAGAGAGAGAGAGAGGGCCGAAGAAGTATGAGTAAAGGGCTAAAGGGAAAAACGCAGACAGTCGAAAGAAAAAGAACGACTTCTCGCGTATTTTTCGCTGCAGAAGGATACAGTTGCTGTACATCGCCATCGTTGCTGCGTCATATCCGCGCGGCAACATTTTTGCAACAATACACGCCGGAAACGAAAAATCCACGGGAGCAATCGCTTTGATATACGTGGTTCTTTTTCGCAGCGTCCTGGTCGGAACAATAAAATAATTCGCACGGAAATGTTCGGCCGTTTCGTCGCACAAAGAGCGAACATTCTCGTTCGAGTCTTCGATACTTTTCTTTTTTCCTTTCCTGTGAACTCGGAATATTCTGGAAATTCGACGATGCTGGGACACATTTTGGGCTGGGAGACGAACTGATATATCGAGAGCGATTTACTCCTCGTGCATGTCGGTCGAAAAAGGCAGAAGGGAAAGTGAAGCGCGAATCGATCGCGTATTTGAGTAGCTTTTGACGTGCGACGGAAACTTGGTTCGTGCGTACGTCAGCTGTGGATTTTGGGGTCATCGTATCGAGGGTTCTTCACTGAGATTGAGAAAAAATTGTTTTTCATATATTTTGGGGACACTTTTTTTTTATGCAGGAAAAAAATCGTTGTTCGTGCAGTTTGGTCGCACTCATTGTCACGGGACCAGAAAAAATAAATACTTCAGGCGGATAATGATCGAAGGGATTTTTTCTTTGCCGATAAAAGAAAATATAGAATTCCTTGAAGAAACAAAAAATGTTATCTTGAAATCGCTTTGAAAACATCCACTAAAAAAAATTATTCTAAAAAATACGGGTAAATATTTGCAAATGAGGCTCCAGCCCTAATCGGCTCCACAATTTTTTTCACGTGTCCGGGGCTATTCTGCAGTTTGAGAATATGTTCTTTTATGATGGGGAAGGGGTATTTTATTTAAAAAAAAATTATTTCCGGAAAATATTCGATTTTTGAAGTACGTTTGTTTGGGTTGTTTTGGTTGTTCATGTTTTCTCCATAGCTTCAAAAAAGTAAAAAAAAGCGTTTGGGGGTTGAAATAAGCGTTGAAATTATCTTCCCCCGACTTAAATATTATAAACAAAGTGCCCTGAAATACATCGACTCGGTACAGAATTTCTAAAGCCCTTTTCTAGCTGGAGCCCCACTTGTAAATATTTACCAAAATACGTTTTCTATGCAGTTAAAAAAACACGTTTCTCATACATTAAAAAACCTCTTTTATATAGTTTAGTAGATACATGATCACATGACCAGGATTTTTTTTATCCTGTCGGAAAATGATCGAAGCTCACGATTTTTTTACCTTGAGTACATACCGAACATTTTTACGATAAAAATATAGAATTACATGAAGAAAAGAAAATGTTAACCTTGAAATCAATTAGAAAACGTCCAGTAAAAAAATGATTCAAAAGCACGTTTTCTATACATTGAAAATGAACACGTTTTCTATACATAAAAAACACGGTTTTTTTTAAATAAAGGAAAGAAAAATAATTTTCTATATAGTTTAGTATACACTCGTGGTCACATAACCAGACTTTTTTTAAAAATTGAGTCGGTTACTGATCGAAGTCAACGAATTTTTTTTAAACACGTTCTGTATACATTCAATACAAACGCGTTTTCTATGCATAAAAAACGCGTTCTTTAAACAGGAAAAAGTCGTTTTCTATAGAGTATTGTACACACTTATTATAACAGTACAAGAAAAAACAAAAAAATTACCCGGCTAATGACTGAATTTAATAGAACTCTTCTACATTCAATTTTTACTGAAGAGCTTCCTGATATAAAAATGACTGAAATCAGTCTGAAAAATTCCGCTAAAGAAAAAAAAATATCATAAAAAACACCTTTTTTATACAGGAAAAAAATCGTTTTCTGTATAGTTTAGTACACGCTCATGATCCCGTGACCAGAAAAAAGATAAAAAATTTCAGTCGGATAATGATTTAAGCTGACAATTTTTTTTATATTGAGTATTTACAGAAGAGCTCCTTGACAAAATTCTCAGGTTCCACTCGACAGGGGGAGGATCCAGATGAGAACAAAGTACAGGTAAATTCCGGCAGCGTTTATTTTCACATATCAAACGTTCGGGAAAAAGGCGAGTTTGCAGTTTACATCGTTGGAATGCAACGAAATTTTTAACATTTCTCATTTTCAGTATTATCCAAAATCGTACTTTGCAAATTTAGGTTGTGGGTAGCTAAATAAGAATCGTAAAAAATGTTCGCGTGATTTTCTTAGCCCAAATCTTGCCTAAGGATATTTGGGAAATAAATAAAAAATCATTTTCATTTCATCCCAACGATGCAAACTTCAACGTCATCGAAAAAGCTTCAGACTTCGCTCAAGCTGACAGACGAACGAACAAAATTTCTAAAACGATGGACATCATCTCAGCGTTGTTTTCCCACCCTACCAGCTTAATATCAGCTTGGAAAAAAAAGACGAATTCCTACCGGAAGTTGATGAGGCATAAATGACAAGAGAGAGCCAAATTGCTGTAGGAATCAAGGAACGAGCGACTCGCAATCGCTAAAATAAAAAACAAAATCGTTTGGTCTTCTCCTTCCAACTTTACGAAGTTCACACTTTGCTACAGTTTTTCGCTTGTGTGCACATCCTTTCCCAATTTGTACTTTCCTCGAGCCACTTTCGTCTCTTCTCCAATTTCACAATATTCCTCGTCATTAATATTGCCTTGCGCGCGCGGGAAAGAAAAGCAAGAGCAGTTGGCGAACTTGTGACTTTTTGTATGGTCGTTCGGCACAGCATCCGGTGGGGACAGTGAGAATTCGTTGGATTATTCCGGGGCTCTTGGGGGTGGTCGGGAAATAAGGGAGAGAGCGAGTCAGTTGCATACATATATAGCGAGAGAGAGCGAGAGCGACAGAGAGAGAGAGAGAGAGAGAGAGAGAGAGAGAGAGAGAGAGAGAAGAGAGAAGAGAGAGAGAGGAGAGATATCTGGCCGGAAACTGGACTCTGCTAATGACCAAAGTCGTGAACGTCATGAGACTGCCAAAGAAGAGAAGGACCGAGAAAAATAAGCGGAACAAAAAAAAAGAGAAACGAGTACGAAAGGTAGGCAAGAAAGACGGATGGTCAACTTTCGTTATACTTCACTGTGAGATGAAGGAGAATTCCCGAGACGAAAGGACTCGAGGACGCGACAAGAGGCGGGGGGCGCAACTCGACTCGAAAAAGGCATATAAGAAACTTTCGGAAGACTTTGGCACCGCCTTTGGTGCTTTTCAGTGGTTTCGCCGTTTTTCTTATAGTTTGGGGTCCTCTCTTTTGGAATCCTTCTCTCTCTCCTTCTCTTTTGCAATCGTTGGAGAGATGTACTCTTGCCGGATCCACTGCCGATTTTTGCCGATTTTTGTTGATTTTGCCGATTTTTGCCGATTTTCATCATTCACTCATTGCAATTCTCTCCCTCCCTCTTTTACAATAGTAGGCGAGATGAACTCTTATCAGACCCACTGCCCATTTTTCATCGATCTTTTGCCGAACCTTGGCCGATTTTCATCATTCATTACTCTTCTCTCTCTCTCTCCTTCTTCTCTTCTTTTCACTTGTTTTATTATCATTATACTTGTATTCTTATCATCATTATTATCATTATACTTGTATTCTTATCATCATTATTATCATTATACTTGTATTCTTATCATCATTATTATCATTATAACTGATATTTTTTTTTATTATACTGATAATATTATTGCCATTGCAACCAGCAATTTGTATCTTTATTTGAAAATGTATAGATTCATCATTAAAAATTAAATTAAAACTAAATTATTGCAATGAATAATTTTAACGATTTAATGTTGAAATTTTTTTTAAATCGTTTGATTTTATGAATCCATTATATTTTATTCGGATATTATATTGTTCGTATTTTTATATCGATAAAAACTGAGTTGAGGAAGAACCAGACCCCTTTGGCGTATAAAAAGGATACTCTCGAAAATTCGCTTGATAAAAACAAAATTTAAAAAAAACCGACGTGATCGACAATTTGCCGTTGCTACGTTATGCTTGAAGGGGTAAATCGAGTCTCGAGTCTCGGGTGCTCGCTGCTCGTAATGACACCCGAGCGATAATGGTATGGAAATTAGTCGGTCTATCGTTTTCCGATTGAATGTAAATTTTGTGTCGCGCAATTTCCATGGGTATGCTCTACTTACTAAAGAATCGAGGTGTCGCAAGAAAAGGACAAAGATATTCTTGGATTCAGGTGTATGAATATAGTTCGGGACTGCGGCGAGAATAAATGAAGGCAATTGAATCGAAAGAGGGCAGGAATGAGCGACGGTTGCTCGAAACGTCAACTCGTGATTTTACATTTATATACATTTTATATACATTTATATACATATACATTTTTTAATTATATTTATTTATAAGCGATTCGATCGTGAAAAAAAGGTTTGGTTTTTATTCAATTAAATGTGTCTGCATACTTTTTACATTTTTTTTACTCTTCCCTACCCCCAATTGAAAATTCCCAGATATACGTATTGTAAAAAAAATCTCGATGAATAAAATTGCCCTGAATAAAAAAATCCCCAGACTGACAGACGCGGTGAATTTTCTACAATATTCACATTCGATAAAGAGACATTAGACTATTAATTATGGTTAGACACTCAATTAAATCCTGTTCAATAAAAAACGAACAAAAAAAATGTCCACAGAAATTATTTCTTGCTCTAGGGATTTTTTTCGACGTAACTGACAAGGAACATCACTTAAATGTCCGCCGTCGAATCTGTTGAAACTCATATATGTGATGAAGCATTCAAAACTATTAGACACGTATTTTTTCATCTGCTGAAAAACGATTTTAAGGGGGGAAAACCACCCCTCAAAGAAAGGCGTGTCGAGGGGTAGTTTTGCAGTTTCACCCACAAGCAGTCCACCGAACTGAATGAAACAAAAACCAAAATTCTTCCAATGTAGAACAATAAAAAAATCACTATGGAATAATTGAAAAAAATGAAATTAAGGGATGACACGCCTTTCTTTGAGGCCACCCCCCTTAAAAACGTTTTTCTGAAGATAAAACAAAATACGTGGTTTCAATGCTTCATCACATATACGAGTTTAAACAAAATCGGAGACAGACACTTAAGTCTGGAGCCTGAATTAGAAGGTCCGAAAAATCGTTTTTTTAAATTGCTTAAATCGATAGATAAACTATTTAAGAATACATTTACAAAATTATAGAGGCCAATTATAAATATTTTCGAAGATACAAGGCCAAAAGCAGAGAAGCGATTGATATTTGATATTGATATTTCCTTCTATAGAAAACTTTGAAGCGCGTTTTCTCCAGCTTTCATTTTCACGATTTTTTCAAATTGACGGTCGTAATAGCAAAAAAACTGAACGACCTATTGAATCAGACCAAAGTTTGTTTTCTGCAGTATGAAAAACTCTTCTAAGCGAAATAAAAAAGTCGTTGAATAAGTATTTTTAAATAAATTTTATAACAAGTTAAAGTCGTGTTTTGTTCAAACCTGAGAAAAGTTATAATTTCACGATTTTTTTCGGCTTATTCTCAATTCTCAATTCTCATTCTCAATTGAATCATTTTTTTAATATACTTCAAATATACATGAAAAGATACCTCAATGTTTACGGGGCTCACTTGCTTTTTTCCCTTCTAAAAAAATTCTCGAACAAAATTTTTGGAAAGGGAAAAATTTGCCTAAAAAATCGTCAGATAATTGTTAATAACAAATGAACTATGCAATATAAAAAAAATCCTATGTATTTTCATAGACAATATATTTTCCAAGATATATTCAAAATTTCAGATGGATCGGTCGGAAATTGTCTGACAAGGAACATCCCTCAGGTGTCCGCCTCCGATTTTGTTGAAACTCATATACAGTACTACCTCTCTAAGAGAGCCCTCGCTAAGAGAGAATTTCCCTGCCGTTCCGCTTGAGCGCATTTTATGGCTTCCCCACCTAGCTCGAGCTGTCCAGTGTACCCGAGGCCTCTCGAGTTTGTCGCGGACAACTCGGTAAGAGATCGCGAGCGATTTCAGAAAATCGCACGTCGCACGATTGTCAAATGGATAATATTCCTTTGTATAATAATATATACGTTTGAGCCGTAAAGTCGGAGAAAAAAACATGCACCATAATTAAATTTCAAGTAGTAATTTAATGCAAGTAAAATATATTTTAATAGACATTAACACAGCATAGAATATTATTGATATTGATAAAAATTATCGAGGCTACATTATACTAGAGATATGTTTATGAGTAGTAGTAATAAATGCAAATATCGTACAGCATGTACAATATGTATGTATCATAACATATATACTATACATCAGAGTATAGAGTCCTGTTGACGTCCGCAAGAATCGTAGAGACGGCTTCATTTTCGTGATCAGCTGGCGCTCTCTTATCGAGTTCGAGTGGAGAAACACATACACGCTACCACATGCGCGATTTTCGAGCGCGCTAACCTAGCGCTGCTCTATAGCGGTGGGGGAAGGCTTCGGCGACGAATTTCTCGAGAATTTCTTCCCCTAACCGCCCTAGACCGCTCTCTTAGAGAGGTAGTACTGTACGTGATATAGCATTGAAAACTTTGAGACACGTATTTTTTTCATCGGCGGAAAAACGGATTTAAGGGGGGAAACCGTCCCTCAAAGAAAGGCGTGTTGAGGGGTGATTTTGCAGTTTCACCCAGAAGCAATCCACCGATCTGAATGAAACAAAAACGAAAATTCTTCTACTGAAAAGCGATGAAAAAATCAACTATGAAAATGTTAAGAAAATATTAAATTAGGGGGTAAACCACCCCTCAATTTGCCTTTTTTCATCCCACACTTAAGAGGGTTGTATGCAAATTAATAAAACAGGTATCATTTCGAAGGGGAATTAAAATTAAAGTTGACGGGTTTTTGCGTTTTGGCGGCCTAGCAAATTTGAGGGGGTAAACCACCCCTAACATAAATTTATTTATAATGGTCGTTTTTTCTGTGTTTAAAGTATATCCGCTGATTTTACATATTTCTATAAGCTACAATTTAATGTTTTATCATATTCCAAAATTATTACATTCGTCTTAAGGGGTAACTACCCCTCTGACGAGAAACATCATTGTAGTTTCCGCTTTCGATTTCGTTGAAACTCATATTTGTGGTAAAACATTGCAAACTATTAAACATGTTTTTTTTATCGGCAGAAAAACGGTGTTAGGGGATGAAACCACACCTCAAAGTTTTTCCCACAAGCAGTCCACCGATCTGAATGAAACAAAATCGAAAATTCCTCTAATATTAAGCGATGAAAAATCCAGTACAAGAGTGTTGATTAGAAATATCATTAAGGGGTAAACCACCCCTCCATTTGCCGTTTCTCACCACACGCTTAAGAGGGTTAGATGAAAATTAATAAAACATGTATCGATTCGAAGGGGAATCAAAACTCAAGTTGACGCGTTTTTGCGTTTTAGCGAGACAGCAAATTTAGTGTTTTCTGTGCTTAACATGTATCCGTGGATTCAAAATATTCTCCCGCGTTTTTAAATTATTACGTTTTTAAATTTTTACATTTTTAGGGTAAACTACCCTCTAATTTCTTTTCGTTTGAAGTTTCGCGAAAGGTTTTACGAGTTTCGTTAAAACTGTTTTCATTTCATCGGTAATATCAATTTTATGTTTGTGTGTGCAGGCATATTCGTTTTGAGTGTTAGGAGCGGTACTTTGGGAGTGGGGACCTGGGGCTACCCCTTACTCATAAGACTCATATTTTCGTGTCGAAACGCTTTTAATATGCACGTCCATTAAGCAGCTCCATAAGAATAAACATACACTTCTACTATATCATTAATTATAATAATTTCCAGAATAAGTTATAAAGCTCACTTCGTATATTTCGGAACGATGATGCGCCTGGATCAAGCGATAATATACCCAGCGACGTAGTTTTGTGGAGGAATGTATATTTTTATTATTTTACCGTTTATTTAATTAAACATATTACTGAAACTGAGGGTTATACAGTAGGTTAACGAACATGTTTTTAATATATTTTGACATATTTTATTTGGGAAGCATATCAGCTGATTTAATTAATGGTACTTGTGAAAAGTATCGCAGTCATATGTCGTCAAATCATTTTCTCGCGACATATACATTTTTTTCATATGATATCTATCAACAATCACCCATGCAGAAATTTTGGCCGGGATACCCTATGTCCGATCAAATCCCGATCAGGATTTGTCATGGATTCCCCAAAACCGGTATCCCGGTTAGAATCCAACTTGTATCAGTATCGGCATATGTACGACGACGATGGCATCATTTTGAAAATTTTGGCGTCACGTGTATTTTCTGTATTACTATGGAATACCTAGCTATAGATAGGAATTTCTGTCTATAGATTCCTATCTATAAAATTCCTATTTATAGATAGGAATTACATAGTTATACCGAAAATAGACGTGATGCCAAAATTTTCAAAATGATGCCATCGTCGTCGTACATATTCCGATACTGATGCAAGTTGGATTCAAACCGGGATCCCGGTTTTGGGGAATAAGTCTCTGTTTATACCCACCGACATGTCGGTGGGTATAAACATGTATTTAAAACAAATTAAAATCAAAATCACAATGATTAGATTAAAATTTACACCAACCGTGAATTCTTACGTATTTCGAGAGAAAACATTTCGTCGAGGCAAACAAATTTTTGCAAAAAAAGTTGTGAGTTTCAAATATTACATTATAAATATGAAAAAAATCACAAAATGAGTTGTGAATTTCCTCAAGTTGAAGAAAAAAAAAATCGAATTCACGACAGTTATATTAAAATTTACACCACAAGTGTAAACGTATTTTGAGAGAAAACATTGTGTTGAGGCAAAGAAATGTTCGCACAAAAAGTTGTGTGCAAAAATTTCTTTGCCTCGAGGCAATGTTTTCTCTCAAAATACGTACGAACTCACTTTTGGCGCAAACTTCAATCTAATCATTTTGAATTTGATTTTAATTTGTCTTAAATACGAAAAAATTCACAACTAATTTTGTGAATTTTTTTGTATTTATAATTTCTTGTCAATACATTTGCATTCACAGATTTTGATGTGATTTTTTTTTAATTCACATCAAAATCTCGCGATGAGCGCGATCCGCCATTTGAATCTTTGGACAAATTTTTTTTTACTAATAGTTTAATGCACCAAAACTTTATAAATGTTATTTATTTTTATAATAAATTTAACATGTCATAATTCCATTTTTGACATTTTATTTCAGCCTGTATTCACCCGTAATCCTTCCCAGATTCCTCAATGATTCCATGGGGAATCTATTTAGAGTCATTAAAGGATCTGGTTCTGGATCCCTAATGGAATCCAGTTTACGGATCTTACATTTAGTCTTCGAATCTGATCCGATATCGGACTAGATCCCGACTGGGAGCCCGGGATACAAGTCAGAATCCAGCTGTATCCCTGCCAAAATTTCTGCACGGGCATGGTTCATAATTCCTGCAATAATGATAGTCGTTAAAAAACATTTCATATTTTTAAAAAATCATTCATTATAATATGTGAGCATTCGTACCAGAAGTAAGTTTTCCAGATTTGGATGCTAATACAAAGACGTTTTCTGCTTGAAATAGCGCTTTCTCTACTCGTGGTCCGAATTCACCCTTCGTCTCTTTTAAAACGATGAAAAGTGGGGAAAGCAATTTCTCCTCAGCGCTTATAGTAGGCGCTGAATCGTATAGCTGTGAGTTATTGAAGAAACTGACTGTACAACGCATTCAACTTTCTTTTCTCCTTCCGTTGCAAGAGTTCGCGACGAATGAATTTCCACATGAAAACCGCTTTGATCCGAATTATACACATTTTCCGTTCCATACTTTTTTATCAGTGGTGCAACATCGGCGACAAATTTTTCTGCATTTTTCCGTAGAAGTTCTTCTTCTCCCGTAGTTTTGCGCGTTACAAATTTATTAATTTTTCTGGATACAATGCGATTCTGTTTTTTTAAATTCCATAGCCAATTATGAGAGGCCTTAAATCGCACATCATTGAAACCTATCTCCTTTTGGGCTTGTAGCGCCCACTTCTGAAGATCAATATCATGTATGATGACACCAGCATCTAGAGCAGTTTTCATATTCTTCAATGTATATTCAGAAATTTTCGCTAGCTTTTCTTTATAAGTACCGCCTTTATTCAGCTGACGTGCCCAGCGCCGCAATTGTCTTTCAGACTTGACAGATTTGTATTTCTGTTGGACGGTTTTGAGGCTATAGTTTTTTTGTCTTACCAGACCTCCAGTATTGAACTGCTTTATTTTTGTAATCGTAGTTCACCTCATCATCACTGGAACAGGCGTCAGAATCACTATCACCAGTATCCTTTTGCCATACGGTATCTCCTACAGCATTGGCTTCGTACTGTTTAAATGTTTCTTGAAAAGCGAGCGTTTCTTCCACTATCATTTCAACTCCATTATAGTCTTGCATGGAACTGATCAAAATTTGTTCAAAACTGTCCGCAAGTTCAATTTCCGCGTTGTTAACCGGCGTTTGTGAAATATCCATAGCTTCAAATGTAGCTAGTAGAAGTTTGATAACGTTTATTGGGTTGACTTTCATGGCTGATGAAATTTGTATTTTCCAACACACAGTATACTGTTTGTGGCTCCCTTTAACGTGAAATGGAAGAATCCGAATGCTAACCGTCTTATAAAGCAAGCGATAAAACTGCAAGCTATTGACAACTTGAACTGCCAGAGGCTAATCACACATTACCCGAAAATATAAACACATTATCGGGTAATGTATGATTAACGTCTTGCAGTTCAAGATGAGAATAGCTTGTAGTTTAATATTTGCGCAGTATAAAAATTCTGCGTAGAATACACATTTTGCGCAAATATCGTTATCGCGTCGTGATGCGATAAGAATATTCGCGCTGGAAGAATTAATTATTGCAGTTAGTCGAGAAAAGTTGATACGTAGGCAAATAAACATCGGTCTGTTCGTTGATTGTATAACTTCATACACAGAGATAAAAGATTTCCGAACGGGAGCATTCTGGATAATTAGCAATTTAAAAATCGAAGCGTAAACATTTATGTGCATATGATTTTTTTTACGCGGAATAAAAAAAACGAACAAACCAAATATATTTATATGTACCATTTGAATTTTATTAATAGTATCGTTAATATATTTTTATTACTGCATTGCATCTTTGCATGGGAGATGCTTTCAACAAAACTTTTGAATTAGAGGAAGAAACATTTCGGTATGAAAATATAATTATGACAATATGAAAATATAAGTCTTATGAGTAAGGGGTAGCCCCAGGTGCCCACTCCCAAAGTACTGCTCTTAATACTCAAAACGAATATGCCTGCACACACAAACATAAAATTGATATTACCGATGAAATGAAAACAGTTTTAACGAAATTCGTGAAACCTTTTGCGAAACTTCAAAAGAAAAGCAATAAGAGGGGGTAGTTTACCCTTAAAATGTAAAAATTTAAAAACGTAATAATTTAAAAACGCGGGAGAATATTTTGAATCCGCGGATACATGTTAAACACAGAAAACACGACGGTGATGAACAAATTTATATTAGGGGTGGTTTACCCGCTTACATTTTCAGTCCTGCTGAAACGCAAAAACGCGTCAACTTGAATTTTGATTCCCCTTTAAAATGATACCTGTTTTATTAATTTTCATACAACCCTCTTAAGCGTGGGGTGAAAAAGGCAAATGAAGGGGTGGTTTACCCCTTAATTATATTTCTAATTAACACTCTTGTAGTGGATTTTTCATCGCTTAATATTAGAGGAATTTTCGTTTTTGTTTCATTCAGATCGGTGGAATGCTTGTGGGAGAAACTTTGAGGGGTGGTTTCATTCCCTAACACTGTTTTTCTGTCGATACAAAAAACATGTTTAATAGTTTGCAATGCTTTACCACATATATGAGTTCCAACGAAATCGAAAGCGGATACTTCAATGATGTTTCTCGTCAGAGGGGTAGTTACCCCTTAAGGCGAATGTAATAATTTTGAAATATGATAAAACATTAAATTGTAGCTTATAGAAATATTTAAAGTCGTCGGATATACTTTAAACACAGAAAGAACGACCATGATAAATAAATTTCTATTAGGGGTGGTTTACCCCCTTAAATTTGCTTTGCCGCTAAAACGCAAAAACCCGTCAACTTTAATTTTAATTCCCCTTCAAAATGATACCTGTTTTATTAATTTGCATGCAACCCTCTTAAGTGTGGGGTGAAAAAGGCAAATTGAGGGGTCGTTTATCCCCTAATTTAATTTTTTCTTAACACTTGCATAGTGGATTTTTCATGGCTTTTCATTAGAAGAATTTTCGTTTTTGTTTCATTCAGATCGGTGGATTGCTTCTGGGTGAAACTGCAAAATCACCCCTCGACACGCCTTTCTTTGAGGGGCGGTTTCCCCCCTTAAATCCGTTTTTCCACCGATAAAAAAAATACGTATCTCAAAGTTTTCGATGCTCCATCACATATATGAGTTTCAACAAAATCGGAGGCGGACACCTGAGAGATGTCCCTTGAGTTATGTTACTGGCCAACTTAAAAAATGCAGTTTTGAGATAAACATTGCACAGCCGCCATTTTGAAATTAATCGCTTCAAAAAAATTATTGTATACAGTCACTGATATGTATGATAAACACCCGTTTTTGTAATCTCGATTTATTGTGTAGTTTTGTCTGACGAAAAATCCCCAAAAAGCCTATTTTTTCGGCCTCTACAATGGCCTAACCGATTAAGTGATATTCCTTGTGAGCTTTGAGCGTTAATTTTCGCAGAGCGATTATTTTTGGGGATATTTATTTTTTACGGTGATTTCCATCGAGATATTTTTTCCTCGGAAATGGAGGCCCTTTTGGCTGTCCTATGGGTGGGCAGTAAATCGTCAAGGGAACAGGTTACCAGATATTATTCCACCTCACGTGCATGGAGCACACATACGCAAACAGACAGGTTGAGAATGACGGTTCGCGCGCGGCGCACACGTTTCGATTAACCGGAGGAAATGGTTTTCCCAGATGCGGTCGGTCTATCGCCGGTCGCAATACGTTATTGCAAAGGACTTCCGTTCTCCAGAATGAAAACGCACAGAGAGCGAAAGCTCCGTAGGTACGATTATTATGAATATTATTATTATTGTTACGATTATCGTTGTTGTTAGTTTGACCATTATTATTATTTTGTTCGTTGCTATTGGTACCATTATTATGACACTTCGCAGAACATGGGAATTAGTAGAAACCCCCCAAACTATATTTGGCGAATGAAAGTCGCAGCCGGAAAAATGGGTGCGAGATGTCTACTTCTAGTACTTCTAGCCATGGAATTGGGAGATGGTAGGTGGCCAAAAAAATGTTTAAGGAAGGCATTAGGAGCAACTATAAATGGTACCCAATAGTAATGGGGGGGGGGGTGAAAGAAGCAATGGAAAGCAAAAAGATGTCAAAAAGAAAAATTATGTTAATTTAACATTATTTGACAAACGAACATGAATACTGATATAAAAAAAATTTTAACTCACTTCTATCCTATGCATGAATAGAGACCCACGGGCAATGATTTACAAAATATGTAAATATAACTTAAATATGAATAAATAATTAAGAACTCGAAACAGACAATTTGAGTAACGAGCAACTAGGATAGATATAAGAAAATCAATGTAAAATAATTGATGTATAATGAGAAGGGTGGGGCATTAATGTAAAACCCTTAAGACCTTGGCCGATCGAAAAATGGGTATATTTAAAAAAAAATAATAAATTCGAAAGTATGGGCCGGAATATTTTAATTTTTTTACACAACGTCGGAAAGGGCTTTAAGAATAAAGTTAATAAATTTCCATTCAAAATATTTAAAAATGGCGCCGTCATGCACATTGCCGCAGACGCCCTCCGCACGATACGCGCGGTCGTTGTCCCAGCTATTACACGGTCATGTCACATCTAAAAAAAATCAGCTCATTCGTGAGTAGTGTCGCTACAATGTAGCGAGGCGGTTTTTTTTTCGACCATTAAAAAAATGATGGTGAGCCGAAGAAAAAAGTTTGTATTTTTCACCGAAATTTTTCGAGCAAAAACAATAACAAAACAAAAACTAATCAAGTTATCGCAAAAATCCTACCTGACATTTTAGATAATGTATGTAAAAGTATTGTGTAAACATTTGAAAGCAATCGGACCGATAGTTTACGATATTTCGATAGTACCAGTTCAAAAAATGTAGTTTCGAGATAATCGCAAAAGAAAGTAAATGTGCGGTTATTCAGCTGACGGTGCGGTTTTTGCGGGTCTTACCTTCAATTAGCGATTCCTCGGCCATAGACGTCTCCTTCGACAGCTGATTGAGAGTCTTGGGCCTTTTTTTGAAAAGCTCTTCGTGCCGTTCGTGCTTCTTTTGTATTTTTTTGGGTGCGACCGTTTGCTGTAGTGCAGCGCTCCTCGTCGACTACAGTGCAGAAACTAACTGTAGCACCGATCTCCGATTGTTAGGTTCGACACATTCATCATCAGAAGAATACTCTTATACCCATCGTTGAAAGTGCTGGTAGCAATGTGAGTGGCAATTTCGACGATATTCGCACCGCTAGAATTCATTTTTGGAGCCATCGACCAGATGATGGCGTTGACGCTTTCATTACTGTTTTGCGTGAAGTCTCCTTCACAACGTTCTAACAAATCATCTGAAGTGAGGTCCTCATACATAGGTCGAATGGCATCTTGAACTATTTGAGGTAGTGCATTCTTATGCGTATATTCGTCTAAAGTGCCCATCGCTTTTAATATTTGCCAAGAGCACCACGAATCATTTCCCGGAGGACAATTGTCATGCTGCGGATTTTCGTCGCTCGAGATCTTGTGCATGAATGTTACCCAAATCGCTTTCTTCATTTCGTCTTTTGAATGGGAGAATCTTCGAATAGCGAGACTGTAATATACCGTTAGCTCGTTGATTAGCTTGTCGGTTAGCTTTCCTTTGCCACCAAGACCGCTTTTCTTACTTTTTTTACTTCACGAAGTCGTGTGCCCATTCTTTTCTGCACATGACCTATGCATTCTTTTTTCATCATTTTTCCTTCGTATGGATTGGCGTCAACAATTCCTTTATACGTTTTTGAATCTTCATCTCCAATATAATTTGCTTAACGGACATTATATTTCTCTATCGACCTCGAAAATATTTCCACTATGCTGTCGACTTCCATTTTTCCAGCGAACCCTTCATGATTGGCGGAACATTCTTCATTGTGATCTTCTTTCCACAGCTGGAATTCAATGGTGCCAAGATTCTTACTCCAATACTCACAAGCTTTGCAGTAAGAAGATTTAATTATTACATCTATCACTTTCCCTGAGTAATAGCCAATAATCGTCGATACGCCATAATGCGAAGAGTAACCTCATTTGCGCCAAGTTCCATCGCCAGAAACAGTCAACCCTGTGCCTTTTGCCATTTCTGTTGTTAATTTTTGTTTTTCTTTCACAGTATTTTGCATCGATATGTTGCATACACTTTCTGCAGCAATGTGAATTTGTTTCACAACGGTGTTGTAAAACGAGTGATATATCGCTTTCGGTAAATCCATGATGCTACAAAATTTATCAATTCCTTTGTGACCAATTCCCAACAATCGAAATGCGAATACGATTAGTCGATTTATGTCGTACGCCTTGTGGTTAATAAGAGGACTTGAATCGGCTGTGGTTGGTACACACAAGTCACACGACATCACTAACTCGAAACCGAAACCACGAATACTCGATTCCGAAAACTTAATGTCACCGTTGCACTTTTTGCACTTCACGACGCTACTAATCGCAGAAAAAACGCTTACAAACTTGATAATTCGATATCCGAAATTCGCACTAATCGGTACGTCGGTTTCTTCACTGGCCTTCAATTTTTTTGCCGATCGACTCGTACTCGCCTCTTCCTGCTCCATTTCGTATCGATTGGGCGGGTGATTTTTATTTTTTATACTATTCGATCGACGTCTTCGACTCCTCGAACCCGTTTCCTCCACATAATGTCGAGACTAGAATATTTTCACGAGAGTAGAATATTTTCACATGCTTCTGTGTTGCTTGTCGAATATTGACTGACGCTCGTGAAATTAGAAATAACGGGTCTGGCTTCAGGGAAGCGTTCTCACATTATACTAGGTAACACAAAGTAAACGACTAATCTATACAAAAGGACACAATAGGACAGCTGCGTGAGCTAAACCGTGCGAGTTATAAACACAGATCGAACCGCACGGTCGATCGCCTGCAGCGGCTCAACCTTCCTGCCGAAAAATAAGTGTAACTTGGTCAATTTTACGTTTTTCAATACGTACTATGGCTCAAATTGTTCTTAACAGTTCAGGGTTTATTAAAAATATATTTAAAAAAATAAAAAATAAAAATTACATGGTGGCCAGATGCCTTAAAAAGGGTATACAAAGAATAAAATACTACTATTTCTACTATTACACTTGGCACAAAAATTAAAGGAACAGCAGTTTTCTAAAAAAAAGCGAGTAATTTTCCATACGATGTTGCTATGTGAAAAATGATCGTATAGAGATGGTAAAAAAAGGATTTTGAAGCTTGAAGTCTCTAGTTTTCAAATTTATCATCCAAACCTTCAATTCACCCCCGGTTATTACGCAATCAAAAGAAATATCGCCAAACAAAAATATTCGATATTTTCTCTCGCGCTTTAGTGTGTCCCTGGGCTCGGGTGAATTTTCCCTAACTATGCGAATGCCAGAGTCGGTAAGCTGGATCATTTCGCTTCAATTTGCTTCGTCAACGGTCTCTGTACGACAATTCGTAGCTGAGGTATTAGTCTTTGAATGAAAAATCGCACTTTTGTCTTTGATAATCGATATCTCATGAACTAATGATCGTACAGGAAATCGAAGAATGGCTAAAAAAACTTAAATTTATCCTCTATAAGTATGAATTATTGCTATTGTTCTGACTATTATCACCATAATTATATCATTATCGATATTATACAGACTATTCGGACCGATTGCAATGTTACTATACAAAATCTTGACAAAACCAACGAGCAATCTTACCTGAGGCCGGGAACGGCTGTGACCGATCTCTGATCAGGGCTGGTGATCCAAGTGACGTGGGGCGTTGGACTCCCGTGGGCCGAGCAGCTCAGCTGCGAGCCCGTCGTGTTCGAGAAGACCAGCGTGCTCGGGGGCTCGAGAACGAACACGGGACCTTGCTGACCAAGCACCGCGACGCAATTACAGGCTGCAATTATACAAACGTGTACAAACAATCAAGTTGCGCTCTGTATAATTAACGCGCGGACGAGAATGATCGTATGCGAATCGTAGAAAGAGAGAGGCCAAATGCGATAATCCGCTCTTCGTATATTTCACATACGTACATTTTCATGAGAGTTAATTGTTGGGTGGTCGTTCGCGAGCGCCCAAACGGCAAACTAATTTATGCAGTTATGATTGCCGATGTTGTAATGATACTGCGGGCTGAGGCGAGAGCAGAATTATGGGGGAGGGGGAGAGAGAAAGAGAGGGGGGGAGAAAGTTTATATATGCGATATGTCTATAACGATGAGAATGGCAAATATTATGCGAGTAAGGGTACACGATCGAAACGTACAGCGGGTACGTGTAACGTTTAATAATGGGCATTGCAACGATTGTATACCGCCTTGATCAAAAGTATTAAGGGGGAATATACCTTTGGGAGGGCAAAATCAAAGGTCATTTTTTACAATTTATTCAAGAAAAACAAAACAATGTTTTTTCAATCCGTTTTTTTATACATGTTAGTACAAGACTGAAGTCTTGTACTAACAAAATTTCTTTGTATCGCTATCTCTACTTGATAGTCAACGATTTCTCTTATTAATTTATTGTCGTTACTTTGAAACAAAGATGTTTTAATGATAATATCAAGAGAAGAAAAGGTACATAATTGAATTTGTACGCCGTACGAATCAGATGTGCCGAAGTGTGGTTACTTTGTTCTTCCCGATCTCCTTGCCTAATATTGTTGATCAAAGCTGTATATATATATATACAGCTATATATATATACAGCACTATATAAATATGTATGTGGGTGTACACACACACACACACACACACGCACGCACGCACGCACGCACGCACGCACGCACGCACGCACGCACGCACGCACGCACACACACACACACACACACACACACAAGGTCCAACATATGCTGCAGGAATCACAGATTGAAGGTAAACTTATGATTACAACTATAGAACCACTAGTGAAACTTTAAACGCGTTTGTCTCGAAATGATGTTTTTCAAAACGGTGTACACAGATTCTCAATATCTAATGAACTGATGGAATTGAAATTTGGTACACTTATTCAGTGTAATAGTAGTTTAGTATTGACCGACATTTTTCTTCTTAAATTTTTTTTTCATTCGTTATCAACAATAATGTAATTTTTCCTCGAAAAAAAAAACGAAAAGACATTTGAACAATCTTTTTTGACGATTGAAACACTTTGACAAAAGAAGCTTGGTCAAGGCCAATAGTATTTATTTTGAGGAAAAAAAATCGTTTATTTGTTTCCGATCAACCGAGTGGCCAAAATCAAGTACACCATTGAACTCCTCACGTACAAAGGTCCTTCACCAGATTGCTTCTAACGTCTTTCATCATTAAAACTTTTTCATGCACTTTGGTACACAACATTGTTAATGTACATACAAAAAAATGTCCGAACGATTTTTTAATCAAGCAAATGATAATGGAACATGATTCGCGACGAAATGAATAAGGTGCGCAGGACTGGAAAATTGTAATGATATTAAAATTAATTAATGGGTTACGAGGTGGACCAGTGTAGAATTGTGGCATCATTGCATTTGGATTTTCATGATAGTTTGTTTATATATATATATATATATATATCATACGAATTCGATGAATTCAGCGAACAGTACCGATTTCGTCAGCCGGGGGAACTGGAGGGGAATCGGTCGAGTTGAATACGTGTAGTAGAAGTAGTTACAGCCTGTGCAGATACGCCCACGGGTCAGTGAATAATCAGTGTGGCGAGAACGCATCGAGAAGGACCTGTATATTTCAGGTCCATAGCTAGAGGTCCTGCAGAACCTATATGCGCGGTAGTAAGGCGAAAGTTTGATACTCGGACAAGCTTTGTACATTTGGTAAACGCCCTTTTCAATGTTAGTCAGCGATGCATATGAGTCTAGCTCTCTCTCGCTTTCTCCTTCTCTCTCTCTCTCTCTGTCTCTCTCTCTCTCTGCTTCTCTCTGTACTTGAGCACACACAACTTGCAACGCTGCTCCCGTATGCTCGTTCTGTTTATTCCCTTGCGAGTGCTGCTGTGCGGGTAGGTTAATCCCCGATTACGTTTATTCATTTCGTAATGAGGAGGGTTGTCGGATCACGCCGAAAACGCGGAGGAATAAAATAAGAGAGAGAGAGAGAGAGATGGGGTACTAATGGTCGAGCAATGTTCGGGTGCGAACTGAACGACGTGGTAATAACGCTATTGAATTAATACATAAACGAATCGAAGCTTTTACAGGTCGAATGCACTTCTTGAAAATCGATGTTGGATATGAAGTTTCGAAGAACGTGCATTTTTTCGTCTCTATATTGTATCTTAGGGGTTGCACATGATACCACTCACTAGCAATAGATGGCGTTAGGTAGATTATTTTTCCGAATCGAAAGTTAGAATATAACCTCGAGATTACATAATTTAGGTTATACATAATAAAGGGATGGTATGTCTATTAGGGTGGTTAAAAAAATCGTTTTTTTTTTCAACGGAATGTTTAAGTATGTTAAGAAAAAGAAAGTTTTTCAAAATTCGAAGATTTTAAACAATTATTCAATTAGCGCTCAAACGCCGTGTTCATGTTTTTTTAAAAATGATTATCGGCGTATTATTATTTTTTTATCTCGATGCAGGAAATGTTCGTGCGTGATCCAATGTAAGTCTTGATTTGATTTATTCTGTAACAATATACAATTTTTATTTAAATATTTTTTTACCATAAACCATTTATATTTGCAGATTAAGAATCAATATACAGTGGCGTGCAAAAGTGTCGGGCCAACCTTTTTTTCTGTTATTCGATAAAATATTTAATGCCTGAACCACTCCATCATTTCAAATATTTGAGGGAGCTATGATACGCATAACAGCGTGGTATATTATTTTGTTTGTATAGTGTATGGTTTGTGTACAGCGTCGAACGCGTTCGGTCAGTGTGCAACAATATTGGGCCGCTGTCCCACCTTCTCCAGCCACACGGTTTGTTTACGTTTTCTTAAGCGCTTTATTTAGCGTTAGTTCGAAACATAAAGAACCACGAAAAAAATCAGTTCTATTTCTGCCGCAATGGCGAAACACAAAAATGAAGGTCCGCGAAGTTGCGTTAAAACTATTTGAAAAAGGAAAGAGTTCTCGTGATATTGCAAATACTTGATCTATTGGAGAAAGCACAGTAAACCGTATTATTGCAAGATGTAAATCAACAAATTCGTTGTGTGATAAAAGTCAAAGCGGTAGACCACGGAAACTTTAAAACGCCTGAACAAAATTATTAAGGGACAACACCACTGTGACGGCTTCAAAAAATCGATTTTTTGAAAACCATCTAGAAAAATCTAAAATACATTTAAGATTAAGATGCCGTTGGACCCAGGTCGAAAAAATAATTATTTTCGGAGATATTGAATATTTTGTGGAGCGGTGCAGCGCTCAGGGTCGGCAGGTACACCGGGCCTTTCCCAGGTCCTGCGGGTCTTTCCCAGGTATTCTTTTGTCTCTCTTCACAAAAACCGGCTATTGTTATAAATATAGTTTCGAAAAAAAGCCATAGGTGGCGATAATTGAAAAATTTTCAAGTCGTCAATCGTCAATCGTCGATATTGTAGCTGATATCGCGGTATTATTATTCAATGATGGCCTGAGAAGCCTCATGAAAGTTTTGGAGACTTTGGGGATAACTATCGGCCCAAATTGTTTCAATCTTTGCGTTGAAACCGACGCAGCGCGGATCGAGCTGGCAGAGCGCTCGCTCACAGACGCTGCAAAAGAGGCAAGAAGAGCCTCTACAAGTTCGAGAAAAGATGCTAGGGCCAATGATTTGCTTCTTGAAGGCCAGCTATATGGTGCCAGCATCGCTGATTAAAGGTAAAAAATTTGTTTTCCAATTTATCGCATAAATTAACAAACCTAAAACTTTGAACGCGTTTTTCTCAAAACCACTTTTTTGAGTGCGGCACGCAGCAGAACTCGAGCAATTTTTATCCGATCGACTTCAAATTTGGAATGCATCAATAAAACTAGATTATCTAAAGAAGTACATAGGATTTTTTCGATATCTCAATAAACAACGAACAAAACAAAATTTTTTTTCGAATATCTCTTTTTTTCTCACAAAAAAAAATTCTTGAAAAATGGCAAAAAAACAGGGGGTCACAGTGGTGTTGTCCTTTAAAAGAAAGTGCGTTGTAGATCCGCGAAAAAGTGCAGCAATAATTTCGCGAGAATTACGCAGTGAAAATCTTGCTGATATCAGTCGGAGTATAGTATCCCGACGTGTGAAGGCTGTGGGATTGATTGGGCGCGTCGGTGTGAAGAAACCACTCATTAGCACAAATAATAAGAAGGCTAGATTGAATTTTGCCAAAAAAATATCAACATTGGGCAGTATCCAATTAGCGGAAAGTTCTTTTTTCCGACGAATCCAAATTTCAATTGTTCGGAAGTGATGGTCGCAAGTACGTTAGACGTCCAGCAGGTACCAGATACGATGTACGATATCAAATTCCAACGGTAAAACACGGTGGCGGAAATGTTAAAGTTTGGGGAGCATTTTCTGATAACGGTATTGGTCCGCTAATAGAAATCCAAGGCAATATGGACGCTATAATGTATCGAAATATTTTGCAAGACCATATGCTCCCATTTGCAAAGAAAAATATGCCGAATGGGTGGATATTTCAACACGACAATGATCCCAAACATGCTTCGCGTCTTGTGAAGAATTTCCTTGAAAGCCGAAAAGTGCGCCTTCTTGACTGGCGCAATCACCGGATTTAAATCCGATTGAACATTTGTGGCAAGAGCTCGAGGTTCGCGTTGGAATGAAGAATCACTCCAACAATACGGAATTATGGGATCATTTGCAATATGAGTGGGAAAAGATGCCACAAGATCGCATCTCGCAATTAATTGCGTCTATACCCCGACGATGTGCTGCTGTAATCGCTGCTAAGGGCATGGCAACAAAGTTTTGACTCTAGAGAGAAAACTAAACCATGTTTTGTCATTTTTATAATGTTTTGTTTTTTGTTTTCATACGCAATAGTATATGGCCCGATACTTTTGCAGAGTCATTAAATAAAAACTGTTGGATAATTAATCGTTGAAGAGTGATATTACTGTTAACACCACATTTTTGTTTAATATCAAGCATTTCGACGCCAATTATAAGTGTCATCACTCGTTTGTATTTCCCGGACCATCGTATTTCTATGCAATATCCACGAAAAATAGGGTGGCCCGAAACTTTTGCACGCTACTGTATGTAATTCGGTTGTGAAAATTATATCAACCACTTGATGAACACCGTGTTTACATCACTGAACGTCTAACAAGTATGCGTGATTTTTGGAGTAATATGTTGTTTAGGAGTAATAAAACCAAGTCATACGGATTCGAGAGTTACAAACCGCGGCGCTGTTGACGCTACTGCACCTTTGTTTCTTTGACTGTCGGTGAGTTCTTTTCGCGATTCATTTCACTTTTTCCAGTAGCTGCTGTATTGATGTACGTCACAGTACACGTAAAAATAAAAATGTAAAAACTTATCGCGGGTTTGGACGATAGTGAAAATGCCGAAATTTATCTGATTGGGTACGAAATCGAAGAATTTGTGGAGCGAAAATTACTCACGAATAGAGAAGCATTCAGTGTATTCTTTCAGCATCATACTACCCCGTGCAGAAATTTTGACCGGGATACCCTATGTCCGATCAAATCCCGATCAGGATTTGTCATGGATTCCCCAAAACCGGTATCCCGGTTAGAATCCAACTTGCATCAGTATCGGCATATATACGACGACGATGGCATCATTTTGAAAATTTTGGCGTCACGTGTATTTTCTGTATTACTATGGAATTCCTATCTTTAGATAGGAATTTCTGTCTATAGAATCCTATCTATAAAATTCCTATCTATAGATAGGAATTACATAGTAATACCGAAAATACACGTGACGCCAAAATTTTCAAAATTATGCCATCGTCGTCGTACATATTCCGATACTGATGCAAGTTGGATTCTAACCGGGATACCGGTTTTGGGGAATAAGTCTCTGTTTATACCCTCCGACATGTCGGTGGGTATAAACATGCATTTAAGACAAATTAAAATCAAATTCACAATGATTAGATTAAAATTTACACCAACCGTGAGTTCTTACGTATTTCGAGAGAAAACATTTCGGCGAGGCAAAGAAATGTTTGCAAAAAAAGTTGTGAGTTTCAAATATTACATTATAAATATGAAAAGATCACAAAATAAGTTGTGAATTTCCTCAAGTTGAAGGAAATAAAAATCGAATTCACGACAGTTAAATTAAAATTTACACCACAAGTGTAAACGTATTTTGAGAGAAAACATTGTGTTGAGGCAAAGAAATGTTCGCACAAAAAGTTATGTGCAAAAATTTCTTTGCCTCGAGGCAATGTTTTCTCTCAAAATACGTACGAACTCACTTTTGGCGCAAATTTTAATCTAATCATTTTGAATTTGATTTTAATTTGTCTTAAATACGAAAAAATTCACAACTAATTGTGTGAATTTTGTTGTATTTATAATTTCTTGTCAATACATTTGCATTCACAGATTTTGATGTGAATTTTTTTTAATTCACATCAAAATCTCGCGATGAGCGCAATCTGCCATTTGAATCTTTGGACAAATTTTTTTTTATTGATAGTTTAATGCACCAAAACTTCATAAATGTTAGTTATTTTTATAATAAATTTGACATGTCTTAATTCCATTTTTGACATTTTATTTCAGCCTGTATTCACCCGTGATCCTTCCCAGATTCCTCAATGATTCCATGGGGAATCTATTTAGAGTCATTAAAGGATTCTGGATCCCTAATGGAATCCAGTTTACGGATCTTACATTTAGTCTTCGAATCTGATCCGATATCGGACTAGATCCCGACTGGGAGCCCGGGATACAAGTCAGAATCCAGCTGTATCCCTGCCAAAATTTCTGCACGGGACTCTTCAATTTTCTGTTCGAGAGAGTACACAAAACGTTATCGACGAAATAACTAATATTTGGAACGAAACCGGAATATGAATTTCTCAACTTAGCATAGATTTCAAAAGGTTACAAAAATTACGATTGGGGTGGGCAGCATTGAAAAAAAATATTTACGGAAAAATCAAACTCAATCGTTTAACGAAAATCTCTTTCAACATAAGTTGGATAAATTATTTGTCTTATATTATTATGATGTCTATTGGCGGGGAAAAAAATTGACGAAAAATCGAAACAAAAAATTAAAAGTCTTTTAAGCACTACCTAAAAAATATTTAAACCTCTCAAATTTTGTATGAATTACTTTTTCATAACGTAGTACCATTTTCCGTGCAGTACCGTGATTTTTTTTAACCACTCTAATGTCTATAGAGTTGCACTAAAACGCTATACATGATACTCGTGCGATGCGCGAACACCATCGATTTTAATTGTCTCTCCAATGGCAAGTTTTCTTCCAAATGAGCCACATTTGCGGCAAGTTACGCTCCATTATTTCCCAGCAAAGAAATCGGTCGCGGAAACGCATCGTTCGCTAATGCAACTCTATGCCAAAGATGCTCCATCGAGTGTAACGTCCAAAGACTGCTTTCGCCGCTTCCAAAGTCACGATTTCTCTGTGGACAACAAGGAGGGCGGAAAACCAGCCAAAAGAGAGCTGTCCTATATTACGAGCTGGTGAAAGCATCGGAAAGGATTACTGAGGATCGTTATCCACTGCAACTGATGCGTTTGAAGCGAGCTCTGTACGAGAATAGGCCGGAATGGGAGAATCGCCATGACAAGATGATTTTGCAGCACAACGCCAGGTCGCATGTTACTCAACCGGTTAAGAAGTAGGGGAAGGTGGGGTACAGTGTATCACTTTTTGTCTAACGAATTTTTACTCTAATCAAGGTAGTCTGATTAGAAAAAAAGGTCATAACCGATTTTATAGACTTTTGGACGTACAATGAAGATCCGATATTTTTTGCAAAAAGATAAAAAATACCAAAATAATGGGATCGAAAAAAATTTGCGGCTTGGCTCAACGTACCCCCATGGGTGGGGTACGATTCATCATATAAGTGGGTACAGTGAGTCAACTACTGCGAAACGTAGGGTACAATGAGGCGGTTGAAACTCTTACATTTTTCTAACATAGATAACAGATTTTTACACATCACAGTACGAACCCAAACAAAATCAGTATATCAGTATCAGTATAAAATCAATAATATTACAGAAACGTTTTATTTTCACAAATCGCACGTCGCTGACCGCGGCCTGTGACACATTGCGCTTCTTCGGAGCGTCATCACTTCTTTGTTTCCTCATTGGGAGTGGGGGCATTGTGCCCCACATCTGGGTGATACATTTTACCCCACTAGTTGAATATTTTATCATTGATGAAAGCAACTATTAACTAAACTACGAATGGAAAAGCACAAATCACTGAGTTCATCATGAATAATAAAAATATCGATTAGGACCGAAAATCCGGGCCGCTACAGAAAGTTACGTTGTATTTTACGATTTTTCGGCGAGCGAAATCTTTTTTTTTTTCAAGCCTCAAATTAATATTTAATATTCAATCATTTTTTTGTGAGCTGCTATCGACTTTGTTTTAGGCCTGACGAAACCAGATATAAATCGCAGCCCAACACAAAAAATTTCGAAATTTACGAGCTACAAACCTCCGAGAAATCGCATCTGGCTCACAGTGCCCAGTGATACATTGTACCCCACTCGCCCCTGTTTGGAAAGGGTAAACAGGGAAATCCAACCCAAAACGTCATATTCCCCAGACATCGCTCACTGTGATTATCATTTGTTCTGTTCGATGGACTCAGCGCTTGTGGCTCGGCACTTCGACTCGTATGAAGGCATCGAAAAATGGCTGAATAATGTTGAATATGTTTCCGCGGTTTTTCCGTAAAAAATAATGCTTTAGTTAAAAAATCATTCCCATTACTTTCAAACGTTTTGAAACTGTTGTGTGATCAATTCCTAATGATTCTGCAAGTTCAGTTAGCCCCTGACATGAGCGTTCGCGAAGTAATTCCTCCAATTCAACACATCAAAATGGGACCGGGGTAAAATTCCAAACTTTGAATGATCAGAAAGATCAAAACTCCCAAAGAAGTTTACCTGAAAGACCAAAACTCCGAAAATCGGCTCGGGGCCGGGTTGAAATTCCGAACGTTGAATGATCAGAACACTCAAAACTCCGAAAATATATTACCCCAAAAGATCAGAACTCCGAAGGAATTTTACACGACAGACTGTTGACTGTAAATGATGTAGAACGTATAACATTGTTCAGACATTTTTCAAAATTGACGTAAAATTACTTCTTAATAAAAAAAAATTCTTGAAAAAATTTGTCGATTTATTGAAAATTTTGAAACTTTTAAAACTTCCATGGCCGAATTATTTTGACGGTGTTAAGATTTTCGGAGTTTTGGTCTTTCGTGTAAAACTCTTTCGGAGTCTTGATCTTTCGGGGTACTATTCTTTCGGAGTTTCAAGCGTTCTGACCATTCAAAGTTCGGAATTTCAACCCAGCCCTATCTTGAATTGCGGAACATTAAAATTCGGCATTTTAAACCGTCAGATCATTCAAAGTTCGGAATTTCAACCCGGCCCTATCAAAATCATTGCTTTTGAAGCGTCTAAACTAATCTCTGCATGCTGTTTCCAGCAGAGCATGGGCACCGTAACTCTCAACAAGAATTCCATGTGTTTCAGCTGCAGATTTTTTTATTGAATAAAATAGTACAGTAAAATTCTCCGCAAATACTCTTTTTTGGCACGAAATTTTACATGTTCAGCACTATGAAAGAAGGAGTTATTTACAGTTCAGCGAAATGACATACTTTCATATCAAGCTTGCCTATAGTACTTTTTTATATATGCGTTACCATCTTAATCCAGACGCACGCAGTTCTGGCAACGCCATCTGTTGGAAAACAGCGAGAACTTATGCAACGTCCTGATATAATGGTCGAGAAGGTGAAAAATAATTATAGCCACCGAGATCACGATGTCGAGGACGAAAATAGGGGACAAACACCATTATCTTTGATCCAGTCTGCGACAGGAAGATAAAGAAAGAAAAAGGTAATGTGAGAGCTCCGAGAACTGAGCGGCACTGATCGCGTCTACGTGTATAGCCGTGTCCGAGCGAACGTTGACCGTTACTACTGCCGGAGTTCGAGGGCGGTATACACAAGTGCTTATCTACTTGTGCCCTCGAGACTGTTTAAAACTGCTGGCACGTACACGAGACGCGCCCTGACCCGAAAAGGGGCCAGACTCCGTTCACATCCTCGTAAGCAATAATAACCACCGGGGCTGTTCCAACTCTTGTTTTGGCGGCGAGAGAGAAGGGAAGTGAGATAGGGAGGCTGCTTATCTGTCCGAGAAATAAAAGAGATCGAGTAGGGTGTTGTGCTACTGTAATGAGAGAGAGAGGGTATGTGTGTGTGTGTGTGTGTGTGTGTGTGTGTGTGTGTGTGTGTGTGTGTGTGTGTGTGTGTGTGTGTGTGTGTGTGTGTGTGTGAGAGAGAGAGAGAGAGAGAAATCAAGTAAATGAAAAAAGTCTTGCGATACATTGGAAGGACGAAAAAAGTAATAAAAATAAAATAAGAAAATCCACGTTTCGCACAAAACTTATTTCTCATCTCATCAGCAAAACCCGCTCCTTGCGACGTCCGGCCATTTTTCAAAACAGCTCTCGCAGTTTGGCAGCTCCGAAATATTCCGCGAGAAATGTGCAGAGTCGACAAATTTAGGGAGATTGCGAATAAAGGTACTCGCCCTTTACGCCACATCTACATCCGGAAAAATAACATTTCGAACCCATTGCATCTATGCAATCAGATCACATACCAGCCCATCCGGCTGTTTTGAGCCCCGTCATCTACCGTCTTTTCAAAAACATCGTTGATTTTGGGCACCAGGGCGGTCCTCGAAATCATATTTACACAAATATGCTTACATGTATTCGGAGGCGATTTTGAAGACACATGGCTCTACTTATCGTGGAGTACGGGGACTATAGGCCACCGTGAGGACGGTCCTCAAAATCGAATGTCTCCAAAATCACCTTTCCACATACATTACACACACTATATATATATATATATATATATATATATATATATATATATATATATATATATATATATATATATATATATATATATATATATATATATATATATATATATATATATATATATATATACATAGGTGTGTGTGTGTATACACACCTATATATATATATTTAAAGTCGCTACAAGCGCAGGATTTTCTCGGGTAAAGGTGATTCGTGTAAATCGATACTCGTTACTCTGTGCTCCTCTCTAGCCGTGAGTGCTATAGAAATAATTCATCCTATGAATTATTTAGTCACGACGGTCCGTCCGTACGCGCGAGAGAGTTCACCAGTTTCGCGGTTTAAAATCCGATTTGATGCCGGCTTCGGTAACTCCGCGATCTCGTTCCTATATATATATACAAATATATGGGGTATTCCAGCTCTATTCAGACAACCACAATATTTCTCTTACTATCGTTGATTATAGATTTCCATAGTGGAAAACCTTACCATTTGTGTCAAAAAGATGCCTAATTTTTTTTCAATTTTTTCCCCCCATCTCTTACCCTTCTGCGGTTGCAAACAATCAAGAGGCCCACTGGGGCCGTTATCAAAATTTTGCAAAATTTAGATACATTTTACACGTGTTTTGTGTATTTTTCACCAAAGCTCAACGCGTGCCGATATTTGGTATTTTTTTGTGACGTTTCGATTGTGGGGATGATTTTTCGGTTTTTTCAATAAAAAACTACAGAACTGGCGGAAAAAAGTGTTTTCGAATTAAAAAGAATGCACGTAACATTTATAATTCTCGGGGAAGAATAGATATCAGTTGAAAAAATTAATGGAAGCCTTTTCTGTTCAGGTACATGTAAATTACTAGCACAACGAAAAAGAGAGGAAGACAGTGGAAGAGAATTGCATTTAATCTGAAACCATATTTTAGAAGTTCTCTTATCACTTGTAAGCCCGAAATAGTGCTCTTTTGACTTCCGAACTGTCGAGTAATCATACCCAAAATCGAAATTCCACAAAAAAATACTGAACATCGGAAGCACAAGGTGAGCTGTGATGAAAAATGCGCAAAACAAGTCTCGAAGGTATCAACATTTTTTTTCGAATTTCACAAACTGTCCAAGTTGACTTTTCGATTTTTGACAGCCACAAGAGATGAGGGGGGAAAAAATGAAAAAAAAATGAGGCGTTTATTTGACACCAGAAGTGAGGTTTTCTACTATGGAAATCTATAATCAACGATGATGAGGGAAATAGTTGTCTGAGTTGGGCTGAAATACCCCATATATACATATAGGTTCGCTGACGAATGTGTACGGTCGTATATCGAATTTCGCTACCTTGTTGGTTCAAGTGCGTCCATGTGATAGTCCTCCGCGATGCAGCCTCGCCTCTGTCGTACACATATATGTATATGTGTGCGTGTGTGTGTGTGTGTATATATATATTCGTGGAGCCATATAAATGTTAGTGAGTGGCAGCTCGTTTCCGCGGTAGTTAAACGGGGGTCGTTATCGTCCACAGACCCGGAGACCTCGAGGCTTCTCCACTCGTTGCTGAGGCCGAATTAGGCAGGACTTTACACTGTTTCCCTCTCACTATGGGAAATGGGGATTAGGAAGGACAAACGCTCGTACCCGGTGGCTCGGAGTATGAAGAATGAGAGGCAGAGAAGGCGAAGAGAAAGAGAAAGAGAGAAAGAGAAAGGGGGGGGGGGTGAGAGGGAGACGGAGTAGAAAATAAGTTTATCAGTTAATGAAGCTCTTGCTTTGTGTCTATATTTATTCAACTAGCTCACCTAACGTGAGACGTTAACTCAATTTCAAAACAATTGGCCATGTAAATCGTTGTTCCTCGAACTTTACGCGTGGCTGTTTAGTTTTCATGCGATAGACGGCAAGTTGAGGGGGTTGGAGTGAAATAAAAAATGTTTGCTGGTATTTTTTTTATGCAGTTGTTTTATAGCCTCGGGCAGTAATTTTACTTTTTAGCGAAGATTTTTCGAGAATTCGAAAAATTGACCGAGGTCGCAGGATTTTTGTGAAGGGTCGCCCAGTGCGCTAGGGTGAACCGCCTCGCTGCGATTCAACCTCCTTTCTTTTGCCTTTCTCTCGAATACTATGTTCTGTGAAGTGGTGTGAGTCGTGGCTCAAAATCTGGGATTTTCATTCCGGATTATTTTCTTCATATGTTTATCCATTTGCTAATAATAAATTATTATAGTTGTATTTTTTTTGTAATCGAAAATCGAACTTTTTTCCGAACGTTTGCCATTTTCGTAATGTTCCAAATTTAAAAATAAGTATGGGACCGTACGAAAGTTCGATTATTATACTAATGTAAGAGTACATTTGTTTGATGTTGAAGTTTGCATCGTTGAAATGCACCGCTACACAGTGCTTTCATTTCGGCGAAAGGTGAACATAGGGTCGTAAGTCGGAATTCCGATGTGATTTTTTTTTTTTACAGAATAGGTCTCAACTATCCTGACAACTGTTAATTTATGAATAACATCTGTAGGATGCGTGGTTTTTTCAGAAAATAAAAATAATCAATTATTTTTTGTATGAAAAAACAAGTACTTAATTTTTTTTCCCAAATTGCATCAACTTTTCGTGACTTGTTGATACTACGTGGTAGTCCTAGTCATATTAGACAAAAAAATCAACACGCGCGTTAACTTGCGGCCGCGCGAGGAATTTGACATTAAAAAAAAAAAATTGTTTCGCTTGCTCGGCGAAGAGTTTTTATTTCTCCAGATCTATTCATGCATTTTCGTGTCCTGCAGTATGATTTAATCGACTTTGTGAAGTTCAAAGTAATGAAAAATTACGTTTTAATAATTTTTTTCTGCCGTCTTAAAGAATTTGGCGGATCACTTTTGAGTACAATCTTGACAGCCTGCTATTTTCGTAATATTGGAAATCTTGGAAAATTATCCGTACGAAAGTTCCATTATTACATTAAGAGTAGCAAGAAAAAAATTCGTTCGAGATCGTATTCCAGTCCTGCCAGTCTGATCTACGGGCACCGCAATTTTACAACACGAATAAGACAAGAACAAAAGAATGGACAGTCCAGAGATCGAATAAATAAATTAAATCGATTCTCATTCTACGTCCGGCCGTATTCGTGATATTTAAAATTTCAGGAAAGTATCCGACCTTTCGGAAGTTCCATTATCACACTAAAAGCAGCAGTTCCAAAAAAAAAATTCATCTGAGATCGTATTCCAGCTCTGCTAGTCTGATGTACAAATACTGTAATTTTACAACGCGAATACGACGAGAACAAAAAAACGACAGTCTAGAGATCGTCGAGCAATAAAAATACCGAAGCTGCGTACAGGCCATCGCTGCTCGTCTATTACGAGCGGAAACATATGAACGTCCAATCATATACGTAATTATATGCAAAGTGCAGCGAGCAGAAGAAGCAGCACCGTGCCAGGAATCGAATGATACGTGAAGGTTCAACGAGATGGTACTCTCGACATCGGCAAGAGTCTTGCTTGAGCGAAAAATCAATGGAAACATATTTCCCCGTGTATTGAGAGACAGAAAGAGCAAGAGAGAAAGAGAGAAAGAGAGAGAGAGAGAGAGAGAGAGAGAGAGAGAGGATCGTCTGGCTGTCGGATCGGTTTCACCGACTCGTGAAACTCGTCCCGTATGTATGATAATATTTTCGTGATTGGCAAAGTTTTTCTGAGCGCCGTTTCGAGCCGCGGGAGGGAATGGTCGTCTGTACGAACGTCGGGGATACGACCCAGAGGAAACTAAATCAGTATATACAGGGTGTCCTGTTACGAATGGACAATCCTGCAACTGTCGATAGGTCCACCGTCGTCGAATATCCATAAGTCGAATATCCATAAGTAGAATATCCATAAGTCGAGTATCCATAAATACGAATATCCACAAGTTGAGTATCCATAAGTAAGAATATCCATAAGTCGAATATCCATAAGTACGAATATCCATAAGTATGAATATCCATAAGTCGAATATCCATAAGTATGAATATTCACAAGTCGAATATCCATAAATATGAATATTCATAAGTCGAATATCCATAAATATGAATATCCATAAGTCGAATATCCAGAAGTTGAATATCCATAAGTATGAATATTCATAAGTCGAATATCCATAAGTCGAATATCCATAAGTACGAATATCCATAAGTCGAATATTCATACGTCGAAGATTCATAAGTCGAATAGCCATAAGTACGAATATCCATAAGTATGAATATTCATAAGTCGAATATTCATAAGTATGAATATTCATAAGTTGAATATCCATAAGTCGAATATCCATAAGTATAAATATTCATAAGTCGAATATCCATAAGTACGAATATCCATAAGTCGAATATCCATACGTCGAATATCCATAAGTCGAATATCCATAAGTCGAATAGCCATAAGTACGAATATCCATAAGTATGAATATCCGTAAGTCGAATATTCATAAGTCGAATATCCATAAATCGCATATCCATAAGTCGAATATCCATAAGTATGAATATTCATAAGTCGCATATCCATAGGTCGAATATCCAGAAGTTGAATATCCATAAGTGAGTATACGGTAGAAATGAGCGCCAGAAATGGCGGGAGGTAGAGATAAGTGAGTTTGATTGGGTTTTCTCTATACTCACTGTTTCTCTACCTCCCGCCATTTCTGCCATCCATTTCTACTCTATACTCACTTATGGATATTCGTTTATGGAAATTCGACTTATGGATATTCTACCCCACTCGATAGGTCAGATAATGTCCTCCATATGCTGGTATTTCAGTTTAGTAAACGTCCCACGGGTTTCGAGATAAAAATGATCTGCTGTTCGTCTTTTGCATTCCATTTCTAAAGATGGAAACTTTTTAAACCCGGTTTTTTTAAACACTCTCGGTCATTGGTTTTATCTAGAAAAGTCTTCTTTTTAACCTTGAGGTAGAACGAGTGCGCGCTCCTGATTTCTATAGATTTTGTTCAAATTTTAACAACAAAAAAAAAATGTGTCCCCTACAATAAGAAGACATATGGCAACACCGCATCGTTCCACGTTTTCACTGACGTAAGTTAGCGCGGCATATTTAAAATAATACTGCAACACAAAGTTTTATTTGGAAGTAATTTTTAATCGTACATAGTTTTTAATTATTTGTGAATTAACCAACACTTTTATTTGTTAATGAAGATAACATAAACAATATAAAATATTAATATTAATAAGGCGAATATTTTTTTACGATTAAAGTTATTAACAGTGAGAACACGATAATTTGTTTTTTTTTTCTCGAAATATGGAATAATGCTGTTCTGCGATGTTGGCATGTGTCTTCTTTTTATGGGGGAGAAATATTTTTTACGGAGGATTATTTCCTTTACTGAACTTTTTTTAAGCAAAACTGAATAGTAAAGGCCAATCAAACTTTTTTCACTCCTTCCCTAACTAGTTTTCTTTCTGAACATATTTTTTTTCAAAGTATGTAAATACAATAGAATGGTACGACGAATTATGTGACCTGACTTTATGTCAATGCAGACCCTGCAGTGTTAAAAGTTGCAATTTTAAAACCCATTATCTCCAAATCTAAATAGTGAATTGTTCTGAAATTGCACTCAAATATTCATCATGATATGAACAATGTTTGGTGAAAATTCGAACAAAATCTATAGAAATCAAGAACGCGCTCGTTTTGCCTCAAATGTTAAGGAAACTTTATGAAAAAAGATCTTGTGCGGAATTTACCGCATGGGATGTTTGTATAGAAATTTTATTTTCATACAAACCAATTCGATCTTAAGATTTTGATAGCCTGCAGTGTAGAAAAATGTACTATGCATATCATGCCAAGTACTTTTGAAAGTTGCTTAGCTATTTGTAGAAATGTCATGTCACTTTCGAGAAAGTTCAGGTCATTTGTAGAAATGGCATGCGAAAGAGCAAAAGTCGGTGATTTTTTAAAAAATAACATAAAGTCCAACATCTCGAAAATTGTGGGTCTCTTACTGAACTGAAATTCGAGCATATAGTAGCACATGATCTGACCTATCGACTGTTGCAAGATTATCCATGCATAACAGGACACCCTGTATACATACATATATATATATAGGGGAAAGTGATTTTGAAGACACTCGACTCTGAAGCCCTCCCAGTAGCCAATTGTCCCCATTCTCAACATTATGTGAATGTTGAGAATGTCCCAATGACTTCAAAATCAACTTAAGATAAAAGTAAGCATATTTATACAAAGGTCATTTCAATGAGCGTCCTGGTGCCCAAAATGAACGATCAGTTTGACAAACAAATTCAAGCATCGTCCTCAAAACGGCCAGATGTGCTGATAGCCATCATTGCATAGATATAACGCGTTCAAAGGGTCCTTTTTTCGCCCTTTCTCTCTCTATTTATTGAGATCGCGAGCGACATCTATATTGGATGACATACAGTGCAGCGGGGATGGGAAGGTCGAGAGGATCGATCGGCCCTCTCGTTCAACCACGAGACCCATCCATCCTACTTCTGCCAACGAGATGTTTCATCCCTCTCGGTGCAGCTGAATACGACGGGGGAGGATGATGATGGCATCGAACGGGAGAGAGAGAGGGAGGGAGAGAGAGAGAGAGAGAGAGAGAGAGAGAGAGAGAGAGAGAGAGGGAGAGAGAGAGAGTTATGTTCCGTTCGAAAGCAGTCACCAGAGGGAATACAAGCGAATCCGCATGGGTACGCGAAGGGAGAAACGAATATATAGAGTGTGTGCCTGACCAAGAAAGCGGAAGGGACGACGGAGCCAAAGTTGGCTCGTGAAAGTCTCGTCACGGGAATCTCTCCGGTCGCCCGACGGAACTGCATAAAAGTTCTTTAAGCTATAGCTCACATGCTATTGCAGAGGCATGTGTGTGTGTGTGTGTGTGTGTGTGGGCGGCTGTAGGTGTGGGTGTATGTGTGTGTGTGTGCGTGTGGAATGTGTGCATATGTGGGTGTAGGTGTGTGTGTGTGTGTGGGCGGCTGTAGGTGTGGGTGTGTGTGTGTGTGTGTGTGTCTGTGCGCGCGCGCGTGTGTATGTGTGCGTGTGTGTATGTGTGCGTGTGTGGGTGTGTGTGTGTGTCTGTGCGCGCGCGCGCGTGTGTGTGTGTGGGTGTTTGTGTAGACATAAATCTACGCGAGAAGTAGATAGAAGCAATGCGCTATGGATCACTGTATCCAACGAACCTGGAGATAACTCCTTGGCGTATAAGGGGATGATGATCCAACACCAGTGACCGTGGGTGATGTCACATCGATGTCTATACGTGACCAACCATCGACAGCACGAAAGTTTTAAGGGACGGGAGGGGGCCGTTCCCTTTAAAAAGAGAAGGAGGGGGAGAGAGCGTCCCTCTCTCCCCCTCCGCAGTGGGAGGGTGGGAGGGGGATGTAATCTGTCTAATTTCTAAAGTGGAATCCACTACATACACACACTACGGTGATTGAGCCGGCGACCCAGTTCTAAAATGTTAGGCTTGCTTTAATGCTGATCCCCCTCGTTCTCTGTGAGTGTAAACAATACGAAACGATTAAAAAATAAAGTGAAATATAATGGATGATAAGGCATTATGTTTTGACTTATTTTTTAATCATCGTTTCATCGAAAATCGTCAAAAGTGTGAGAAAATAGGTTTTTTGCGTTTAGCCGGCGTACTTTAAGCTGTCGACTAATATTCGCCGGAAAATTTCTCATTAGATAAACCCTTGAAGCGATTGAAAAAAGAGAAAAAAATTTCCACCCTTTCGACCACTTTTACGGAATCGCCAAAATCGCGAAAAATCGGTTCTATTTGAGTGACATAAACTTTATGATGGATTTTGAAAAGGATCTCGATAGACTTAGGCAATGCCGCTTGATTCATCCCGATATCTCAATTAGGTGTCCCTGAAAGTCCACTTGAAAAATTGCCAAAGAAGAGGCAAATGCTATGTATGAAAAAAAAAATTGCGAAAATCGATGCTCCGTCTTTGACAATCTGCCAAAAATGTAAAATCTATCGGAATTCCACGAACCAAACGGCATTTTAAATAGAAAACGATTATGAAGAGAAGGCGCATAAAGCGGAGTTCCGAATCCCAACAAAAAAGAAATCATCGACGATTCAGTGAAACCACTTATTTTTGGTAGAGATAGGAACAAAATTTGGATTTTTAATATTAAAAAAATTATATATCGATGTATTTGACCATGTTTATATTGACTCCACGGTAAAAAAAAGTCTGTATAAAAATTAGTACACAAGTGTAGGAAGTTTTTTATGCGGATACCGCTTATGAAATTTCAGATACGATTTTGAAAATCCATCTGAATTGAGTTATAAATCTGTACGGGGCTGGGAGAAATGATTTTATACTTTTTAGTCCATATAAAAAACGTGGTTCAAAAATAATTTTTTATCTAAATCATTTTATTCCCTGCTTTTTAGTCTTGTGCGTGAGAAATATTGCTTCTCCTTCTGTAGACGTCACTTGCGTTGGGGGGCTGTCTCCTTGACCATCGTAGAAATTGTCACTAATGGACTATTCACTATTAATATTATTTTTTAATTTTTTTGTCTTTCACTAAACAATATTTTTCATTTCTTCATTAATTTTTTTCTCTTTTTCTCTAGTGGTTCAAAATTGTTTTTTTTTAAATTTGAAAAATTTGTTTACCCTTTGAACACGAATTCACCATTAGTTTTCCTCGAAACTCAAAATTGGTATAACAAAAATAATCAAAAGTGTGTGAGAAAACGTCTTCCGTTGTTAGCCGGCGTAATTATGAGCTTTCGGAAAAAAAAACTTGGTGGTAATCGGCGGAAAATTGCCCATTAGATAGATATCTGGAATGATTTAAGAGGCGAAAAAAAAAATTTGGCCGTCACCGCCACCGTTCGAGGCCGCATTCTCCCGAGCACATACGTGCAAAACCATTTCCGACCAACCGGAAATTAGAAATTGCGTAATTCATCGCAGAGCGGGAGGATACGTACATCAGGGGTTTCAACCTCCTCCTCTGATTACTGGTCGCGCCATGTCTACCATTCCCTTCCCGATTTGACATTTGGCCCTTCTGTACTTTCCAATATGCAGACGAGTGCGTTTGGGATTTTGATTTCTACGTGTATGTGTGTAGGTCTGTGTGACGTACACACGTGGAAACTTCGAGTCGTTTCCCGAAACAAATATTTCGAATCAGTCGGGCGGTTTAGCAATAAGTTCAACGAAGCGTGGACAGGAACGAGGGGATCCTGGAGCTTGGAACACGGGAGTGCTTCAGGGAGACGTGATTGCGTCCGCCTGCCAAAACGTATCACGAAATCATCTCGGCCCGTACACCCTCTTCGTCCCAATTTTCTGATAATGCACAAATCGATTCGTCTATATGCGGCCTGGGCGTATAATTTCGAGCACGAGCTTGCTCGAGTAATAACGACGGGTCTGCAAACATAATATGGATGCACTGCAAAAACTAGGCATATTTGAAGCCATAGACCACAGTAACGGGTATAAAATCATGTGCGAAATTAACAATTTTTTTTCGTATAAAAAAGTGATTCACTCATTAAAAGGGAATGATACCTCATCGCGGTCGGTATGGTAGAACAATTATAGATTCCCAAAAATCTCGAAAACGGCTCTTCAGATCCCGTCGAAACTTTGCCAAACGACGTCAAATAGATAGACGAACAGCTGTCTTCCCCTCAAATTTTCTGAATTTGAGAAAAAAAACTAGATTTGCTTATGATAAGCCAATCTACATTTTTTTTCTCAAATTCAGAAAATTTTAGGGGAAGACAGCTGTTTGTCTATCCATTTGACGTCATTTGGCAAAGTTTCGACGGGATCTGAAGAGCCGTTTTCGAGATTTTTGGGAATCTATAATTGTTCTACCATACCGACCGCGATGAGGTATCATTCCCTCTTAAATTAATTACACATCTATTTAGTATAAATATCAAGCTGTTAGAAAATATATATATATATAGTTTTTCGATGTACGAAATGACCGACTACTCGGAACATCTTTTTTCCAATTGGCGTGACAATAACTTCAACGATTTTCACTCGATTTACTTCAAATTTGAAAGTTATGTTCCTAATTGCATTTCGCGGAGAACTACATACGGAATTTCTGATTAATCGAAAACTTTTCGATTAATCAGAGGGAGGGTAGGGGTTTCAGCGTGAAAAAAAAACACTTTTTTGCAATTTCTTTTATCTATATGGATAGAGTAAATTTATTGAAACCTTTTGCACATTGTTGAGTGTCATTTCAAGAACATTCCGTGAAATTTGTACGCGAAAATATCCACAAACAAGCCGGTGACGAAGCGTTTGTAAGAACGCCTTTGGAAAAACACGCTTTGCGGTGTTCACTGTATCTCAACTAGAAATTATCTGAAATCAAGTAGCATTAAAATTTAGTCAAAGTATTATCAAATCCTCCCCCCAATGGTTTTTATAATTTTATTTCTCATTTCTAAATTTTTGGCGGTCATGTAAAGTGAAAAGTGTTATTTTTCCACAGAAAATTCCGCCATTTAGGGGATGGAAAACCCCTTCAATGTAAAAAAAATGTCAAACTAAACGTTGGGGGGAGGTATTTTATACGTAGAAAGTGTGTTCCAAGTTTCACATAAATCGGTCATGTAGTTTTCAAAGGCAGTGAACACGGACTTTGAAAAAGTGGTTTCGAGAAAACCGCGGCACCGGCTTGTTTGTGGATATTTTCGCGTACAAATTTCACGGAATGTTCTTGAGTTGTGACTTAACAATGTACAAAAGGTTTCAATAAATTTACTCTATCCGTATAGATGAAAAAAAATCGCAAAAAAGTGTTTTTTTCACGCTGAAACCTCTATCCTCCCCTCAAGTTCAAATACCTACAACTTTTGAATAAAACAATATTTTTCAAATTCCGTACGTAATTCTCTAGGTATTCTAACATAGATTGACGAGAATTTTTGTTTTTTGTTGTAGGTAAAAAATTGTGGATGCTAAATGTCACCGCGGAGCGCCTAAAAAAGATAAAAGAAAATATTAGTAATCGGCCATTTTGTACATCCGAAAAAATATATATTTTTTCTAACAGCTTGATATTCATACTAAATAGATGTGTAATTAATTTTATGGGGGAATCTCTTTTTCATACGAAAAAAAATTCTTCAATTCGCCCATGATTTTATACCCGTTACTGTGGCCTAAGGCCTTAACGTGTGTTCAACGTATGTAGAAGTAACACAACATAAGGCTAGACACGCGTTGCCATGTTGATTCTACATACTTATGCATTTGGTAACACGTAATGCTTTAAAATTAGGACAGTGAGTGTGCAATTTTTACGCAATAAAGCACCACAACACGGAAAAAAAATGTTATCATTTTTTTTTTCATTTTCTAAAAGATACATTTGTTAAGAATGCTCTCACCAATTTTTTAAAAGAAATTTGTTAAATTGGCTGAGATAAGGTAGCCGGCCCAGTGGCCGTCAGCGTCCTAGTGATCATCATGTCCGCGCATTAAATAAGTATTTTAAGATAAAAATCAGTCCTTCGTGCAGATCTGTGGTATATTAGCTTCCAGGAGGTATGTACTATGTTGTATTGCATTTTCACACCCGTATGTATACGTATAAAAGAATAATCAAATTAAATATATTCCGCTACGACGTCTAGCTGTCATTTCGGCCGAATCCTTCATTAGGAGGTTAACGTGAACCATGTCACATTTCGGGTGATTTGAGAATGCCTGTGGACTTGCGCGAAGTAAGGTTTCCTTCACGTGATTAACAAGGATTTTAGTTTTCGCGTTCAGCATAGAAAATTATAGTTTTATGTTAATTTCAACGAATTTTCATATATGACGATTACTGGTTCAGCAACATGAACACTCTGCCGATTAATCGCCACGGCTGTCGATAGCTGGGACAATGTTGGCAAAAAAAGAGTCTTACGAATCGAATATTAGTTTACAGAAAATCAGAAAAAAAATATTGGGTCCGTAATTAGCATTGTCTGAAGGATCCACGGACCAGTAATCCTCATACACATATTCGCTATAGTAAAAATATATACATATAAATAAATGTTGTCGATTACTGGGTCGTGACCATGTCGATAACTGGATATGTCTTGAATACAGGTGAACAGCACTCGATCGAAATAATATTGAAAGTTATTTTATGAAAAAATAGTTGTTTATAGTGACTACAAATAAATAAAAATTGTAATTTTGACGTAATAGACAATAATTTGTTTTATTTTTGAAATTAATAAAGTTCCATGGAAGAGAAATTTATGTTTCAAACTCTTTATCAAATGTTTTTATAAAAATTATAAAGTTTGTGACAGAGTGCGTAAAAAATATTCTGCCGTTCTATATGCAGACATAATTGAACCAACAAAGTCCTACGAACCTTTGCATAATTAGTTAAGGCCTTATATACCTTTGGATAGTCGGAAAACAAGGCTTTTTAGCATTTTTTACAAAATACTTATAAAGCAATCAAAACGAGGTTCAGAGGGTTTGTTTCACATATCACTGGTACCTCCAACGAGCAGACTCGTTCCAGTCGCAAATGTGCACTCAGAAGAATTTTCTTTTCCTCGTAATCTACATGAGTTTTGCTACCGAAGTACACACAATTATTGTAAAATATTTATTTTTGTACATCTAGCCCGATTTTTAAGAAAGTCGCATTTTCGACTGAAACAACGGCCTTTGTTCGTTTCCAAAAATCGCAATTGTTGAACGATAGTAAAAATCGTGTGTACTTCGCTATAAAATGTATCTAAGAAGTGATAGTTAAAATTTCTAGTCAATCGGTCAAAAAATGCAGGACCCACGAGTCCGCACGATTTTGAAAACATTTCTTCATGAAAAACGCGTTTAAAGTTTTAAAACCATTTTTCTACATGTATTAAAAAAAATGTGCACCTAAAATAACTTTTGCATATTATTTTCGACATGTTTACATAATTGAAATCAATTAAAAAAAAAAACTTTTTTTTTCAAAGGTATCTAAGGCCTCAAAGCAGTTTGAACGCATGTGACGATTAGTGGGACGTTGCCATGGCGACTACCAGACCAACTGTCATGGTGGCATGACGTTGACTCGTACAAATAGCATCGTATAACCTTTACGAAATATTTTCTCGTAAACTGTACCAGGCACGGGAATTTCACAATGACCTTCTTCTTCGTAATAAAAAACTGATTAAGAACGACTTAAAATAACTTTTGCTCACTTTCCTAGTTGAGCTATATAAATTCGCAAAGTCAAGCAATCTGCTTAAGGTGACGATTACTGGGCCATTTACCTTACAGCATTTTATGTGAAACTGTTCGAAGCGCACGACCGCGCCGAACGACAGATGTGCTGCTCTGAATGTGTTTTTTTCGAAACTACGTTTTTCAACCTGGTTGACAACGATTTGCACGCGCCAAGTCTTAAACTGTTCGAAAATCCAGTCTCTATGGCACCACGTAGGGATTTTTTTTATAAATCCCCTTCTATTTTCTTTTTATGAACGATGAAAATTTTCCATGAAAATCGGAAATAAAAATCGCTGGTCCGCCATCTTTTTTTTTTAGATATCGAAATTGCCCTTCGTGATTCTGTAAACCTATATGTCTAGTTTCTAAATTTATTTTTATTTTATTTTTTAGATGAACCGTATGGCTTAATCGCCGAGCACCAATTTCGTCGGAGTGTTCTCTTGGAAGGGCGTACATCGCAAACTATACTTTAGATTCGACTACAAAAATTTGTATACAGTCTTCTATATGTATATATTGAATATGAGTTATAATTTAAAAAAATCCATTAATCGTTTGCTTAAAAATGATTACGAAAAATACACCCTTGTACCGCGCGCGAACCGTGGTGTGGTGCCTTAAGTTATTACACAACTTCGTAGCTGTCCCTATTAATAACACGCTTATTCGAACACACATAAAGCGAGTTGAATCAACATACAAGACGCATATTTACACACATTGGACTAAACAAAACACGTTGACACCAACACACTAGCATAAATAACACGGGAAAGAGCAACACACAGTTTACGTGTCTTACTGGCGAGTTATTGATCATATGTTTTAAGAATCACCTTGGTCACGGTATCACGTGAAGCTCATTAGTTGATTTGACATCGATTGATTAACCGGTTAATTGAAGACCACGTTTGGTCTTAACTTTTTGTTTTATTTATAGATCATTTTTGAGTTTGTCACGTGGAAGAACCTCAAATTGGAATCTATTTTCCAAACACTTGACAGCTGCATTGAATCGTTAGTGGCGTATTTTTGTTTAGAGGCCATCACCGACAAGCAAAAAGCTACCGTCATCGTGAAGCTGTATGAGAACGTGTCGTATGCGAAGACAAGGAAAACAGTGACACGTCTCATACATACTACAGAGTAATATATAAGTACTGTTGAGTTCAGTTCAATAAATGCACATATTTTGACGATAAAAAGCTTTTGTTATTCAATTTATTATTCCGACGCATCCCACGTATATGCAGTACTGCAAAAACAAGTGTGTTGCTTTTACACACTGTGAGTGTGTAAATGGCTGTAGACACTTTTTACACGTTTCAACGTGTGTAAGAAAGTAACACACGTAAGTGTGTTGATTGAACGCAATTTTACACCGTTATTTTTCACACACGTTAAAACGTTTAAAAAGTATCGACCCACCTAAAGTGTGTAAAAATAAAACATTTGTTTTCGCAGTGTGATGACTCTTCATTGTGTCTTGACGTATTCTTGAGGGGCATGAGCTTGAAATGTTTTGAATACAATTTTTCGCTGCTGTTTTTATAGCCTAGGGTAATTTTAATTTGTAAGAAATATTTTAGGAAATTGACCGAGTTGTGCAAATTTTTCGTTTTTTTGCTTTCTTGTTCAACATCATGTTTCGTGAAACGTATCTCAAAATCCAGAAGGCCAATAGTAGATTGCGCATAATTTATAACTTTTTATATCAAAGGACCGAACGATTTTCTCATATGTTTATCCATTTGTTAATAATAAATTGTTAAAGTTGTTTTGTTCGATAAAAACCGAACTTTTTTCTACAGCTTGCCATTTTCGTAATTTTCAACATTTCAAAAAAATATCGGGCAATACGAAAGTTTGATTATTACACTAGGAGTACATTTCTTTATTTTACGTTCGAGATGAGCCTAGTTGCCAAAAGCAGCTGCAACGATTGGCCCTGCAGCAACGGCAGCATTTTATTCAATCAATCATAACTCCTTTATTTATCAATATTTCCCAATTTAACAAAAACTCAATATGGCAAGACTATGTATTCATTCTTTGTACAATTCCGACCTTGTCACCTATGGAAGAAATCCATAGCGAGAGGATTTCTTCCCTCTCGCTATGAAGAAATCCTCAAAATCGACGACTTTTAAACATAAACTTTGTAATGATTATACTAACTAATTAAATAAATTTAAAGTACACGAATAGCAAAATGCATCCGCCTTTATCGTTCCCAGTCAAAATAACCCACGTATTATACTGGAAATAGAATTTTGCCGAATAAAAAAGAAGCTGTCAAAATTTGTCGACGTGGGCACAAATGGAATTGTCTCAGTCTGCTGAAATTGTTCCAGTCAGAGTTGAAAACTCAGTGCCGGCATTGCCTCCGCGAAAGTTTTGGGAACGTGTTCCCGTTCTCCGCGGCTATATACACGTCCCGCCTCACTTTTCGAGCACTTTCTTTTTATCTCTGGCTGACGGTCTCCCTATTTCGTCAATTTAATTTTCCCAGTCCCGCGCACAAAAAGTGGAGCTTGGAGGCTGCACGTCTAAGAAAAAAGGGAGAGAGAGAGCGAGAGAGAGAGAGCGAGAGAGAGAGAGAGAGAGAGAGAGAGAGAGAGAGAGAGAGAGAGAGAGAGAGAGAGACAGAGAGAGAGATTAGATTAGTTTATTATGCCTTAGTGATACCTTGAGGCGATCAGAAAATGGGCAGTAGCCCATGTAGGGTGATCGGTAGTGGCCAATGATTGGCCGATGCTCGACGCCAAGCTTGCCAACATTGGCACTCGAGCTTGGCCCGATCATCGACCGAGCCTTGGATGATAAGAGCGGCCCGATATTCGCAATCAATATTGGCCCTAGAATGGCTTATGAGAATCGGCCGAGCATCGCGTAGGAGTTCATTCGAGAATCGGCCAACAATAAGTCCCCTCAAGATTGCCATCATTGGCACTCGAGCTTGGCCCGATTATCGACCGAGTCTTGGCGGATAATTGTGACCCAATATAGATCGCCAAAATTGGTCATGCACTGCCAAAAAGAAATTAATTATTTTTGTATTGTAATTCGTCATTACCTGGTATTTCGAAATGATTAGTTCGAAGAAAATATTTCACCCATATGGGGCTCGAAACCTTAAACTTCCCTACTCATAGCCAAACACGCTGCTCCTATGCTACCGAGTGCTTGTAACATTTGAATCGCAGATATGGCATAAGATACCAAATGGATTCTCATCATTATTTGTATCACATAAACTATATCAATTAGTTAATATCATTGTAATAATTAGAGAGTGTTTTCGAATGCCACGTTATCGAATTTTCAAACCTAACCTATGTATATAATTCCTCTCTCTGCACCTTCTCCACCTCCACAACCCGTTAATATGTGTGTTGCAATAAAGACAGACCATTAGTTCATTAGTTCAAGTTTAATTTGAATAAATAAATATATTTAAAATGAATAATTCCAATAATAGAATGCAATAGGAAAAATTTGAATTCACGAAAAATCTAGTTAGTTCAAATAAAAAATAAATATACGCGGTTAGTTATCGCGGATATAGTTATATCGGCAGAATATCGCGTATGAGCTCGTTCGAGAATCGGCCAACAATGAGTGCATTGATTTCGTAGTATATTTGTTAAGAATAATGTCCAATGGACTCGAAAAAGTATTTATCTCGTCTCTCAATGACTTCAACGCGAAACAATGAATCGTCAATATACGAATTACGGTTCGATCATGCGTTACTCAGCCGAACATTGGCTTCGTATCGGCAAAAACATAATTGGCGAGTCTATACTTCGCCAAACATCGGCCGCGTATCGATAAGCCAATGATTAGAGACCCTATATTTGGCCGAATATTGTCCTCGTATCGGCAAACCAATGATTGGCGAGTCTATACTTCGCCAAACATCGGCCTCATATCGATAAACCAATAATGAACAAGTCTATACTTGGCCGAACATTGGCCTCGTATCGACAAGCCAATGATTAGCGAGTCTACGTTTGGTCGAACATTGGCCGCGTATCGGCGAACCAATGATTGGCGCGTCTATACTTCGCCAAACATCGGCCTCGTATCGACAAGCGAATGATTAGCGAGTCTATATTTGGCCGAACATTGGCCTCGTATCAGCAAACGAATGTTGGCTAGTCAATACTCAGCCGAGCATTGGCGTACAATTGGTTAATCGATCATCGTCCCGCCAACATTGGTCCAAGTATTGGCCGTTACGGTTCGATTGGCGAAACCTACACGGGAGATAGTGTAATAATATAATAAAGTACAAAATTAATAGGTTGAATAACAATAAAATAAAACATAACCGGAGAAAAACTGAAGAGAGAGAGAGAGAGAGAGAGAGAGAGAGAGAGAGAGAGAGAGAGAGAGAGAGAGAGAGAGAGAGGGAGAGGGAGAGAGAGAGAGAGAGGGAGGGAGGAGAGAGAGAGAGAGAGAGAGAGAGAGAGAGAGAGAGAGAGAGAGAGAGAGAGAGAGAGAGAGAGAGAGAGAGAGAGAGAGAGAAAGGAACGGTACAGCGCACGGTGAATAGAGCTTAATTTTTCCAAGCGTGCCGCAGGACGAAAGGTCTCGAAGAATATGCGGGGAGGGGCACAGAGAGTCATATAGTGAGAGAGAGCAGAAAGCTCCGAAGCGAAAAAAGTGCTGGAAAAAAAGCGGTAGAAAGGTGACGACGTATAGAGAAGTCGGCACGACTATTGGGAGCCGGGGATGAAGAAGGAATCGTGAATGAGCGATGGGGGAGGCTGGCAGTCAGTTGGGGTTAGTTGCAACCCCTTACGTTTTCTCGAAGCGTGCACAAAATCGTTCGCCTTCGTGCCTCACACTCCAATGCTCCATCTCTCATTCGAATCACGAATTTCCGATCGCTGACCATTATCCTCGCTGTTCTCTCGCCTCCCCCTTCACTTCCTTCTTGGTCCCGCGTCACTCGCCCGAAGACGTCATCGCGTTCGCCCTGGAATTTCGCTCCCCCGCAATTCACTTCTGCTCGCGATTTTCTCGTCGTTTACTTACTCGTCGAAGGGGGGTGTCAAATCGCCATTGGAATATGACAGAGAGGATGGGATGCCTTGTTGAGATTGAACGGAGAAATTTATCGGCTTGATTCGCGATTTTTGCATTTTTTCCGCAGAACTGGTCACCCATCCGAGTAGTGGATCGGACAAGGAGCGCTGCTTGGGAGATCGCCATTGATGGCTACTAACGCCGGACTATTCGCCGGAGAATTTGAAATTTATTCGAGCAGATAGACAGCGGCATCCGGAATTGGGCCACCAACGAAGCGAAAGACCGGAAGTCTCGAAATTCGAAGGCGAGAAATGCGAGTATGGAAAAACGGGGTGAACGCTCGCAGTTGGAGGACCGTGAGCACTGTGACGATGTGCATAGCGACGCGACGGGTAGAGAGACGAGAAAAGAGAGAACGAGAGAGGGAAAGAGAAAGAAAGAGAATACGTAAAAAAAGGCGCGAAACGACGGCTGTGTATTTTTGCGCACTACTTCATACATTTACGAGCCTTTGACAAGCCTTGCACGTAACTATATGCGCACGCCAACGACAATGCGACGCAAAAACAATGCATGATGGTCCTTCAAATGCTTTGTCATTGGTGGGGCGCCTCGTTCTCCTTTTTGTGCCCTCTCTCTCTCTCTCTCTCTCTCTCTCTCTCTCTCTCTCTCTCTCTCTCTCTCTCTCATTCTTTATACATATATATATATATTGAAACAAAGGCGATGAAAAAAAAATCTAAATTTTTTTTAAAAAGCCAAAATATTGGTATATGGTTTAAAAAAATCTGAAAAAGTAAGCTCTACACGTGAATTTTAAAGGGTGGCTGTAAGCCATTTTGAATTATTTTCCCGATTTTGTATCAAAATAATGCTTTTTCATGGTCTCTATGAATAAATATAAAGAATTATCTAGATAGCTTTATCGACTTATCTAGATACTATTAACTATTATCTAGATGACATCATATAGTTTCAAAATAATATTACCGATTATTTAGATACTATTATCTTTTTATCTAGATAAGATATTTAATCTAGATAATGTTATCTATGATCTAGATGATCTCGATCATCTTATCCGGCAATGTAAAATAGATACTATTGTCTAGGTAATATCGATAACAGATCGCATCGTCTACACGATCTAGATAATAGATAATATCACTCAGATATTATTCCAGATAATATACATGTATGTACGTTCACGTATATAAAACATCGTTATCTTTGCGGCATCGTGATTTCACTGATTTTTCGTATACACGGTAATTTCAAATGCGTGCATAACCATCGGGAATTTAAGGTCACGTAAAAAGAAACATGTATTTTCAGTATCGACCTACATATTGGAAAGCAGCACGTAAAAAAAAAAACTGATTCCATATATGGACCGAAAATGTATCCCTTTATACTTGTCCCTCTTTTGTGCATACGCCGTGCCCATACTTTCAGGGTGGGAGAAAGGGCTGGGGTAAAGGGCTCATGGGGAGTGAACCGAGACGAAGGGAAGCTCTTTATCGCACTTTTGGTTCTCGACGGTTCCATTAGCAAATTAGACGGCACGTGAAAACAAAAAAAAACCCGTATCTCTGAAAAAAATTGTTGAAAGCTCTATATGCACAAGGATGGAGGCGGCAGATCGAGGACAAAGGTACGAACGTTTTGTCCCAAATTTCTGCAGAACCCGGACCGAGAAATACATTTTTTTGCACATTCTTTATTCGCATTTACCGAATGTCTCATTAAATTCGAACAAATCATTTCGCGGCGCGATTGCTAATAAGCACAACAGCTAAACGTCGTTATCTTTTTCTACAAATTGGCACCCCGTGATTTTAATGTTTTGTCGAATTTTGATTCGAAATTTTATAGGTGACAAGACTCTGTGAAAAGACGAAAGGAATAAATATTCCTTGACCAGATGAAAGAACATTGTCGTACTTGAATGAAATATTATTGGGGCCGAACACATATTTTCGTATCGGGAGTAGTATCCCTTTTTAACGTAATACAAAACGTAATACAAAACTTTTTAGCGGCATACAAGTTGAATACACGCTTTCATTGCAATGGAGAGATGTGTTCCAGTTAAACAACATAATAATAATGTTAGAATCAAATACACTGTTTTTTTTTAAATTGCTACTCACCTAGAATGGATGGAAGCATTTGATTGACGTGAATCGAATGCTTGATCGGATAGAAATCGAAAGTCTCGTAGATCGAGATTCAAACCAAATTTCATTTAATTGCAAAAATAAATGAATATAGATTCAAACAAATTCGTATTTGATTCACAAGAATTAATTCATATGAATTCGAACAAAATTCAATTCAATTCGAAAAAATGAATTTCCATAGATTGAAAAAATGCAATCCGAAGAATACATTCATATATATATATATATATATATATACACTTAGCACAAAAATTTAGGGAGCAAGAAAAAAATCCAAATTTTTGGGGGATTTTCAACAGGCTGTAACTCATACAAAAATGGTCGTACAGCAAAAATAAAAAAAGCAAATTGTAGCTCTAAGTGTCTAGTTTTCGGATCTGAGATTGAAAATTTTTTTTTGAAAATATTTTTCGAATAATCATAAGAAAACCACCGAAAAAAAATGTTCGAAATTCTTTTGGTTCTTTTTTTTAATCTACGGATGTGGAAATTTTTTTTTCGACTTAACCTCTATATGGACCGGATAGCTTGTTTATTCAGCTTTAATTTGGTTTTTTAAAAATCTCGATACGAGCGTTTCTCGCTGAGATATCGGTGTTTGAATGGAAAAAGATCATTTTGTCTTTGATTACCAATATCTCAGCAACCAATGATCGCACAGAAATTTTGAGGTTGGTTTCAAAAACTTGAATAAATTCTCTACAAGGATTGGCAATTGAATTTTGAAAAAAAAAAATGTTTTCAATCATTACATGAATTTGAAAAAGCGACCAAAAAAGGGCTTTTTGTGGTTTTTTGGAAAATCAAGCGCCCAATCAAAAATATTGCGGAAACCACTAATGTTAAGTGTGCCTTTTACTGTTCAATATACCCACAAAAACCCTACAAAGTTTCAATTTAATCCAGCCAACCGTTTTTTTTCCCCGCTTGATCGAATTTTTGAAAAAATGAAAGGAGCAAGAATTTCGCTCTGAAAATGTCACAATTTTTATCAAAAATGAAAAAAAAAAAAATCATTTTTCTCTCAATTCTGTATTAGTGACTTGGAAAATTTAAGAAAAAAAAAAAATCGAAAATTTTTTTAAAAAAAACTTGCCTTGGGGGTCAACTTTTAATTTATTCAATTAATTTGTGACTAGGAAAATTAAAGTGCGGAAGAGGAAAATCGGTGAGAAAGTGAGTCGCTACATTTCTTTAATTTAGGGCCAATTGAAAAAAAAAAAAAAAAAAATTAAAAAATTTTTTTTTCAAAAATTTTGGAATTTTTTTTTTCTTAAATTTTCGATTTTTTTTTTTTCTTAAATTTTCCAAGTCACTAATACAGAATTGAGAGAAAAATGAAAATTTTTTTTTTTTCATTTTTGATAAAAATTATGACATTTTCAGAGCGAAATTCTTGCTCCTTTAATTTTTTCAAAAATTCGATCAAGTGGGAAAAAAAACGGTTGGCTGGATTAAATTGAAACTTCGTAGGGTTTTTGTGGGTATATTGAACAGTAAAAGGCATACTTAACATTAGTGGTTTCCGCAATATTTTTGATTGGGCGCTTGATTTTCCAAAAAACCACAAAAAGCCCTTTTTTGGTCCCTTTTTCAAATTCATGTAATGATTGAAAAATTTTTTTTTTTTCAAAATTCAATTACCAATCCTTGTAGAGAATTTATTCAAGTTTTTGAAACCAACCTCAAAATTTCTGTGCGATCATTGGTTGCTGAGATATTGGTAATCAAAGACAAAATGATCTTTTTCCATTCAAACACCGATATCTCAGCGAGAAATGCTCGTATCGAGATTTTTAAAAAACCAAATTAAAGCTGAATAAACAAGCTATCCGATTCATATAAAGGTTAAGTCGAAAAAAAAATTTCCACGTCCGTAGATTTAAAAAAAAAACCAAAAAAATTTCGAATATTTTTTTTTCGGTGGTTTTCTTATGATTACTCGAAAAAAAAATTCAAAAAAAAATGTTCAAACTCAGATCCGAAAACTAGACACTTAGAGCTACAATTTGCTTTTTTTATTTTTGCTGTACGACCATTTTTGTATGAGTTACAGCCTGTTGAAAATCCCCCAAAAATTTGGATTTTTTTCTTGCTCCCTAAATTTTTGTGCGAAGTGTATTAGGGTGAAAATGATATGGGTAAAAAAAATGGATCGCGCCGCCCTCCAAGACGGTTCCAAATAATGAAAAAGAAATCTACGCGAAGCCCCAGCACTGTCCGTTAAGAGGAAGGCGTGCCTGTAAGCATGAACTTAACTTTAAATATCAATTTTTCTTCATGACTGGAGAAAGTTCGATTTTATAAATCTAGTTTATTTGTCAATTTTTTTTTACTTTCCGAAGCTATTGTATATTGGTATTCAATATACAGATCAAATAATAAGGTCCTCCATACTAGATTTGATGAGCGTTCAGTTTTACCATCCTATTATTTTGGAAAAATAGTTCGATTTAGCTGCTGTCGAACGTTTTTAATCACATCAAAATCAAACTTTAAATTTGCATCTTGTCAGAAAAATCTATTAAGTACGAAGGATATAAATTCACGATAATCCATTCACATCGAACTTCCGGATGGGCCAGAATTGTTTTTTTTTTTTAATTTTGTTAGAAATATTCCTTGCGTGCTGATATACAAACATATTAATATTTCACTGAGGTCAGACTTCCAGTGCTGTGGATAAAAAATGTATTTGAAATTTACTTTCGCAAAAATGCATAGGGACATTTTAAACTTGGCGAGCTTGTTCATTTTATTGAAAACAAAGAAATTATTTATTCGCACAAGTCATCCAATTGGTCGGAAAAAACATAATATTTAAAAAATGTACACATAAGATATCGATACTATTTCGCTCAGTACGAATTTTTTATTTAAACCACAGAAATATCGTGTTGAAAAATTGACAAATAGACTAGATTTAAAAAATCGACATTTCTCCAATCATGAAGAAAAATTGATATTTAAATTTAAGTTCATGCTTACAGGCACGCCTTCCTCTTAACGGACATAGCTCGGCCTTCGCGTAGATTTTTTTAAAATTCTTTGGAAAAGTTTTGGAGGGCGGCGCGATCAATTTTTTTTTGACCCATATTAAGGGCCACCCTAATATATATATATATATATTAGGGCGTGCGGAAAAAAATCGATATTTTTTTTTCGGTTGCATCCACCAAAAAAGGTGAATCAAGGTAAAAAAAGAAGAATCCTCGAAGGAGAGCTCAAAAAAAATTATTTCGAACAGCGCATTGCATTTGAATACTTTCCATAAGAATAACACAGGAAAATATTGGCACTTCTGAACGTCGTAGTAAAACTCTTCAGAAAAAAATCTCACAAAAATGTCATTAAGAAATTCTGATAGAGAATTGAATTCCCTGCAAAAAAAGTTCCTACGAACAATTAGCTTAGAACAACCGTTCAAGTGGTATCGCTGTCTGAAATTAAATTTTTTATTTAAGCGACGTCCGCGCCATAGCACACGCTGCCACCTGGCGGCAGCATGCGGTAGCTCGTAGTGCAAAATTACAAGCTTCACACTAGCGCTACGAACGGGAAACCGCGACATTTTTTCCCCATTTTGACCCCAAATCAAGATCTATCATTGCTACAAAATTTCATTCGTTATTGCGAAGTGAATCCTGTAGTAGGGGAGGCTGCCTCGAACAAATTAGCTAGTCACTTGCGGTACTTTAACGAGAAAATTGTTGCTTTGTCGTTTTTTGACAATGCTGTGCCGATAAGTGTGAAGGCAAAAATGGTACAAGCTCTGCAATCTCGAGAAAAATCCAAAAATCCTTCCGAGTGAGTAATTGTTTAAAAAAATGATTGAGAAATGGTGCTGAAAAAAGATATAAGCGAGTTCGTTACTCAAGAATCCTTATTTATTTTCCAGCAATTCAATTTACCTCGTGATTTTTCGAGAGTAAATATTGAATTATGACCGAAAAATGCCACTTATTTGAGTTGCTTAGATTTTTTTAAATCTAAAAGTCGTTAATAACGTAACCGAACGTGGTGTCACTTTGACAGAAGCATATAACGGTTCATTAACAAAAAACGAAGAGCAGCTACAATATTTATTGGGCGTAGTGCAAAATCATCGACAGAAATACCCTAATTGTAACAGACTCTTAAAAAAAGGAACGATGATTATCAAGCATTATAATATAAAAACCAATTATTTTATCTTATTAAACCAAATTAATTGAATAAAACTTTTCGAAACACGATCAATGATGGACGCCGTTTCTTTTATATTTCTTGTTGTACTTGATTCTTTTTTGTATCAGAGAAATATTTTGAGAACGATTCCATGCAAATTGTATGTTAGAGCAGAACATTCTCTACAAAAAAAAACCCCAAAAAGTTTTTTCGTAAAGCGAAAAATTCGATTTTTACAGCCTTTCGAATAATTTTTTTTCTATCAATTCAATTTCAGACAGCGATTCTACTTGAACGGCTGTTCTGAGCTAATTTTTTGTAAAAACTTTTTTGTTGGAAATTCGATTCTCCATGAGAATATGTTAAGGACATCTTTGTGTGATTTTTTCCTGACGAGTTGCACTACCACATTCAGAAATCCCAATATTTTCCTGGGTTATTCTTATGGAAAATATTCAAATGCAATGCGCCATTCGAAATCATTTTTTTTTGAGCTCTCCTTCGAGGATTCTTCATTTTTTACCTTAATTCACCTTTTTTTGGTGGATGCAACCGAAAAAAAAGTATCGATTTTTTTTCCGCACACCCTAATATATATATATATATATATATATGCAAACAAAATTCAATTCAATTCAAAGTAACAAATTAATATATAGTCAATCAAAATTTTATTCAATTCGCACGGACAAGTTCACATAGTGACTGGAAAATGACAAAAATCCTTATCGTATCGGCAAATGTTGGCAGCTTTGCTACTTTTGTTCGCCATCAGATAATTGAATTCTTGATATCATCGGACAATTGAGGATCATCGCCGATTCGGACACCGAACTCATCCCTCTCTTTGCTCTCTTTCTCTACTTTCGCCCCTCCTGTGCCATCACTCTTTCTCTCTCTCTCTCTCTCTCTCTCTCTCTCTCTCTCTCTCTCTCTCATAACGACCACAAACTCAATCCTAACAGGCGGAACGAGGGGTTTCAGAGTAGCACACAGTACGGAATAAAAGCGCGGAGGTTGCGTCACTCTGTATTGGAGGGAGTGGTGGACGCGTGTATGTGTCGGTGCGATTCTTCCTCGGCATCCTCCTTTTTGATGCATATAATATATGATTTTGATGTATATAATATATAATATACAATATATAATATATAATATATAATATATAATATATAATATATAATATATAATATATAATATATAATATATAATACATAATACATAATATATAATTTGTTCTTATTATTATTATTTTAAGTACTCTTCCAATATCTCCAAAACCGTTGCCAAAACGGAAATATGTTTTAGACAAAAGTTGATCCTTTTCAGGTGGCAGATTATCTGACACGATCACTTTATTCCTATATGGACACCTTGACTCACGAGGCAAAATTTCTTTTTCACACCAATATCATATGATTTTTTAATACACTGTATCGATTGGTGGATCAAAAAATATATGATTCCTATTAATGGGGGAAATCCCTCTGTAACGTAAAGAAGAGTTTACGGCCGAAACTCAACTCCACGAGGAAGCTGAGGGACTACTGTGTGGCCCCGGAATAGCAGATTAATCGGTAGTCGTAAAACTTTCGAGTCCGAAGCTTTAAACGCGTTTAAAGGCCTGGAAATCACGTTTTTATAAACCTCGTACAAGATAACTCAAAAACGATTCAATCGATCATTTTAAAGTTTTTCACACATTTTGATAACATAATTACTGTCTATGAGAATCTAAATTTCCTTGGAATAACAAAAAACTACTTTTCATTAACAAATAGTATGGTCAAAATTTCATAACAAAATTAAAAAAATGTTTGAACACCGTCAATTTTTCGAATTTATACTTTTCTTTAAATTTTTTAGGTTCACATAGACCGTGGGGCTCTGCGAGATCTAAACTTCTTGGCTCTGATGTGTCGGATCGATGCATCAGACGTTAGGTTGTATACTGTGAAACAACTCAGGCGGACAGCCGCCATCTTTAAAAATAAAAATTTAAAAAACCATGTTTTTCGAATTATTAAGGAGTGATATGCAGTCAGAACTTGAAAAAAAAACGATTTTTTTACATTTCCTTGAAGTATGATGTTTCGAAAATATTCCCTGAAAACTTCAAGTCAATCCGATGAATATTTTCCGGGATATCCCACATTTAGTGAAGGGGCCTCGTCTATTCACAATAGACGAATATACCAGAATATACGTGGCTGACAAACGCGCAAACGGTAATACCCGGGAAGGCAGAATGCTCCGAAGACGACAACAAATTGATATTGTGTCCTAAAACTTATTTGTAGACCTAATATATATATATTAGGGTGGTCCTTGATATGGGTAAAAAAAATTGATCGCGCCGCCCTCCAAGACGGTTCCAAATAATGAAAAAAAAATCTACGCGAAGCCCCAGCACTGTCCGTTAAGGCCATGTGCCACACGTCAGAAAATTTCGACGCGGCCTCTCGTTACGTCGGTAGCGCAGATCTCGTAGTTTTTAGCTACGAGTCGCTACCGACGGACAGCGCAGCGATCGCGAATTCGGTTTCGATGCTTCGCATTGGGACGAAGAGTCGAAGCCAAATAGACGGCGATCGCTGAGCGCGCGCGCGTGCGCGTGCGTGCGTGCGTGCGTGCGTGTGTGTGTGTGTGTGTGTGTGTGTGTGTGTGTGTGTGTTTGCCGACCGCGTTGCAGAAAGAACGAATCCGTTCTTGCATGCCGTACGGTCGTACGCAAGCACCTTACATCTATGCGCGTATCACACATTCACACAATTATGCGTAGCGACCACGGTACGCTTGTATTGGAAGCATGCGCTCGCTCGGCAGGAGAGCGGTGAAACTTTGTTGCATTTTACATTGTATATGCAGCCATCAAATCGATTTTTTTTCGACGATGGCCACAACCAAAAGACTCAGACATTTCCCCATACTTTTTTAATTCATTTGAACAAATAATCTCGAGCACAATTTGTAACATCGATGCCGTTTATCGTTAACGATTTCGATCCATGCCAAAATTTCGAGCGACCGAAATTGCTCGAAACTCACTCTACAAAAGAGTTGTAAAATTTTGCAATGCTCGTTATTTAAACAAATGCGTTCAGCATTTTTATCTCTGCCAGGGTTCATATTTGCCAGCATTTTTGCTGGTCAGCTTCTCGAACAATCAAGATCGCTAGCCTCGCTCTACGGAAGAGCGGTGAAATTTTGCGATCGCGCATTGTTTAAACAAATGCCCCCGATTCGATTTTTTTGTCGACGGCGGTCATCGGTTGAAATTTCATTATGGTTGAACTTTCTAGCAAACAGGGTTTGCTAGAGACTCGTATGGTGGAAGGGTGCTAGCATTTCCCCATTCTTTTTTAATTAATTTAAACAAATAAGCTCGAAGACTATTTGGCATCTCGATGTCGCTCATCATCGACGAATTCGACCTCTACTAAAATCTCGAGTCACGATCGAGATCGCTCGAGACTCACTCTACAAAAGAGTTGTAAAATTTTACAATGCTCTTTGTTTAAACAACTGCGATCGCCATTTTTTCTCTGCCATGGCTTATCTTCAGCAGGTTGTCCGCGGCCGACCAAATTCGCGAGCGAACGAGATCGACCGCGTCTCACTCTGCGAAAGAGTGGTAAAATTTTATTATTACTGCAGAAAAAAAATACCGTTAGCATTTTTTCTCTCTGCCGGAATTCATCTTCGGCAGGTTTCTCCAAAGATCGAATTTTCTAGCAATGACGATCGGAGAAGCCTCGCTCTACAGAAGAGCGGTAAAATTTTACTATCGCGAATTGTTTAGGGGTCATCGGTGTAAAATTTTCGAAAAACCGTTTTGTTGAAAGCACTTTTAAAAAATCTTTGAAAACTTAACAAATTTTACAATGCTCTTTGTTTAAACAATTGCCATCGGCATTTTTTTCTCTGCCATGGCTTATCTTCGGCAGGTTATCTGCGGCCGACCAAATTCGCGGGCGAATGAGATCGACCGGGTCTCACTCTGCGAAAGAGTGGTAAAATTTTATTATTACTAAATTATTACTAATTATGCTAAAAAAAATCGATTAGCATTTTTGCTCTCTGCCGGAATTCATCTTCGGCAGGTTTCTCCAAAGATCGAATTTTCTAGCAATGACGATCGGAGAAGTCTCGCTCTATAGAAGAGCGGTAAAATTTTACTATCGCGAATTGTTTAGAGGTCATCGATGTAAAATTTTCGAAAAATCGTTTTGTTGGAAGCACTTTAAAAAAGTCCTTGGAAACTTAAAAAATTTTACAATGCTCTTTGTTTAAACAATTGCGATCGGAATTTTTTTCTCTGCCATGGCTTATCCTCGGCAGGTTGTCTGCGGCCGACCAAATTCGAGAGCGAATGAGATCGACCGAGTCTCACTCTGCGAAAGAGTGGTAAAATTTTATTATTACTAAATTATTACTAATTATGCTAAAAAAAATTCGTTTAGCATTTTTTCTCTCTGCCGGAATTCATCTTCGGCAGGTTTCTCCAAGATCGAATTTTCTAGCAATGACGATCGGAGAAGTCTCGCTCTACAGAAGAGCGGTAAAATTTTACTATCGCGAATTGTTTAGAGGTCATCGATGTAAAATTTTCGAAAAATCGTTTTGTTGGAAGCACTTTAAAAAAGTCCTTGGAAACTTAAAAAATTTTACAATGCTCTTTGTTTAAACAATTGCGATCGGCATTTTTTTCTCTGCCATGGCTTATCCTCGGCAGGTTGTCTGCGGCCGACCAAATTCGAGAGCGAATGAGATCGACCGGGTCTCACTCTGCGAAAGAGTGGTAACATTTTATTATTACTAAATTATTACTAATTATGCTAAAAAAAATTCGTTTAGCATTTTGTCTCTCTGCCGGAATTCATCTTCGGCAGGTTTCTCCAAAGATCGAATTTTCTAGCAATGACGATCGGAGAAGTCTCGCTCTACAAAAGAGCGGTAAAATTTTACTATCGCGAATTGTTTAGAGGTCATCGGTGTAAAATTTTCAAAAAATCGTTTTGTTTGAAACACTTTTAAGAAATCCTTGGATCCTTGAAAAATATGATGCATATTCCTTTGTACCTGAAAAAAAAACCATTATAAAGTGGTTTTGGGGCTATTTTTTAAGGAAGTCTCCGCCGCTGAAAACCGTCTTTGGCGATGTCTCATGCCGGTAGGCGCAGTTCTCAACTCTTGTAAGCCTATGGTGGGGACGAAGTCACCAACTAAAAATAGTTTTATTTTCGACCAATAGGTGGCATTAGATTACGCGAAAAAAATTTGTTCAGCTGTAGCGTCTTTGAAACCGTTGGCTCCAAACACGTTTTTTTCAAAACCATGTTTTTGGTATCGGGACGGAGCAAAACTCAAACAATGTTCGAGCAATCGACTTGAAATTTTAACCGTAGTGGCTTAGATTGCTTTAACAGTCAAAGACGAGCGCTTCTTTTTGATTGACTGAAAATTGTCAAAAATATATCACTTTTTATACCCAACCCCAAAAAATTAAAGAAACAGAAAATGTCTTCACTTTTTAACGTGTTTTTTGAAAGGCTGTATCAACGTTAAAAATAGTTGTATCAAGATGATAAAGAAAAACATTATTAAGCTTCAAGTTTCTAGTTTGAGATCTTCTGGCAAAATGATTTTGTGAGCTACGGTTATCGCGCAATCATAAGAGATAGCGAGAAAATAATTCTTCCAATTTTATTTTGTCAAGGGATTTTTTATAGTTAAATCAATGCATAGGTCCGTTAGCTTGTTTATTCAGTTCCGATTTGGTTTTTTTGTGGTCTCTCTACGTTAACTTTTTGCTGAGATATCCGACGTATAATAAAAAAATGTTCCTTTTGTGTTTGATAAATGATATCACAGCAACCAATGATCGCACAGGAAATTATTGGGCAGCTTTAAAAACTTGAATCAATTTCGTACAAGACCCTTTCGTTCATTTTTGAGAAAAAAAATCATTTTTTCACCATTAACAGTAGTTTGAAAAATAGGACAAAAAATGACATTTTATGGTTTTTCAGTAAATCTACTACTCCATTACAAATATTGGTAGAAAAACTAATGTCGCTACGTTTATTTTTCAGCTTAATGTACCTCCAATAACCGTGTAAATTTTCAAATTGATCCGTCGACCCGTTTTACCGGACCGATTTTAGAACTTTGTAGTAGTTGCTTTTAAATGTTTAGAACTTTGCAGTTTTTGAACTTGGCAGTAGTTGCTTGTTAAATTTAAGAAAAAAAAATGAAAAATGAAAAAAAATTCTAATGTGTTTAAATTTGTAACATTTTTCAGGAAAGAATGGTGACTCGTTGTTGCCACGCTTCGGCTTTTGCGCACCATAATTTCACTCATGTTTAATTGGATTGATTAAAAGTTGATACCCCTAAGCAGTTTTTACTAGTCGATCTGAGAACTTGTATGCCATTAACTGTCGATATTTTCTGCAAAGATTATGCGGGATACAAAAAACACTTTTTTTCAAACATGATCTCTTGTTTGGAAGGAAAAACCAATGAACAATTTTTTTCAAAAACTAATCTTTTTTTGGTCAATTTTTTCTACGTTTTGGTAAAATATATTAATCTGATGTTTTTGTAAACTCTCTTTTTTTTTTCTGTTTTTGATCATGCCTAGTTTCGAAAAAAATATTGTTTTCCATAACCCTAATAACCTTTGTAGAAAATAATGAGAATTAATTACATAAATGTTTTCAGATCGACTATTAAATACAGCTTGAGAGTATCAAATTGATCTTTCAATTAGTCTTTAATTGATGCAATTGAAGACGAGTGAAATTAAAGAGCGCAAAGGCCGAATCGTATGAAAAATGAGTCAGTATTGTTTCCAGAAATATTTTACAAATAAAAAAAAAGTCCATCTCTCGAATTTTTTTCTTATGTTTAACAAGCAACTAGTGCCAAGTTGTGAAAAACGTCGAAGAAAATTAGTATTCTTATTTTGATGATGATTACAAGATTTTTAGGAATAATAGACTTGTTCCTTTAATTGTTTTGTAAAACTTCGATTAACTTTTAATGGAAAACAGTTCGATGAATCAATTTGCAGACTAACAGGGGTATTGGGGGTAAATCGAGCTGAAAAAAAACGCGGCATTGCATCAATATTTGTAACGTAGTGGTAGATTTACTGAAAATCCAGAAAAAAGTCATTTTTTGTTCTTTACCAAATAACGGTTAAGGGTGAAAAAAATCACAAAAATGAACGGGAGGGGCTGGCAGGAGATTTATTCGACTTTTCAAAGCTGCCCTCTAATTCCCGCTGCGATAATTGGTTGCTGAGATATCGATAATCAAAGACAAAAGGATCTTTTTCATTCGAAGTCGGATATCTCAGCAAAAAAATTGACGTAGAGAGATAAAAACCAAATTAAAGCTGTATAAACAAGCTAACTGACCTATACATTGAGTTAACTGAAACAAAATTCCTTAGTCCGATGACCCCTGAAGAAAAACAAATTTAGAATTTCTTCTCCTGGTATTTCTTATGATTGCGCGATAGCCGTAGATCACAATTTCTTTTGCCAAAAGAACTCGAAACTATGATCTTGAAGCTTCAAAAGGCTTTTTTTCGTCTCGATGCGGCAATTTTTCACATAGACACAGCGCTTAAAACAAACCAAACAAGCCCTAAAAAATGACGAAATTTTGTTTCTGTAATTTTTGGAGTTGTATATAAAAAATATGGTTCAAAACACGAACTTTTTTTAAACTCGTCTCAATTCTTTAATTATTTAGAAGTTTCCCCTCATTTGACTGCTAAAACTAACGTAATAAACGAAAATATTTTACTCTTAGTTCTACGATTAAATTGACGATAGTTCTACTGCGTTCCACGCAGGGTATGAGGCTGAAGTTTGAACGTTGGAACGCAATAAAAATTAAAATTTGTTAAGTCCTTTTTTATATTTCGGCAACCTTTGCTTACAATAATCCTCCAACCATTTTTCAAGATTGTTGAAAAAATTCGTCACCGTGTACTCCGATCTAAGGGGTCCCACCACTGTAGAATTTAAGAAAAATTGTTTTTTTTTTACTTGACTTAAACGATGCTTTGAACCATCTATAATAAGGGGAAACAAGTTTGGTACCTGTAAAACAAGGTCCGCAGGCCCGTACGGGTCTGCGGTGGCAGTGGCTGACCCGTGCACGAGCCATCGACCGTTTTTCTCGAAACACAATTTTTCAAAACGGCACGCAGCATAACTCCAACAATCTTCATCATTTTCACTCCCAATTTTGGCCAAATGTATAAAATAACATTCCGAAGAGAAATAAGTACGGGATTTTGTATGAGTTGTTTATAACATTAGTTATTACCGAATGATTGTCCTTTTTTTCTGTCGAAAATTAAGTTTTTAGTTTAATGCTTGCCAATTACACAAAAATTAATATTTTCAATTCTCAACGTATATTCAATTCTCTACGTATTTCTCTAGCTATACTCGTGTAAATTAATAGAATTTTTTTATTTTATTCTAAAAGGGGCCGTCCATATATTACGTCATCGATTTTTGCTGATTTTCGACCCCCCCCCCCCTACAATCATCCTATCGTCATTTCCTAATGACCCCCCCCCCCTCTCGCAAAACTGACGTCATTACCAGTTTGGCAAAATTAAAACATTTGCGGATTTGAGAAAAATTGGGTAACATTAAAACATTTTGTTATAGAATCATCTTTTATTATTTTGTACTTTGGCAATGTTTATTAATATAATAATATTATTCTTCCCTATTCTTTAGTTTTCTTTGGATAGCTCCCACATTTTGTTATAGAATCATCTTTTATTATTTTGTACTTTGGCAATTTTCATTAATATAATAACATTATTCTTCCCTATTCTTTAGTTTTCTTTGGATAGCTCCCACGGAGTTTTCACCCATTCTTGCAAATCCTGGATCACGGGTAATATCTCCGTATCCTCCCCATATTCATTTTGGCTCGATCGAACTATTTTCATAGGTACGCTGTTATTTGAAGTTCTCGAATATAATGTAGACAAACCTTACGTAATAAATAAATAAATAATGAGTTCAATAATTAATACCATTAGTTACTTGCAAAATATTTTTCATCACTCATGCGGGGAAACCACTCTAGTTGTACAATATACTATTGTACATTTTGAATTAACTGGTATCACAAGAATGACGTCAATTTCGAAACGCCCCCCCCCCCCCCATCCATCATTTACCGTCATCCGCAGACGAACCTCCCCCCCCCCCCAATTTAGAATGACGTAATATATGGACGGCCCCAAATCAAATTTGCGTCAGCTATGCTGCGTGCCGCAGAGCGTCTCAAATTCAACATGCCTCTCCAGAATGGCTCCAGCGTCCCGTTTTGGCATAATTTTTTAATATAAATTTCATTTTGTTCACCTGAAAGATATGGCTAATAACATCCTTGAATATTAATATTCTCGCATTTCTCCTTCTACAAAAAAAATCCTGAAATGTCACTCAATTTTGGACGTTTACAGTGGTGTAAGCCCTTATGGTAAAACGAACGTGCACTCTTGATTTCTATCGATTTTGTTTAAATTTTATCCAGACATTGTTCATATTATTATGCAAGTTTGAGTGAAATTTCAGAACAGTTGATTATTTAGATTGGAAGCTAATGGATTTTTGAATAGCAACTTTTAACACTGCAGGGTCTGCATTGGCCGAAAGTAAGGTCACATAATTCGGCATACCATTCTATTGTGTTTATGAATTTTGAAAAAAAAAAATATGATCAGATATCAAACTAGTTAGGAAACGAGTGGAAAAGTTTGAATTGTCTTTACTATTCAGTCTTCCTAAAGACGTTCAGTAACGACAGAATAACTCTCGGTGTAAAAATGTTTATCCCCTATAATAAGAAGACATTAGGCGACACCGCAGAACAAGATTGTTCAATATTTCGATAAAAAAGATAATTATTATGTTCCTAAAGTTAAACACTTTTAACGTGAAGAAAAAGATTTGCGTTCTAAACATTAATATTTTATATTGTTTATGTTATTGCCTTATATCTTTTTATAGAGGACAAATATTTTTCACGGAAAATTACTCCGTCTAAATTTCAATAGACCCTACAGTGTTAAAAGATGCAATTTTAAAATCCATTATCTCCGAATCTAAATAGTCGACTGACCTGACATTTCACTGAAACATGCATAATGATACGAATAATGTCTGGTTAAAATTTGAACAAAATCTATAAAAATCAAGAGCGCACGCTTGTTCTACCTTAACGCGTTCAACCGCTGACCATTCAATTCTATTGCGCTGGAGGTTGCTACCCATCGTCTCTGAGTATAGGATGATGGTAGCCGTAAACATTGAAATGCAAGAAGGCCCTAGCGTCCTCGCTCTTTGTTTTGAAACGTACATACGTAAAAGCAAAAGGCTTTGCATAGATTGGTGGTGCGATCGACGAGTTCCTTGAGGTCAGCCTCGCTGGTGCTCTCGGAGAGATTGGAGACAGCGGTGATATCCTCGCGGACACTGCGACTGTATACTGTGGCCGCGACGATTGATGCGGTTTTTCATCCTCGGCAGTACGTACTCGCTGCCCTGGATAATTCCGATGGTCCATCTAGATGGTAAATCGACGCTACATTAGTTCTGTTTTGGTTCTGTTTAGTGTGGTAAGGATACAGAACCGGTATATTTTACTATTGCACAGTGTACCAGTACCATACTAGTAACACGTACATTTGCGTGTAGTGGTGTACTACCGTACAGGTACACCGAGGGTCTTCTATCTTTGTACTCCATACCAATAGTACTCTCGGTCATCAGGGTGAAGCTATCGAGGAATCGCCAAAGGTACACAAATCATCCTTGTATAAGACGTGGCAGTTTTGCGTTCGTAGGCAAAGGGTGTTGCACTTTCGTGCATCATTTTGGTCGTACACTGATCAGGAAATCGAGGATTTCAAGGGGTAATGGAAATGGCTACGGATCATTGGAAAATATGCTGTCTGCGATTTTTTCACGAATAAATATCGAGGTATTTCTGCAACGAGCAAATAAGCTTGAGTTTTTTGCACCTCGGCGTTTGACACATCGGCGAGCGAAAAAGCAACGCGAGGGAAAATCGTGGCAAATTACAAAGTACGTAAATTGAGGTTGTAGCACGTACGTACCTTGACTTCCGGTGTGTCCTTCGACTTCTCGCTGTCAATGTGTTCCTCGATCTTCTTCATCAGCCGCGGCGGTTTTCTCGTCGATAATTTCTTTGTCGGTTTTTGTCGTCGGCGGTGTGCCGGCGTCCTGATGCGTTTTTCACAGCACAAAAAACTCAACAAAACACGACGAAAACAAACTTCACTAGATCACACACTATTTACATTCTATCACACACGTCGTATAAAATATATATCGAACGAATGTTCGAGGTTATGGCCGGAGGTTATGGCTCCGGCTTTCGACCTGTCAAAAAATAAATTGTTCCGAAAGGAGGCGAGCGCGGTCGGTAAAAAAAGACGAAGCGAGCTGCGCGCCGCTAGTGAGAAAACGGATGAACTGAACGCTCGCTCCGGTACCTGATATTTTGAGCTTTGTTGGTACATATTTGCTACATTTATGTAAAAATTTCAAAATGCCTTTTCTCCGCCATTTGTTCATGAAAACAGGTGAAACAAAGCTCGAAATGTGTGCTTTTTCACTGTCGAAAGCATGATTCGCGCCAAATTAACGAAAATGCGATGCAATGGTTAATAATTCACAGTTTTTCGCATGGTAACTGCAAACTGCAATTTTTTTTTCGAAATTTTGGAAAATTTCGCGAATCATGCTCTCGGAGCAAGTGCCCTGCATGCACACAACAAATTTCATTCCAATTGGTTGATCCGTTCGGGAGAATTCCCATTTCAAAATTTCGATGCGGTCGGAGGCATGTGGCACATGGCCTTAAGAGGAAGGCGTGCCTGTAAGCATGAACTTAACTTTAAATATCAATTTTTCTTCATGATTGGAGAAATTTCGATTTTATAAATCTAGTTTATTTGTCAATTTTTTTTTCACTTTCCGAAGCTATTGTATATTGGTATTCAATATACAGATCAAATAATAAGGTCCTCCATACTAGATTTGATGAGCGTTCAGTTTTACCATCCTATTATTTTGGAAAAATAGTTCGATTTAAAATTGATATTTTGGGACCTTCCACAACGGCAGAAGATTGAACTTTAGCAAAATTTTATAAAGAATACTTTCGTTTTAAAATTGCCCAAAATGTTTTAAAAAAAAATAATTCATCCCAAAAAACCTTAATTTTTTGTGAAATTGTTTCAACAATTGGCTATAAACAATCGAATGCTCGACTTTTCGGCAAAAATTGTGATATTTGGATTCGGCCGATCAAAATACATTAAAAAAGTTTAGCTTCGTCTATCGAGCTCAATATTTTACGAACATATAATACCGTATCCACATCGAAAAACTTTAAACGCTTATTTTTCGAAACTATGTTTTTCAAGTCGGTGACCACTATAATTAAAAAACCATTCGATGGATTTTGATGAAATTTGGTGTCCTTATTGATAGCATTAAAAACTAGTCTTGAATCGAAGGATTTTCATTTTTGTTGAAAATTTATATTTTTTTAAAACAATAAACGAGCGATTTTTTCGTCGAAAATCGAGAGTTATCCGTCGGAAGCCGCCATTTTGTTAATTTTTGAAACAAAGCTACGATTAAGGACTAGATTTATTATTAAACGAATGATTTTTTTGGTTTTTAGCTTTCAGATGATCCAGTAAAATTTTATGATGGTCACCGTAAAGCACTACATCCCGAAGGGGGTCGGACTAAAGATGGCGATATTTTTATAAATAATCAATATTTTTCTTTGAAAATTTGTACAAGTCAAGTTGAAATATAACATAAAAAGTCTGCGTAACCACTTTTTTAAAACAAACATAATTACTATAAAATTTTTTTTTGAAACTTCTCGTTTGTTCGCGCCTCCCCGTGCAGAAATTTTGGCAGGGATACAGCTGGATTCTGACTTGTGTCCCAGGCTCCCAGTCGGGATCTAGTCCGATATCGGATCAGATTCGAAGACTAAATGTAAGATCCGTAAACTGGATTCCATTAGGGATCCAGAACCGGATCCTTTAATGACTCTAAATAGATTCCCCATGGAATCATTGAGGAATTTGGGAAGGATCACGGGTGAATACAGGCTGAAATAAAATGTCAAAAATGGAATTATGACATGTTAAATTTATTATCAAAATAAATAACATTTACAAAGTTTTGGTGCATTAAACTATCAATAAAAAAAAATTTGTCCAAAGATTCAAATGGCAGATCGCGCTCATCGCGAGATTTTTATGTGAATTAAATAAAATTTACATCAAAATCTGTGAATGCAAATGTATTGACAAGAAATTATAGAAACAAAAAAATTCACAAAATTAGTTGTGAATTTTTTCGTATTTAAGACAAATTAAAATCAAATTCAAAATGATTAGATTAAAATTTGCGCCAAAAGTGAGTTCGTACGTATTTTGAGAGAAAACATTGCCTCGAGGCAAAGAAATCTTTGCACATAACTTTTTGCGCGAACATTTCTTTGCCTCAACACAATGTTTTCTCTCAAAATACGTTTACACTTGTGGTGTAAATTTTCATTTAACTGTCGTGAATTCGATTTTTATTTTCTTCAACTTGAGGAAATTCACAACTCATTTTGTGATTTTTTTCATATTTATAATGTAATATTTGAAGCTCGCAACTTTTTTTGCAAAAATTTCTTTGCCTCGACGAAATGTTTTCTCTCGAAATACGTAAGAACTCACGGTTGGTGTAAATTTTAATCTAATCATTGTGAATTTTATTTTAATTTGTCTTAAATACATGTTTATACCCACCGACATGTCGGTGGGTATAAACAGAGACTTATTCCCCAAAACCGGTATCCCGGTTAGAATCCAACTTGCATCAGTATCGGAATATGTACGACGACGATGGCATAATTTTGAAAATTTTGGCATCACGTGTATTTTCGGTATTACTATGTAATTCCTATCTATAGATAGGAATTTTATAGATAGGATTCTATAGACATAAATTCCTATCTATAGACAGGAATTCCATAGTAATACAGAAAATACACGTGACGCCAAAATTTTCAAAATGATGCCATCGTCGTCGTACATATTCCGATACTGATGCAAGTTGGATTCTAACCGGGATACCGGTTTTGGGGAATAAGTCTCTGTTTATACCCACCGACATGTCGGTGGGTATAAACATGTATTTAAGACAAATTAAAATCAAATTCACAATGATTAGATTGAAATTTACACCAACCGTGAGTTCTTACGTATTTCGAGAGAAAACATTTCGTCGAGGCAAAGAAATTTTTGCAAAAAAGTTGTGAGCTTCAAATATTACATTATAAATATGAAAAAAATCACAAAATGAGTTGTGAATTTCCTCAAGTTCAAGAAAATAAAAATCGTCGTCGTACATATGCCGATACTGATGCAAGTTGGATTCTAACCGGGATACCGGTTTTGGGGAATCCATGACAAATCCTGATCGGGATTTGATCGGACATAGGGTATCCCGGTCAAAATTTCTGCACGGATCTGACTGCATCTTACTCCTTAAGAGAGATTACATAAGGAAAATTTTAATTAAGTAGAATAAATGGTTTCGACACAACAAAATCTTGAAAGTTCGTTTATTTTCGGCTCCCTCACAAAAGCAAAGTTGGCGTTCATATTGGCAGCAGTTTCAAAGATATTCGAATGGGCCGTTTAAAATGGGACACCCGGTATGCGGGACACATACAGATGTGTATCCCCCGCCCGCGTGGCTCCCCGGACTCTTTGGACTTGCCTTTCTGGCTGCGGGTGTCGTCGTCTTCGAGACGGGAAGACGACGAGGAGGACTCCTCTTTTGGCTTCCGGGGAGGAAACTCTTACGGCAAAGTCGAGCCGGAAAACACTCCCAAGGTTTACTCCTCGTGGGACACGGTGCGGGTGCGGAAAAGGCGGCTAGACAGAGAGTGAGAAGAGGGATGGTCGACAAAGGGAGGAAGGTTACGTTCCTCGACGAATGTACACCTACGTGAGACCCGCGCACCCACACACGACAAACTTCAACTTGCGAATTGTACCTTCAAATGTACAGACCCTGCAAAAAGCTCTCCCCCGGCCACTCTCCGTATACGGAGACCTCTTTCCTGTAGCAAAGTGAAAAGCTCGAGACTTATACGCGTCTCGCGTAGAAAAAAAAAAAAAAAGAAAAGAAAAAGCGTATGTAGGTGTGTGAGTGTGTGTGCGCGTTGGGGGATGAGTCTTGTACGCGAGAGCTAGCAGGACTTTGAGAGCCACTGAATTTGGCGACGTTTCCACGACGGCGCGGGCACATTCACACCGGAAATAAATACGGGAAGTGAAAAGAGCTTGGGGTTCTTTTCACGGAAGAATATAATTGCCAGAAAAATAAACGATTGCAAAGTCTGTTTGCTCGCGCCCTTACCCCCCCCTCCCCCGGTCTCTACCCTTCGCCGTCTTGCCCTTCGCGCTTCTGTTTGAAAAAAAAGGAAAATGAAAAAGTACAAAAAAAGATCAGAAATATTTCAACGCTCTTTACTCTCTCTCTCTCTCTCTCTCTCTCTCTCTCTCTCTCTCTCTCTCTCTCTCTCTCTCTCTCTCTCCCCTCTCTTTTCTACCCCCTAATGCGAGCAACGAACCAACCCTCGTTATCCCTTTCTTCTCTGTATCTCTCCGTTACTCGACTCGCTCCCTCCTCTCGCGTTGAGTTGAACACACACATGTGTGGGTGTGTGTAGAGTATCCATAATATAAATATATAAACATGGATATAATTTTAATATATTATTACCCTTTTTCTTACAATCTTTGATATATATATATGAATGTATGTATGTATGTATGTATGTATGTATGTATGTATGTATGTATGTATGTATGTATGTATGTATGTATGTATGTATGTATGTATGTATGTATGTATGTATGTATGTATGTATGTATGTATGTATGTATGTATGTATGTATGTATGTATGTATGTATGTATGTATGTATGTATGTATGTATGTATGTATGTATGTATGTATGTATGTATGTATGTATGTATGTATGTATGTATGTATGTATGTATGTATGTATGTATGTATGTATGTATGTATGTATGTATGTAACCCAAACAAACACACACACACACACACGCATGTTTATATTACGGAAATTTCACACACACCCACGCATGTGTTAATATGCGTGGGTGTGTGTGACACAGGGTATTAATACAAGAGGGTAATAATATATTTAAATTATACCCATGTTTATATATTTATATTGTGGATATTTTACACATACACATAACCACACATGTGTGTGTTTAATTATATATAAGTAACACTAAAATATTATAGATAATATAACACTTAAATTATATCATTAAAAAAATATATTAATTCCTAAGTTCCAACATATGCCCTTGTGGGTTTTTACGTATTAGCCTTCCTAATTGAACCTTTTCTTCTCACTCCCTACCCACACTTCGGTAATCTAACCCGATTTCCGTTGCCGACTTAAGCTATGGTGTTAAGGTTTGCATCGTTGGAATGCAAAGATAATTCTTTTTTAAATTTATATTTCATTTTTTTATTTCTATGTGATTTTCTTTCGTAGATTTTAATTGTAAGTCTTCAAAGGTGCACCGCAAAAATCTTGGAAGAATTTTCATAGCAAAAGAAAAGAAGAAATTCCAGCGAGTAAAACGAACATATTCATGGCTTTTCAACGATGCCACCTTCAATCTCAATCTACTTCCAGCCAAAAGACGCCATATTTAGTTGAGATAGATGCCTCGAACGGGCGAGTCAAAATGGACTTTTGATGTTCATCTGATGTTCACCTCTGCACTACTTCGATTGAAAAGAAGTTCAGCTGAAACTCACCGATTGCTTACACAGTTTTGTACAGTAAGTCCGCACGATCCAAACTATGGGTAGAGATTGGTTTCGACGATTAAAAAATGACGATTGTAGCCCTTGTGACGAGAGACAATCAGGTCAAACGAAAAAGAATTGAAGATGCTAAGTTGCAATGTTTGCTGGATGGAAATCCCAAAATATTTTGATGCACAATCTTCCAAAGCTTCGGACTGCTCCATGATCGAAGATTTTATTTACCGGCATCTTGGGTTCTTTATCGAATATGACACGACAGCGTATACTTCGTAAGCTCGACGTCGGAACTGAGTGACTAGTCCACTAAAAGAGACGAAAACCCACTACTTTTTAGCGTAGAATATGAATTTTTGACTGAAGGTAGATAGTTAAATACTGAAAGTAACTCCAATAAAATTTTGTTCCTCAACTCGCCCCAACCCTAAGACATAAGGGTTGAAAACTTGAAAATCGCCGTATCTCGATAATTAATAGCCCGATCAAAAAAAGTTTCAAACCAAAGTTGTTTGGAATAGTAAAATACGTATAAAGTTATCTGACGTCCAATCCTCTATCTTCGAAAATAGCGACACAAAAACACGAGAGCACCACTGACCACACGCATCAACCCCGAATTTCCGAATCGTTTTTGTGCCGCTATTTTCAAAGATAGGGGGTTAGACGTCAGATAACTTTATACGAATTTCATGATTCCAAACTTTTGTTTGAAACCTTTTTTGACCGGGCTATTCATTATTATCGAGATACTGCGATTTTTAAGTTTTCAACCCTTATTTCGTAGGGTTGGAGCGAGTTGAGGAGCAACACTTTATTGGAGTTACTTTCAGTATGCAGCCAAATGACTTCAGTCAAAAATTCATATTCTACGCTAAAAAGTGCTGGGTTTTCGTCCCTTTTACTGGACTATGACTGTTCATCAACTTCGACGATCTTCATGAATAAAGGAGCTGAATCTCCATCTCCTGCCGTTCAATCGAGACTAAACATCGGTGTGATTCTTTGGATGTTGTCAATTTGCAAACTACTGTATACATACGCGCTCGTATATGTGTACTACTGGTGTACCTACAAATAAGCACATGCACGCATCACGTTTTTTGGATGATTTCGTAAAGGAAACTCATACTTTTGAGGATTATTTGATTCAATCGCTTATTCTAATTCATATTATGGCCTTAGGCCACAGTAACGGGTAAAAATCATGTGCGAATTTAACAATTTTTTTTGTATGAAAAAGTGATTCACTCATAAAATTCATTACAAATCTATTTAGTATGAATATCAAGCTGTTGGAAAATTAAAATAATTTTTTTTTCGATGTACAAAATGGCCGACTACTAATATTTGCTTTTGTTATCTTTTTTTAGGAGCTTCGCGGCGTGGCATTTAGCTTTCACAATTTTTTACCTAGCAAAAAAAACAAAAATTCTCGTTAACCTACATTAGAATACCTAGAGAAGTACGTATGGAATTTGAAAAATATTGTTTTATTCAAAAGTTGTAGGTATTTGAACTTCAGAAATGAATTTTCAGTGAAAAAATTCGTTATAACCACTCATAAACCGCTCATAAAATGGAAATTTTTCGATAAATAACAAATTCTGTACGTACTACTCTGCGAAATGCAATTAGGAACATAACTTTTAAAATTGAAGTAAATCGAGTGAAAATTGTTGAAGTTATTTGTCACGCCAATTGGAAAAAAGCTGTTTCGAGAATTTTCGAGTAGTCGGCCATTTTCTACATCGAAAAAATATATATATATATATATTTTCTAACAGCTTGATATTCATACTGAATAGATGTGTAATTCATTTTATGAATGAAGCACTTTTTCATACGAAAAGAAGTGTTTATTTCGCACATGATTTTATACCCGTTACTGTGGCCTAAGGCCTTAATTAAAATGAGCTTTGCATATAATATTTATGATAATACTTAACATCGAGATTAATACCAATGTTTATGTGAATTATTGATATTCCTTTAACTGAGCTTTACATACAATATTTATATTAATACTTAACATCGATATTAATAACAATGTTTAAGTTAATTATTGATATTAATTCAAATGAGCTTTGCATAAATATTTATATAAATACTTAACATCGATACTAATACCAATGTTTATGTCAATTATTTGAGTTAATAACAATCCCCAGAAATCACACAAAAAAAATTGGTTTGCAAATACATTTTCTACACACTGTTTACGTATGCGTGTGTGTATATATTTTTTTTGAAACGAGAAATATCATATAAATCGAGATATGTAATATATCGATAAAATTACACACATATATCGATGGAATCGGTTTATCCGATTAAAATCATATTTAATGTTAATACATTTGTTTCGATACGTAAAAGAGATTTCAAAAAAAAATCTTACAAATAATTTACTTTTTGAGTCATCACAGTGGAATGGCCCCTTAAGAGTTTTATACCATATGATTGTAAAGTACGCTTTCGTATAAGTTCTCCGTATGCTATAAGAAAAAAAATTCGTCGTCCAAATTGTGGGAGGGGTATAGTATAGTACAGAAGCGTGTAATAATATAGTCATGATGATGAAAAACAGCATGTGTTCATGTGTTTTCCACCCATTTGAGATTAGAAACAGCATGTTTTTATTCTCCCAATTTTAATACGAGACATTTCACGCAATTATGTAACATTAGAGTGCGAACATTTCGAATAAACAGGGAAAAAGTCGAAAAACACTTGTATACACATTTCATGCGTTTAATGAATTCCGTGTGAGGTCTCTATATAAGATGATGACTCGCGACGTCGCTGACAAGTATAGTTCGGGCTCCACATAAGTGAGCATCAGTTACCTTTCGCATCCTTCAATTTAGGTAATGTATATTTGAAACATCTATCATTTTGATCTATCTATATATCAAATATTTATCTTTTGGCCTTACCATGGAGAAAGCTTAGTGAGTGAAATAAAAGGACAAAGAGGCGATGTTAAACTTTTTAATTCACACGGTTTTTTTTCTCATTGTGTTTTCACAATGGAAATGCATCGCAGGTATTCGCAGGTTGACCATCGTTAGGCCCGATAAAAATGATGCATCATAAATATGTCTATCCACCCAGATAGACAGTCATGATCATCACGCCGTGCATACAATTGATGAAGCGAATTTTACAGCATATTGACTACATGTCATGATGCAAAGCCGTGAACTCATTTAGTATCGTGAATGTACAAAGCAATTTGATCCCGGGTTAGCACTGGTAGTAGACATGCCATGCAAGCAATATGACGGCGATATGCACGTTTGTGGGTGATACATACGATGAGCGCAATATGACGGCGATATGCGTGTTTCTCAGTGATACATCCCTATGACGGCGATATGCATATTTCTAAGTGACACATTCGATGAGCGCAATATGACGGCGATATGTATATTTGTCAGTGATACATCCCATGAGCGCAATATGAAGGCGATTTGCATACAAATCCAGAATGATAAAAATAGGCAGACACAAAGAAAGTTTGCACAAGTGTTAGAATGGCTAGGTAGGTAGCACGCTCAGCTCTCGAATTAGAAGACGTGGTTCAAACCGTAGGTAGGTACAAAATTTAACTAGGCAGGATACGTTTTAATCCATTTATCATATAGGCAGGAACATAGATAAAGCATATGCGGATATAAAAATCCTACCAGATTTTTTTAATCAACATTTTTAGATTTTTTTAAAATTTTTCACGCTATGACACTCATATGAGCTCCATATGAGCACAGCATAGTTACTTCACGCCATGCCGCTAATATGAGCTCCGTATGAGCACAGCATAGTTACGTCACGACATTCCGCTAATATGAGCTCCGTATGAGTACTACAATTTCTTCACGCCGTGACACCCATATGAACCCAATATGCCCTGACTTATTGTTAGATATTCGTGAGCCGAATTTGCTAGTTTGATGAATTCACTGCATGCATATTCGCGTGAGGACAACTTTGCTTCATTTGGATGTATTATTGTGAATCATCATGTTCTGCAAATATGACTTCAACGGGAGCACTCATAAGAGATACACAGCTGTGAGAGTTTCTATGCCGCAGTGATGATGTACATATGATGCCAATGCGAGGTACATCCGTCTATCTAGGCAAATATTTGTCTGGTCATTTTGAAGATAGTCTTAGGACAACTAGATGTTTTTTTTTTTGTAAATTCAAACTCTCTGAAAATCGAAGTCGTCTAGAAGATTTTATCAAAATTCAACTCTACAGTATCTTGGAGCATACACTACTTTAGATGGGCCGGAAGTTTGTATCGTTGGTTTCCAACAATTTTTTTCTTCTTATTTTGAGTTTTTTCTTCTTATTTTGAATTTTTTTCGTGTTTTCATCTCTAGAATATCTGTAGACTCCCCACAAAATATTTTAAGCAATTGGTAGGCCAGCATCCACCCTTATTGAGGGGTTTAAAGTGAAAAAAAAAAATAATATTTCGAGCGGTACAGACATCCTCAAGTTTTGTCGTTGCGTTATAATTACCTAGCGCCTTCGGAAAGCCACAAAAAAATTAACAACGATGTAAAACTTCTGGAGTCCATCCTATCGGGGGGTGAAAGTTGGAATAAATCGTATCTTCGGCGCTAAAGACATTCTCAATATTTTTGTTTGCGTCGTATGTTCCTAGTGCCTAAGAAACGTAGATTTTCAGAGACGTACAATGAATAGCAATAAAATTAGAACGTAAGTAGGATACAATAAGTGAGGTACACTGCCGGCCAAAAGTTTGAGTACACTGGTCGAAATTTCTTACCGGACCAAAATTTAGATCGCGGCCTAAAAAATAAAGACAATTGAATTTCCCAAATGGCGTTTTAAAGAGGACAAATTTACCTTTATTTTGTTTTTTCAGGAAATTCTCTACGATTTTTTTTCGCTCCGGTACGCACTTTGTACGTGATAATTTTTCGGATTTTTTTGCCGTGGAAAATAAACTGCAAAGTGTGTGGAACAAATTTTTCTCGGTTTTTTCCATGGTTAATTTAAAAAGGATATCAACACCTACATTTTTTTTTCTTTTAGAAAGTCTAGTGCGATTTTTTTCCTCCACGGTATTGCATTTTTAGCTAAAAAGACAGGTTTTAGAAAAAAAAAAGGCGTCATCACAGAATTATAGGGTGTCAGACGAAATGTCGAGAGGGTAAAAAGTTGCATGGCTTGCACACTGGAGAGGCTAGAATTTTTTCAGTTTTTTTTCGTCATTTTTTATTGGAACTTTTATGAGTGAAGAGTTATATCTTGGGATCCCGTAATTCCAAAGTGGAGCTTCGACCAAATCTAGGACAATATATTACGAACGGAATATGACTTAATATAAAGAAATTCGTATTGAAAAACGAGGCATGATTATGGTGTTACGTAATCAAGACATGTGATATCAAAATATCGCGAAAAAAATGAATATATCGATTAATATGGTCTAGCCGGCGCAAAAGCGATTTTTCCGATGAAAAACTCGCATAGATGAGGTAAGAGACATTCCTATCTATAGATAGGAATTCCATAGTAATACAGAAAATACACGCGACGCCAAAATTTTCAAAATGATGCCATCGTCGTCGTACATATGCCGATACTGATGCAAGTTGGATTCTAACCGGGATACCGGTTTTGGGGAATCCATGACAAATCCTGATCGGGATTTGATCGGACATAGGGTATCCCGGTCAAAATTTCTGCATGGGGATTCTCCGAGTTCCGAAGAAAAAAAAATAAAAAATTGTAGTTAATCAAAAATTAAACTGTAGTCTCCACAATTTTCGAGTGGAGCCGCTCCACTAATCAAAGCTCTAATCAAAAATGGTGAAAAAAATCCCGAAAAAAAATTCTGAAAAAATTCTAGCCACTCCAAGTAAGCCCGTGCAACTTTTTACTCTCTTGACATTTCCTCTGAAACCCTATATTTCTTCGATGACGCCTTTTTTCTAAAATATGTCTTTTTTAGCTAAAAATGCAACTTTGGGGCGAAAAAAATGTACGAGAATTGCTAAAAAAAAACAAAAATGTAGGTTTTGATATCCTTTTTAAGTTTACCATGGAAAAAACTAAGGAAAACATTTCCCGCAAACTTTGCAGTTAATTTTCGACGGCCAAAAAATGGCCGAAAAATTGCCAGGTTTAAAAGTGCGTACCGAGAAAATAAATCATAGACAATTTTCTAAAAAAAAAAAAAAATAAAGGTAAAATTGTTGTCTTCAAAACGCCACTTGAGGAATTCAATTATCTTCATTTTTGAGTCCGCTATCTAACTTTTCGTGCGAAAAGAAATTTCGAATAGTGTACCCAAACTTTGGTCGGCAGTGTATATCAAGCATTCACAAAAATTACTGCGTAAACAAGCTTTATATCTAAAAAAATCATACTCATTAAAATCTAAAAGTTTCGACCGATTTTCTGAAAATACAATGCTAGCCTACCTGCGATATCTATATTTTGATTATTACGAAGTGTCGGCGCAAGAATTTGTTTCTTTCGAACTTCTGAATTCTCTACAATCCAAACCGTTTCACCGAATTTACTAAATCGATTTGGTACACGATATTACTTTAGTGTAAAAACATCTAGCCAAGGGTCTCAAAAGCGGTTAAAACTTTTGTGGCTACAGAAAAAATCGCACATACACACTGCTATTTTTTTTGTAATTTGATTTTGCAATGTTGAAACATTTTTCAAACTTGCTAATTAAAATCTCGATTTTTTTCTTTACCAAACGAAGGAGACGAAAAATGATCATTAATCAAATTCAAGTGCTTTTGCAATATTGATAAATTCTTTTCAATGTGGAATAAGAATTTTAAAAGAATACATAATTTCTTATTGCGTTGAAGTTTGCATTGTACGAATGCAATGAAAATTCTTTATGATTTTCTCATTTCTATTTTTGTTATTATCTACAATCTTTTTTGGCAGCTTTTGGTTATAAATTTTCTTATAAGGATTTTTAGAATCGTTTCAGAGACTTTCGTAGCCAAAATGTGCCAAAGAAATTTGGGAATGCGAAAAAATATACATTTTCGTTGCGTTCCAACAATGATGCAATCATCAATGAGTACTATAATTTTGTTCTTCTGCTGAACATAATTATTTAGCAAAGCCAATATATATTTTATTCAATAGAATATGTTTTCAGGGCGAACTTCGCAATTATGAGGACGATTGCACTAGCGCTGCTTATCGTAGCCGTCAGAGCTACGGAGTCAGAACAGGTTCGTGCTAAAATCGTTGTATTCATATTAAATCGGTTGAAGAAAAAAAATCATGGACCATCGTAGAATGAATTTTTCGACTCGCACCACATGGTAAAATGCAAGGAGAATTCCGGATGATGTGTTTTGAACTTTTTATTCAAGTAATACTTCCTAAAATACCCGTGCGGAAAATTGATAGGGTATCCCTCATAAAAATAAGGGCCTTTAAGGGCTTATTTGAAGCTTTCCTTATCAGGGAAGCCTCAAATAAGCCCTTGAAGGCCCTTATATGGCAATCCCGACAGGGGTTGGCACAATAACCCGTGCGGAAATTGAACTAGGGCTTTTGTCGGGCCCATATAGAATTTCCCTAACTTGAATAGGGCCCTAATCGGGTAGCCTTACATGGGCCCTTAGTGGCCGGTCACACATTGCTACTGAGGGCCATTAAAGCCAGAATAATGAGGGCCTTCAAGGATGCCTGATCGATGCCTCATGTAAACCATGGTGTGCCCATAAGTTATCCCTGTCAATGGATATGCTCGCGTGTGTGTAAATGTATGTGTTTCTGCGTATATGTGTCCGTTTATATAAGGTCACGATACACTGCCAAATTTTTTAAATTTATTTAAATAGGATCTATTTACATGAGATAGGTTTTCCCCTCGTCTCACTGTCTACTACGATCTTATTTGTTTCAAAGATATTTTTTTATTCGCTTCAGCTATTCTTTTTAAATATCAGATATATTCAAATCGATTAAATAAAGATTCGATTCAACTAAATCTTTATTTGCTTAAATGTACACTGTAAACCTAAGTGTACTATGTGCATAAAATATTTCATAAATCCAAAATGACATTAAGCACTTAATTGAGAGATTACCACAACGTTTTTGTATCGTAATTCGTCATGCCCTGGCCTTTCGGAATGATTTTTTTCGAAGAAAATATTTCACTTATATCGGTATTGAATTTAGTACCTACCTACTCATATCTACGCACGCTGCCTCTATGCTACCGAGTGCTTGTAACATCTTCGTCGCAGATATGGCATAAAAGACCAAATTAATTCCTATAATTATTTGCTGTATCACATAAACAATATCAATTAGTTAATATCATTATGATATTCATTATTACAATGTGAAATAATTTTTCATATGGAAAGTATTCGGCGAAAATAGTTACTATGAAAATGTAAAAAAAAACCGAATGGGATTGTTCAATCATACGCCCTGGCATCACTCCATGAGTGAATAAGGCAATAAGAATAATATGTAATTTTTTTAAAGATTTGTAAATGTAATATATGATAATTTTTAATGCTCGTACGTTTTTATCCTATTTTTAGCTATTATCCAATAATTGAGTGTAGATATTAAGGCGTTACCCCCACTTGTAACGCAAAAAAGGCCTTTTTCATGAATTTTTTAAAAGAAAACCACATAACTTTTTTAATTGATCAATATACCATCTTAAAGAACACATCTTGAAGAACTTTCAGTAATTTTTTTATTGAAAAATATTACATTGTTTAGTGGCAAATGGCCGTCAATGAAATAATGTTTTTATATACACGGTTTGCGGTGACCAACATTGCGGCGAAGTGGATCATCTGAAAAAAAAAAAAATGCGGATGGATTTAGTCAAATATAAGTATAAACTAGTCTTTAATCGAAGGATTTAACAAAATATTCATTTTTCACAAAATGGCGGACAGTCAAAGTTAATGGTTCGATTTTAAAGAAAAAAATCGAACGATTAAAGACTACATTTTTATGTATTAAATAAGCCTGCAAAATTTCAAGAAGATCGGTTCATTAGTGTTCGAGTAATCTTGGTCATCGATTTCAGAAATGCCATTTTGAGAAAAACGCGTTTAAAGTTTCAATTTCAGTTTACACGAAGTTTTTTTTCTGTAAACATACATAGAGTCATCTATTCCGGGCCAATACAGAAGTTCTTCCGCCGACGATGCCGCTTACAAAACGGAAATTTGGTGTTGCCTTCGTAACATTCTTCCTTCGCGAGTGCTCTCGGCCGCACGTCTCTCTGCCAGTGCAATTCGTGCTTCGTCCATTTTATCAGCGTATTCGTGCGCGTTGTATCCACAGCTCACTCCAATTGAGTTCAAATAAAATAATAATGATTTTGAACTTTCGTTGAATAGTCCAACGGCAATATAAACTGCTAAATTTACAACGATTCCTCCACTCGAGACGATTTTTGGGCTGATTTTCCAAATAAGTTGGTTGAAGCTTTCGTTGTTATTTTGATTGAAGCCACCGACGCATCTTTCGAGTAAAGTTTCCTTACTCAGATCGTTGTATATAGGTCTGATGGCATCCAATACATTTGATGGAAGTGGTTTGTAATCGTGTTGGAAAGCCTCGTTTCTCGCCTGAGCTCGTTGATACGAACACCACGATTCTTCACCGGTTGGACATCTCTCATGGTGTGGATTTGCATCGGTTGAACTGTAATGATCGAAGGTCGCCCATATTGCCTCATGCATATCGTGAACAGAAGCAGAATGGCGTCGAATAACAAGTCCATAGTACACAGTGAGCTTGTCAATAAATTTTCCTGTCAGCTGTCCTTTGCCACCAAGCTTTTTGTTTTTTTTTTTACTAAATTACTAAGGCGGGATCCCATACGGTTTTGGACATGACTGATGCATTCTTTTTTTATAACTTTTACGTCGTCATAAGGATGAGAATTTACTAGCCCAGTGTACGTTTTCGAATCTCCGTCTCCAATATAGTAACGGTACAGGACATTCTACTTTTCTATTGAACGCTTGAAGATTTCGATAATGGAGTCCACCTCCATTTTTCCCGAGGAGCCTTCGTGATTTGCACTGCAGTTATCTTCGTGTGTTTCGTACCATTCTTCGTATTCCGCATCATTCAGCTTATGTTTCCACGATTCACACATTTTACAATACGCACTTTTTACCACAAGATCAAGTACTTTTCCACTGTAGTAGCCTATGACTGGTGTGACTCCGAACAACGACGTATATCCTCGCTTCCTCCAGGATCCATCTCCGGAAACTGTTAATTGAGGAGTTGCATCGCCTTCTGCATTAGGTGTATCTTCAATTTCTTCTCGTACGGCTTTTTTAAATATTACATCTGCACATGTTTTCACAGACTCATAAATACTTTTCAAAATTATTGAATATGTAGTCTCGGTAAGAAACCTTGGCATGTCCATAAGTCCATAAGTTACATGGTGAATGTAAATCAACGATTTATTTCATACGAATGCTCCAAAAAAGGAGAAGGTGATATCAAATTATCTGCACATGAGTCACATTTCACAACAATTTTGAAGCCTAGTCCTCTTGCACTTGCCGTTTCAAATGTAATATTTCCATTACACGTTTTGCACTTCACTAAATTTGAAATAGCAGCAAACACAACCCAAAAGTTCAAAATCCGATATTCAATATTAGGACTTTGATTCACAGTCATATCAATATTATTTTTCAGTTTCCGTTTCGGCCAGGTTGGGGTTAAAAACACCCTTCCTTTTTTTTGGTCGAGATTTCCGTAAATTATCACTGCTTCTTGTTTGTCGCGAACCTTTTTTTCGATCCATTTTTGAATGTAAAATGAATAAAAACTGCGCTTATAATATTATGAACGGCGGAATATACGTCTTATATAGTCGAACTTTCGAGCTACACTGACGAGTTTAGACCATAACAGACAACGAAAATACGTTTTTATAAATTCCAGTCTATTATATGAACATTGTGAATGCCAGGTATACAACCCTTTTCATCGAACAATGCATTGAAGGTCGGAGGGAGGGTCGAGCGCGCCAGATGGCAGACTAGCCGGTCGTTTACACAACGGATTCTTCTCTTTCAACGCTCATATCTCAGTCAATTTTGTTCGGATCGATTTGAAATTTTCAGGACATATTCTCAGATACTTATACTTCAAAAAAAATACAATAAAAAAAATCGATTTTTTCAAAATCGCAAGTGGGGGTAACCGCTTAAAATACCACAAACGATTTAGTCCAAGCTATGTATACTGGTCCGTTTCCTATAATGCCCAAACCTGGCCCTCTTGTGGCAATCCCTGTCGGGATTGCCATATAAGGGCCTTCGAGAGGGCTTATTTGCGGCTTCCCTGATAAGGAAAGCCTCAAATAAGCCTTTAAAGGCCCTTATTTTGATGAGGGATGCCCTATCAATTTTCCCCACGGGAAACGGAATATCCTATATACTTGCATGATACCCTAAATCATCCCCTATAACGTAAAGGTTGAGAAACGTCAAAAGTCAAAGCGTATGTAGATTTTACTTATATTGCAAAAAATTTAAGTAAATGATTTTCTATGCAATGGTGAATTCTACGTAGGCAACAATCCAAATTCGAGGGAATGCTTGATTGAAAAATGCTTGAAAGTAGTTTCTCAACAATTTCTCAAGCCAAGCTACAAAAGTGTAGAATGAAAAATTAGGATTTCCAATTTTCATGTGGACGGTGACTGTCGTGTTAGTCCTTTCTTTTCTCACATCAGAACGAAACAACTTTTACATGATTTTTTAAATTACAATGCGCAAGTTCTCACATATCACCTTCCAACACTTCAAATGAGACCCGGAACATAAATAATACACAAAGCATTCATCCCTTCAATAATATTTTGATCTTTGTAATTTAATTATTATGCCGCAGATCTTGGCTTCGGTGGAGTTTCTCGACAATGGCAATAATACTGTCGGAGTGATCAATTTTGCGCAGGATAAGTCGGTCCCAACAGAAATTACTGTTTACTGTCGCCTGTGGGATATTCCGGATGGAACCTACATTGCTGTGGTACACGAATGCGCGCCGTCCGAAAAGTACTGCGATACAATTGGACCTGCCTGTATAAAACGTGATGTGAGTATTGTTTTTTCTTACAGTCGATTACTCGACATTTCTTAACATAAACTTGAAAAATACATGCATAGTACAGTCGTGCTGTATATTGGAATCGGACAAAATTAGAAGGCTTGTTTTTTGACAGTTGATTTTGTAGGTGCCGCGTTGTTTTAAGGGGTCGACAGGGGTTGGGGGCGGATTAATGTCAAACTACAACCCCTACGAGGTCAGCGCCGTGAGACAAAATGTTCAAAAAAATCCGGGCTTTATTGTTGTTCACAGCGCCGAAGTCGTGGAAGTTCATTTTGGGGGTGAAAACGTGGGGTTAAATTTTGAAAAATCAGTTTTTATTCGATAACTCTTTGAGAAAAATTCATACAATTTTTGTTCAAATGGGAACGTTGTAGCGCTTGAACAGACGCGTCGATCGAGTATTTGATCACCTCTCTTCGATAATATCTTCAACCCAAAAAAAATGTCGGAATATATTTAAAAATTGGTTATTGAATAACTAAAAAACAATCGATTTTTCGGGGATGGTTCAAATCTACGAAATGTAGAGAATAATTTTCTCTATCTTTTGGTTTCTATGGACTACCCTTGAATTTTGCATTTTCCAACCCCTCTCGGGGGTTGAAAATTAAAAATAAAATTCTGGGAAAACTATTGACCGAAAATAAAGAGATATGCGTTTGGCGCTGTGGACAAAAATGTAGCAGAGAGTTCAAGCTACAAGTTGTTCGACGGCGACGAATTCGTGCGGTCAATGATTTCCCGAGAATGGCATTTTTCATTTTCAACCCTCGAGAGGAGTTGAACAAGCAAAATTCAAGGGTGGTCTATAGAAACGAAAATATAGAGAACATTATTCTCTACATTTCGTACATTGAAACCATACCCGAAAATTGAGTGTTTTGGAGTTATTCAGTAAACAATTTTTTTTTGGTATTTCAACAATTTTTTTGGGGGCCAAGATATTATCGAAGAGTGATCATCAAATACTCGATCGACGCGTATTTGCAAGGGCTACAATGTTCCCATTTGAACAAAAAGTGTACGAACTTTTCCTAAAGAGTTATTGAATTAAAACTGATTTTTCAAAATTTCACCCGACTTTTTCACCCCCAATATAAACGTCCACGACTTCGATGCTGTGGGCAAAACTAAAGACCGGATTTTTCTGGACATTCTGTCTCACGGCGCCGACCTCGTAGGGGTTGTAGTTTGGCACCAATCTACCCCATCCCCCTTAATCCCTTAAAAAAAACCCTGCACCTCGATTTTTAGGCAATCTTGAATTTAGCCCCCTCGGCACCTACGGAATCAGCTGTCAAAAACTGGCCTTCTAGTTTTTTTTTCCGATTACGGGGTTTTTCAGCGACAGCGGTGCTGTACTACAATGATTACCCGAAGGAGAATACGTCTTGCTTCATCTCTCTTCTTTTTCGATCTCGTTTGCCTCGTTTCAATGGTCCTGAAGTTGGAAATCGTTCAAATGCAACGAACATTCTTCTTGATCTTAATTTCTTTATTTCTATTGTTATCTAAAATCTTTTTGTGCCGTATTTGGTTATAGATTTTTAATAAGGATCCTCGAAGAATTTTCAGTAAATTTCGTAGTCCGAATGTGGTAAAAAGAAAATCGTCAATACGAAGAAAATATATTTTTGTTGCAGTCGAAGAATGCAACCATCAATACCATCTCGTTTCATTCATTATTTCCAATAAAAATCTTTCGACACGGCGTTCATTTGAGTAACAAAAAGGATAAGCGTTTTTTAAAAATCTTTTCCACAGACATGTAGCTATTTTGCTTTTTTTACTTCCACGTAGCTAAGTTCGAATGCGAATGTCTGTACCCTGGTCTTTTGACTATTATTATTGTTAGTTTAAGGGGTAATATACGTTTGGGAGGGCAAAATCAAGGGTCATCTTTAAGAATTTATTTAAAAAAAAGAAGAAAAAATATTAATTCGGTTTTTTATGCATGTTAGTATAATTTACTAAATTTAGAATCTTTTACTTTAGTCTTAAAGTAAAAGAATTTTGTTTTTTATTATTTTGAAACAAAATGGCGGCCCAGTAGTCGATGAAAGAAAACGCCTTTTTTTCATAGTTCTCTACGGGCGTATTAGCACAGGTCATAATTTTCAAGCTAGAACAAAAAACGAAAAATATTTGGAAAGTAGATATTAAAAATTAGTCCAGTACGTTGGGATTTTTCAAAATATTGGTAAAAAATGGAATTAATATGAAAACAAATCGGTCGAATATCGATCATATAATTTTTTTATTTCAACTTCTCGAAAAAATCCTACGTACTGGACTAGAAAATATTGTCAAGAAGCTATACTTAAAATTTTAAGTCGATCGATTGAAAACTCGAGGCGCTACGTATACGCCCGTGTCTAAAAACATAGTTTCGAGAAAAACGCGTTTAGTTTTAAGTACTGTAAAATCATGGAAATTTCGTGTTTACCTTTAATCGGCAATGCCTGGACCATACAATTGTCCTTCAAATTCAACATTTTTGGATAGTTAAGGGACCTTTTAAGCCAATAAAAAAAATGCAAAAAAACGTAGAAAGGTATAATCCCCCTCAACTTTAAATATGAATTTCTTTACTTCACTTCGTGTATTATTATTATAATCGATGTGATTCTAACATCGGTTGTGAATTTATGTACCGTGCTTCATATGTTACCGTTATTATTATTATTTATGATTGGTACATTTCGGGAGATATTGAATATTTTATCTACATTATTATCCATCTTTATTTCGAAGCAAAACGGGGATCTCACGGAAGGTAGCCAACTACTGACCATTTTCCGCCGGGAGTGGAAGAATTCACCTGATAACAGTTTCACGGTCATTGCCAAGGACGTATCGTTGATGGAAGACGCCGATAATAATATTGTCGATTTGGTCGTCGCTCTTTATCGGGATACACCGACCGGATTAAAACGTTGTTCCCAACCCAAACAAAAGACCGCCACCCCCGTCGCGTGGGGCTTCGTGTGAGTATTTTATTTTGGCACATATTTTTACTCGATCGGTAATTTTATAATAATTTTTATATTGATTTACAATGCTTCTTCGTATGTCCTTGCTATGCACCCGCACCTATATATATATATATATATATACATACACACAGGGTGTCCCTCTTATAACTCGGACCCGAAATAACTCGGAAATTATCGACGTCACAAAAAAATGTTTCAAACAAAAGTTGTACAGTGTGAAGGGGGCCATCAGATGCGACCATTTTTTTTTATTTCGGTGGCGGCGCTGACGTACAGTGAAGGTCACCTCCACTTTTTGTAATGGAATGGTACTTTTTTTTCAACCATCTGGTGGAGCACCTCAAGCCACATAAAAAACATTAGGGGGTCAAAGTCGTTCAAGATCATTTCGAATATCTATTAAAGTGAAATACAAATCTAAACATCTCGGATCACTACCAAATGTTTGGTAATGATCAGAGATATTTAGATTTGTATCATCGATACTGACCTTGAATGATCTTGAACGACTTTCACCCCCTAATGTTTTTTATGCGGCTTGAGGTGCTCCACAAAATGGATGAAAAAATGTACTATTCCATTTCAAAAAGTGGATGTGACCTTCAATGTGCGTCAGCGCCTCCACCGAAATAAAAAAAATTGGTCGCATTTGATGGCCCCCTTCACACCGTAGAAGTTTTGTCTAGAACATTTTTTTGTGACGTCGATAATTACCGAGTTATTTCGGGTGGCAGAGATAAAAGGGACACCCTGTGTGTATATATATATTGGGAGTACAACTTTGCAGTGACCGTTTTTTTCAAAAGTTTAAGGCTTTATTATAAAAAAGTGGCTACGTATTCTTTAATCAAAGTACTGCCCGTCGCTAGCTACGACCTCGGCCCATCTTTCAGGTAGCATTCGAATCCCGCGTCGATAAAAGTCTTGGTCCTTGGAGGCAATCCAGGAATCGGCCCAATTTTTGACTTTTTCGTAAGTACCGAAGTGCTGGTCAGCCAAATCGTGTGCCATTGACCGGAACAAGTGATAGTCGGAAGGGGCAATGTCTGGAGAGTACGGCGGGTGGGATAAAACCTCCCATTTCAGCGTTTCCAAGTACTTTTTCACGACATTTGCAACATGGGGTTGGGCATTGTCATGCTGCAGTATCACCTTGTCATGTCTTTCGTTGAATTGTGGCCGTTTCTCTTTGAGTGCCTTACTCAAGCGCATCAACTGACGTCGGTAGAGTTCCCCTGTGATGGTTTCGGATGGTTTGAGCAGCTCATAGTACACAACGCCCAGCTGGTCCCACCAGATACACAGCATCACTTTGGATCCGTGAATATTCGGTTTGGGCGTCGATGACGGAATATGACCAGGCAGTCCCCATGATTTTCGGCGTTTAGGATTATCGTAGTAAACCCACTTTTCATCTCCAGTCACAATCCGGTGCAAAAATCCCTTCCTTTGTTGTCTTTGGAGCAGTTCCCGCAAATGCTGAGAATTCGGCTCGTAGGTTGCCATGTTTGAGTGCCAATAACTTTATAATACATACACGTATCCGTTAGCTTTTTTAAATTGTTTACATTGGCAGAGCCTCTAGTTTAAAATGCCACTTTTTTATTGAGTTAGGGCCACTACTTCGGCCGCAGTCGCTCTCTAAGTAAAACGGTCACTGCAAAGTTGTACTCCTAATATATATATATATATATATATATATGAGGCGTTCCATACCATTTCGAACGGTCAAAAAGTTTTCCACTTTCAACAAAAATTGAAATTTTGTCAAATTATTTAATTATATGAAGAAAAAAAAGTGTAAATTTTTTCAAAATTTTGGGATCGCATGTTCTCGACTTTTTTACATTTCAAAATTTTCAAATACCGTTATATCTCGTGAGCATTTGATTTAACAGAAAAATGTTTAAGACAAAAAAGTTGCACCTTTACGTGAACTTTGTGAAAAAATGTTTGTTTTGAATTTTTCGAGTTTAATAAATGCCCATTTTTACCAAAATTATACAAAAATATTTTTTTCGGTCGCTAAATCACTTTCGATTTTTCTCAAAAAATTCCAGAAAATACTCTAAAGTGTGTACAGTAACACCTATGTTTTCAGAATGGCTACATTCATTGTTCCAAAGCTGTGCTTTGTTTTATTATTATGATATATATATTTTTTTCAGAAAAATAAATTATTGTGAAAAATCATACTCTCCCAAATTGTTTCTATCAAATTTTTAGATAAAAGAACGTCTATAATAATAATAATATTAATGTTGTGGAGCTTGTTGGAGCATAGTTCATCGGTAACGTAGATGCAACTCCAGGGAACTCGTTCGAAAGCTACGCACTATAATCACTCCCTCAAAGCTTCAATGATGAAATTAATAATTTTCTGTCCTATCATTATATTTTTTTCTTACTGTTGTTAACGTTAATCACAATGTAGGAACTGAGAAAAAGAATATAAACAGATCGTTTCAAGTTATTTATTTTTCCAGACTCGGTGAGTTAGGAAGTCCGCGGCGAGCGAATACCTTTTGCATTGTAGAATCCCATCCGGTCTTGATATAATACAATGGTGTTTTTGAGGATTCAGTACAGCTTCCACTGGCTTAAATCTCGATTCCAACTTTTTTTGAGCATTGTAATCATCAGTAGATGAATAGCGAACGGTGATAGCAGGAACATTCGCGGATTGAGCTGCCCATTCGTAATGATCTCGAGGAGTTGGAATCTGTTCATCCACCGGCAATTGCATTGAAGCTCGAGCCGCAAGTCTCTTCTATGTACCTCCCACGCCGTCACATGGCCCCCTGCTATGAGCACTCGCAAAGAAATGCCATTCTGCTGGAACCCCAAAATCCTCTTCGTGAAGAGACAGATTGCCAAAATTTTTGAAATTTTTATATTGCTGTGGAGCTCCGTCAGAGAATTAATACGTTCGTATTGGGCTCTCACAGATCGACTTGATGAAGTCTTGAATAACTCTGGTGAAAGTGTAAACCGCGATCGCATCGTGGTGGAAACAATCAGAGATTATTGCAAGACTTTTGTGTGAACGACCGTTTGGTTTTCGCGGAAATAAACAACAACCGGATACACGGTAGCCTGATTGTTATTCGAGTGGAAACCGGAAACGGCTTGTTGCACGACGAAAGCGTAATTTTCAGCGAAATCACAAACTACAAGAAATTCACCCTCTTTCAAGTTTTCTCTTAAATATTTGAAATACTGAGCCTGCTTTTTGGCAATGAACGCGTGATCTAGTAGATTTGTAGCCGAATTACAAAGCTCGTCAATAAACTCGTCAGCGCTTTTTAAGATAGTTTCGAGAGTCATTCTCGGTTTGGCAACCCACTGCTTATACGTAATGGTTTCAACGTCACGATCATCAATAGCTTTTTCCAGAGACTCTCGAGGTTTTTCTACTCCAGGACAAACCACGCAGTCACCGAAGTAACATTTTACGTCTGGCTCAGCGCATATAATCGCACTCAAACAATCTTCGTAGCCGATATTTTCCGGTAGCGCAGAACCTGCAAAATAAATCGTTCAATAGTTCATTTTGAGATAAATCTTACCAATGAATATGAAAGCTGTAATCGAATGACTAATGAATACGTGTAAAAAAGGAGAATAACGAACCACCGACTCGGGGGATGGGCAAAGCTAGTGGGCCTTTTTCTTCTTCCAACCTTTTGGCTTTTCGGACCGTACACAATGGAGCCTCGAATTCCCTCGATGTTTTCGCGTGCGACCAAGAATCAGGCAGCGCAGTCAAAATCTGGATTTTTTCCGTTCGTGTTTTATCGTCATCTCGGTACTTCCTCTTTAATCCAGTGATCACTTCTTGCAAGGCCACTGTGTCCGGAGGTTCGTCATGACAGCCCAGCTTCTCTTTCAGGATACCACAAACACGATCGATTTTTTTCGAAATCCAGTGAACATGATCCGCTTTCCAGGAAGGGATTGAAGATTATTGCAGCATTTCGAAAGCAGCATTCACACGTAACAATTCGAAATTAACAGCTAGCGGCAGTTCTTGGCTGCTCGAGGACAGAGTTTGACTCGATGAAGCTTCTGATTGTTGGGTCGCCAAGACATTTTCACGATCAGCTGATAATGGAGGTTTCCGAGTCGTCGGCGTTGACGCTCCACCAGTTTGACGTAGAACAAAATCTGCTGATTGGATCGCTGATGTACACACACCACACAAATAATTGTCCGCGCTTAGCGATGGTATTTTATGTAGAGCACTGGCCGATGGGCGTCGTAGTGTTGTTTTTTTACGTGTCCGGGGTGCTTTCCCAGTGGGTCGCAACACCGATTGAATTGCGTCGACATATTATTCGTTGATGCCACCATCAAAATAATTACTCATGAATTAGTTTGTAACAAGGCACTCGAGAAACCACCAAGAAAATTCAAAGGAAGCATATGACTTTTCTGCTTGGCACGCATCGTGCAAACTAGTGTAAAAAATCAATAACCCTGAGAACTCCGATAGTATTTTGGCATGGAGGGGGAATGCTGACAAACTGAAGGATGTAGAAGGCATTTGACGGCGCACATTACTTTGTATGACAATGTTTATATTGGGCAGTCAACGATACTTTGTATCACATTTTCCATATTGCACGATGATGTTACTTTGTATCACAATTTTCATGTTGGACGACGAACGTTACTTTGTATGGCAAGGTTAACTTTGTATAACTTACCGATAATTTATGATTAAGCTCAAAAAAAAATTATTACTGTTATGGATGTTTATTGCCTGAAAAATGTGAGAAAAATTTGGGAGAGAATAATTTTCAATGATTGCTTTGTCTAAAAAAAATATCTCATAATAATAAAACAAATACAGCTTTGGAACAACGAATCGAGCCACTGAAAAAAATAGGTGTTACTATACACACTTCAGAGTATTTTTTGGAATTTTTTGAGAAACATCAAAAGTGACATACCGACCGAAAAAAAATATTTTTATATAATTTTGGTGAAAATGGGCATTTTTTAAACTCGAAAAATTCAAAACAATTTTTTTCACCAAATTCATGTAAAATTGCAACTTTTTTGTTAAATCAAATGCTCACGAGATATAACGGTATATTGAAAATTTTGAAAAAAATTACACTTTTTTTTCATATAACTAAATAAATTGACAAAATTTCAATTTTATTGAGAGTAGACAACTTTTTGACCGTTCGAAATGGTATGGAACGCCTCATATATATATATATATATATATATATATATATATATATATATATATATATATATATATATATATATATTGGGATGATAAAAAAAATCGACTATTTTTCTTTCAACTTCCCCTATTGAGTTGTTGCAGTAAGGTAAAATAAGACGCCTATTAAAATATGAGCTGTTAATATTAACATTTAGAGGTTCCGCACCGGGATTTTTTATTTCATATGCTTATATCATAGGGAAAAGTTTTCTTGTAACTTTTGAATTTTCCAACTTGCCAACGGGTAAACGCACAACAATACCTAAGACATATTTTTTTGGGGAATTGCACGCTCTATAAAGAAGGTTTCTATCGTTTTATTCGTATTTACCATAAAACTGTCGTTCTATGATAAATCTACTCTCTCAAAAATGATTCAATGTCAAAGTTCGAATTTATAGTGAATTTCAATATTTTTTCACTCTTCCGGCGAATCTATCAGACATATCACCAAATTACATAAGTAGGACTTTTTTGTAGATCAAGTCATTTTCTATGAAAGCATATCATTGAATGATTGACAGAATTTAATAGTTCAATAGTTAACGGCCTTATAATTCAATTTTTGGGAGAAAAGTTGCTTTTTCGGTGCAATTGGTATAATAAGCGAAAATGTAAAAAAAAGACGCCAATTTTTATAAACTTACTTCTTAATGTTTACCGTTGATGAAAATTGCAAAACCCATGAGTATTTTTTTCGTTTTATTTCGAATTTTCTTCTAAAACAACACCTCACGAGCTAGGGGAAAAACGAATTGTATGCCATTTCGAAGGTTTCTCATTTGAGTATTTTTCAAAACGTCCATTTTTTTTAAATCATATTTTTTAAAAATGTCGCTTCGTTCTGCAACGTCATTTATTACCCTTGAATTAAAAAAAAATCCAATTTCCTTACAACTTTTGTGATTAGACCACAGTGACATGATATTGTAGAAAATAAAAGTATCTACAAAAATTATTCTATGGCATTTTGTGATAAGTCTGATAGTTTCGCTGGAAAAGTGAAAAAATCTCGAAATTCATTGAGTTCATCTATGACCTTGAATAACTTTTGAATGAATAGATTTATCATAAAACGATACGAGACCTTTGTTATAGAACGTTCAACTCCCGGCAAAATGATGTCTTGGGCAGTGTTGTACGATTACCTGTTGGCGAAATATAAAATTAAAAAGTAGCAAGCGAGGCTTTCACCATGTTATTAGCATAGGACATTAAAAAATTGCTATGAGGAACCTTTAGATATTAATATTAAGGGCTCATATTCTAACAGGCGTCTTATTCCACCTTATTGCAATTACTGAATGGAGGCATTTGAAAAAAGTAGTCGATTAATATATATATATATATATATATATATATATATATATATCGCTTAGTTCTCAGTGCTTTATAAAAAATCCAAATTTCAACAAAATCGAAGGGCGTCACCTGAGAGATGTTCCTTGTAAATGGACTAGTCTATCGTTGTATCGATGAGATCACTGCACTCAACGCGGCGCTAGTACTAAAAATGTGCATTCTAAATTTCAAAAATTTTGCACAGCCCTCTTTTTCTAGTCTCTTTGCCCAGGAGTTTGGATCCCTGAACCCTATAGTCTCCCAAAATGCATTAATGTTCCACGCTCCAATTCCATGGTGCTCCATATTCGAATGTTTTGTTTTGCAGGAATCCCGACCTGAAAATACCCGGTGGGCCCATGATGCCAGATAAAATAGAAGACGACGAATAAGATCAGCCAAGCTCGATAACCGAATAGCTTTCCATTGGATCGACATTCCGCGATCTTCATAATAGTGATCCGAGTATTTTTAAGTCGTCCGAGCGACTGAAATTCTAATTTCAGTCCCTTTGAGGGCGTGGGAGCTTGAATTGTCACCCCTGTCAGATTGAACATAATTTCCTGGGTATTTTTCTTCTCCAACAAGAGAAATAAAGAAAAAAACCTTAATAAAAATAAATACGTTTTAGGAGATAAGTTAGTGATATCGGAGATATCCAGTTTTCATGTTCCGCCATTCGAATAATAGCGTCCTATGCGTCCGAATCGTGTCCTGTGCGTAGGAAAAGTAGAAGTTACGAAGCCTGTACGGCATGATGATATACCTGTTACGGTGGCGAGATAAAAAAAAACGTCATCTAATCACATATGAAATGATTATTGGACATTTCGTTGTATCGAATCAGATTTAATTTAATTTAATCTCGGCCCACTGGACTTTTTTCACAATGCCATACGTACCGCAACGAAATGCGTCTATCGTTGACCAATGACTCGAAGAGAAAGCTTTCATTTTACCATGATAAAATTTCATCCCAGTTAGACTTTTCCATTCAAAGCAATAACATTATCTGTTTAACTTGGACAAATATTTCGTCAAAATTGGGATGTGTATATTAAGGGGTCTTCTCAATTTAGACGCTAAAAAAGGCTATTTTAATTATTTTTTTGATAGGTTTATATTATAGATGTTGATATAAAAATTGTTGCACTTAATAAATACACTTTCGAAATACATTAAAACAATTTTTTGGAGTACATTTATTGAACCCAAAAGAATTTTAAACGCGTTTATCTCGAAACAACGTTTTTTGATGGCTTATTGATAAAATCTTCCAAAACTACTGAACCGGTCCTTATGAAATTTTAACCAGATATTCTTCACAACTATAGCTATAACGCATATTAAGGATTAAAAATTTTTTAAAAGTATTTTCTATTTCTTTTTGCCAAAAACGGTGAAAAAACACGTTTTTTTATATTTCGAAAAATGTCCGCCATTTTGTTATTTCTGCATATATAAAAAATCGTATGATATGTGCTATGACCATTAACGGTGAAAAAACACGTTTTTTTGTTTTTTCGAAAAATGTCCGCCATTTTGTTATTTCTTCATATATCAACAATCGTATGATCTGCGCTATAGCCATTGTAGTTGATCAAATCTTTGTAACTACTGAACCGATACGTATGAAATTTTAAGCACATATTCATTACAACTGTATCTGTAGTGCATAATAAGGATTTTTTTAATTTTTGATATTTACGATTTCTTTTTGCCAAAAACGGTAAACAGAAACGTTTTTTTTTTCAAAAAGTGTCCGCCATTTTGTTATTTCTGCACATATCATATGATATGCGCTATCTAGTTTTGAATCTAAAACCGTTTGATTTTTTTGTTTCGGATGATTTATCTCCAAGATTTCATCAACAGCGCAGACCTGCATTTTTTTTAGGACATTTTTTTAAATACCATTTGCGTCTATAAATAGTGACTCAAATAAATATTTTGTTTAAATGTATTTCGAAAGTGTATTCATTAAGTGTAACAACTTTTATATTAATATATATAATATAAACCTATCAAAAAAATCATGAAGAGCCTTTTTAGCGTCTAAAGTGAAAAGACCCCGTAATAGAAAAATGTGTGTTTCCATAAGGTGGTTGTATCCAAAGTTTGGGTCTCTAGGTGTTTTATACTTTATTACTCCGTCTCTTTTATTTTTATTTTTCATTTGATTTTCGTTATATCATAAATTCATAATTTTTGTTGTTGCTGTGCATTGAGTTTCTTTCATTTTTATATTTTTTCTTTTTGTAAATGAGGTATGTGTGCCAGGGACGTCTTCGTCTCAGAGCAATAAGAAACCTAATCTAAATCTTGCCCTCTCACCCCCTCCCTTATGGTACTCTTTCCGAATATTGTCGATGATGATATTCCGTCTTTCAAAAGTTTCACTACTGCCTGCCCGATCCAGAGTGGCGCGCGCTGTCAGCCGACATCCTTTTTGTTTCATTTAGCAAAGCGCGAGGAATTCGAGTAGCTCCGAGCGGGAGAACTCGTCGGGTCACGGGTCAGCGAATTCGCAATTACGCGATCTTTCGCGTCACCGTCTGCAGCGCTGTCTACTCCAGCGAATCCGGTAGGACTTTAAATTCATGAGCGAGCGTCAGGCCATCATCATCTTCTTCGCGCTTGATTCGTTCCGCACGTACCTTTAGTGGTCCACGAGTGACCGGCGACGTGCGCGACGAAAGTTGAAGCCGAACAAGGTGAGCCAAAGTTTGCGAACAATTTGTTTAAATTTTGTTTATGAGATCGCGAGCCTAAGAATTGACATGAATGACAGAAAAATGATTTATCTAAATTAAGAACATTCAATAAAAAGACTCCCAATTGTGTGTGTGTCTATACAGCGTGTCCCTGATAATGATAATGATAATCCTGCAACCGCACTGAGAAAAAAAACCAATTGAATTTAAAAAATACATTGGTTGACCCAAATGAATGTCTGATCACGGAGTGCCACCGATATATGACATTGTTACAATACTATAAAATATTGGGAAATGTGATTGATTTTAATAACATTTTATTTTATGTGAAAATCTCTTCTGTTCTCTCCCTATCTCCATTATCCTTAAAATAAAATGATATTCTATTGAAATCATTCTATATACAATCTGTAAATGTATGAATGAAATAATTAAGCGATTGCTACAACAATTTTTATTTTGTAAAAACATTTAATCAATAGAATGGATTATTTCTTTACTACATTAAAACGAATATGCCATTAAATTTTGGTACTCCGTACAATATCAAAAGTGCAATATCATGCAACTAGTATGAGATAGGGACAAGTGTATATCATGATTGAAATATCAACAATATGGATGCGAAATAATGGTATTTTGTGCCACAAAGTACAGGTGTCATCTGTAGCAACGTATTCAGTCTCCGGTAGAAAAAAATATATTCGATGAAATAAATGTTCATTGCAACCAAAAGAATATATTAATAATTGAAAGTTTTTCAATTTTTTTTAAATCTTAAATAAAAAGTGAGCATTAGAATGATCATCCACGATGATAGTGGAGAGAATATCAGATATCCAATGTAATATCCATGGAGAGAATATCAGATATTCAACTGATAAGAACAGATACTACACTTTGATCTTAGCCACAGGCCAAGAAGCGATACTCTTTAGAGATTCTCCGGCGTTTAAGTAGATTTTCGGGTTGCGCTACGCTTACGAGAAATTTGTTTGTTTGCGTTTGTGTTTTAGGTGTGTTTATTTGGGTTTGCTTGGTTGGGTTTCTTTGCTTTTGTTTGTTTGGGGCGTTGTACAGCATGAACTGCGTCAACTGAGCCGCTATCCGTACGCATAACATCCGCCTATTAGTCCGATAACCGGATGACTAGCCGCAGCAAAACTAATAACCAAGTGTATTTGTTTTAACGGCCTCAAAAAAGTTATCATTTGTAGAAATGGCCTGCGAAAAACCAAAATCAGATGATTTTTGTCTCGAAAACCGCGGGTCTTTTACTAAACTGAGATTCCAGCATGTAGTAGAACATGATCTGATTTATCGACAGTTGCAGGATTATGCATTCATAACAGGCCACCTTATACAGGGCGTCCCTTTTATCTCTGCCACCCGAAATAACTAGGTAATTATCGATGTCACAAAAAAGTGTTCCAGACAAAAGTTATACGGTGTGAAGGGGGCCGTTAAATGCGACCGATTTTTTTTTATTTCGGTGGAGGCGGTGACGCACAGTGAAGGTCACCTCTGCTTCTTACATGGAATGGTGCATTTTTTTCAACCAACTTGTGGGGCACCTCAAGCCGCATACAAAACATTCGGGGGTCAAAGTCGTTCAAGGTCATTCAAGGTCAGCATTGATGATACAAATCTCAATATCTCGAATCACTACCAAATATTTGGTAGTGATCCGAGATATTTAGATTTGTGGTTCATTTAAATAGGTATTCGCTATATTTTTTCATATGGATTTTACTATACGTATAGCATGAATCTTCGTGTATGTACAGATTTCACTATACGTATAGCATAAATCTTCGGCGTATAGCGAAAAATATTACGCAGTTATTAGTAAAATGTGACTCTTTATACCGTGCTTTTTGTAGAATATTGGAAACTAATTGTTCCAATCACGTGGGCAAAATATTTTTTGAATACTACAAAAAATCACAATATGCCGAATAAAATGTATTCTTTGTATCAGTTTACGTCACATATCGTTGATTAAAATTTAAATTTCTTCATTATTACTATACCATAATTACAATTTTTATCTTCCATTTAATACGTTTTGATATTTAGTGATATTTTTTTTAGAAGCATAGTATTAATTCTAAACTTCGAGGCCCCTGTTTTCTCCGTGTAGATGTAGGAACTTGGGAGAAAAAACATATACATTCCACCACCGTGCCTCCACGGTTATAAATGACGAACCACTACAATGCAAACTCAGTATTAGGGTTGCAGCCTCATTTGCGAGGGGCGACTGTCACCTCCGGAATATTTGGTGGCCCGAGTCGCATTGGCAAGTGTATAGGGGGCGTCCATTAATTACGTGAGGTGTTTAGGGGGGTCGAGCGAAATCTCACCCAATCTCACGTGGGGGAGAGGGGGGCTTCGGCAAATATCACGTAATTTTAGTAATTTTAGTAATTTTAGTAATTACGTAATTTTTATCACGTAAGGAGAGTCTCCCTACTACTTTACATGGTGGAGTAAATGGTACTACAACCGCAGTTACTTCTACTACAATTTATTTTCCGTGAACGTATGCATTTTGAAAAATCTCACGTGAGATTAGGGGAGAGGGGAGGGGGTCGAGCAAAATCTCACGACATCTCACCAGGGGGAGAGGGGGGGTCGAAAAATCGCCAAAATCACCTCACGTAATTAATGGATGTCCTCATATGGCGCACGCGCGTATAAGATGCATGCAGCTCGTGCTGCATGACTGCTGCTCGGCAGGGGGAGAGAGACAATCTTCGCATTAGCTGAGCTAACTATCCTCGAAGTTTGCTCAACGCCCCGCAATTGTGGTAACCCAAATGGGGTGCAATGGATAACGTGCCCCCTCTCTCTTCCTCTCTCTCTGTCTCTTTCTTGGTTGGTTCGTCTCGAAGCGCTCATTTTCCAACATGCTTCGTATCTATACGTATTGTACAACAGTGGTATCAGGCAGCAGTGGTATAGCCTGTACCTGAATATCCTACGGTTGAGTAAATGCCATGTGCAAACGAACATATATGGGAGGAAATGTGATTTTGAAGACGTTCCAATTGGATAGACGTTCTCATAGTAGCCAATTGTACCCGTACTCAACATTCTGTAAACCCCAATGTCTTCGGAATCATATTTGCACGAATGTGAGCATTTCTATATAAGGGTCGTTTCAGAGATCGTCCTGTGCGCAAAATCAAGGATTTATTCGAAAAAATTTAAGGACCGACCTCAAAACAACCGGATGTGCTGATAGCAAACGTCACGTCGATATAACGAGCGCAACCTTCCCCGTATATACGTTGGAGGAGAATCCAGCGATTTCTCGTGGGCATTGCGGCAGTACCGCTTCTACTAGCTTAAAGCCGTCAAGCGTCTTTCCCCAGGGAGGCTTGTTAACAGATCGTTCCGCCAACGTGTGGCGTATAGAGCCAAAGTAAATATAAAAAATGTACAACAAAGGGAAAAAAGAAGGTAAAAGACGTGGCGCTGAAAGAAGGAACCGACTAAACGAGGTGAGCAAAGAACCAAACGAAAAAAAATGTATATCTCAACAGAGTGACAGGAAATGTGACGTCCAAAAGGAAAATGTAGATGCCACGTATTAATGTCTATCTGAATCACCCTCGTGTATGTTCTACGATGTTTTTTACTTTTCGAGAAAAAATCATTTTTAAATTCTTATTTCGAGTTTTTCTGTTGCATAGACTTTTATTTGTTTTTCCCCTTTGTGTATGTTCTTTCCTCTCGCAAGGAATATAACTTCAGGTAGTTCTGTAGTTTTAGTCAAATCTTAGGAATTGGCTGAAATCTAAGTATGGTGTAGATATGACCTTCATGGACTGATGCCCAAAAATTCAATTCGATTCACCGTTTAGTTCATGAGATAATTGCAATTGAATATGGGTATTTTTGTACGCAATCCCTATACCTAACACGTAAACCGATAGGAGTTTGCTCGCATTTCTCGATACAGGTTCCAAACGGATCTTAGGATTTCAAAATAAAAACACACGTGTACGCAGTACTGTTGTCGGATTGATTAAAAAAAATGACAAACTTTGACCATTTAGTTTCGGAGATGTCGACTTATGAAAAGTTGTAATTTTATTCCACACCGAACTCGGGCCCAACCATCTGTAACGGAATGGCAACAATGTACGCTGCATCCAGCTGATCGGCGTGTGGTCTGGGAATACGAAGCGTGTTTTTTCCCGAGTTCTAGTAATTCTGAGACGGATGTGAAATAAATTTATTCTGCAAACAAATTTCATTTGTTCAATTTATGGATGTATTTATGTATGTATTTATCTTTGTTACAGCGAATACAATTTAAACTGTCGGCAAGATGTAAATCCGCGATCCGACATCCTTAGACAGCGAATTTTCGTTGCTGATCGTTGAGGTTATGGTTATTTTCATCGCGTTTAGCCGCATTTGCTTGACACATGGACGCCACCACAGCTTTCAATCTTTTAGCAAGCGTCTTTTTTCTTGTAAACTTTCCTTTGTATCGCATTTGGGTTGACATTTTCACGCTTTTTTTTATTTATGTAAAATATTTTGCAAAAGACGGATCATAGGAAGCTCAACGCTATGACTGCAGGAAAATCGCGCTGTTGCCACGATTACAGCGCCGGCCTCTATACGAGTATGAGACCTATCTATGAGTTGCGGATGTGTGGGACATATAGTGGGTACAAGATCTGTAAAAATTTACAACCAGCAGCATCGTATAGGCTTTGAATGTTACTATATGTTTCGACCGTAACTTTTGGCTCATACGTTTACCTACAGAACTACCTTAAGTGCCCACCTTCGATTTTAATGATTCTCATATATGTGTAATGTGATCTCATGTATGATAAAGCATTGAAAACTATTAGACACGTATGTTTTTTAATCGGCGGAAAAACGGGCTCAAGGAGGAAACCACCTCTGAAAAAGGTGTGTTACACCTTAATTCATTTCCCCCCCAATACTTCTATAGTTGATTTTTCATGGTTTTACATCAGACGAATTTTCGTTTTTGTTTCATTCAGGCCGGCGAACTGTTTGTGGGTGAAACTGCTGCAAAATCACCCATCGACACGCCTATCTTTGAGGGGTGGTTTCCCCCCTTAAAACCGTTTTTTTCCGGCGATAAAAAAATGCGTGTCTAATAGTTTTCAATGCTTTGTCATATATATGAGTTTCAACAAAATCGAAGGCGGACACTTAAGTGATCTTCCTGGTTAGAAGTTTTTTAAAGCAATTTGAAGTCATTTCCACTACTATAATTTTTTTTTATGATCTGACCTTTACTCTCTGATCCTCTCGAACCTATTTTTTTTAGTTTGCGATCAAAATCTAAGGTATTAACGTTAATGTTTAGTTGGTAATTTCTTTATCGCTTAACAGTGCGTTTCAAAACGATAACACAAGTGAAAAAGATCGCGAGAAAAATTGATACACAAAAGAGAAAAATAAAATACGCTTTTCTCGATAAGTAAGAAAAATCGCGAATTTTGAGAGTTGTTTGGCAGGGCGGACATAGAGCTGCGAGTAATTAGGGTGAGGACGAGAGTGCGGAAGTAAACCGTTTACTCAAAGGAGCAAGAAATCCGGGGCTCATAAGTGAAAGCGTTAAGTTCAGGGGGATGAAAGAAGGGGCAGAGGATAAAAACGACCCCCCGAGGGGACGTATACATCGCTCAGCTTGATTTCCCGACGCGCCTTCAATTGTGTCTCCCATGGCCAAAGTTTTCCCGGATAAAAAACTTAGAAAGGACAGTTTGACGAAAGGCTAGCACCCTTAAAGTATAAATATCCTCTTTTGCGAGACTGAAGAAGGGAGCGTGCGGAAAGAGGGGGGGGGGGGTGAGGAAAGAGGGGGTGCTTGTGTAAATGGACTTGTGATAAGGATAACCGTGGTGTAAATAATGGATCGCAGAGATTCTTTGATGGCTGCGAAGCCGAACGAGCCATATCGGGAGGAATAATTTAAAGCGGAATTTAGGGTCGTCGACTGTGGGTGGATAAGCCTGAAACGGCTTCGTGTACATCGAGCCGGTATTGTAAACTATTGAAATACTGCACTACCAATCCCTGGTGAATGTATCATCCATTGAAACATCGAAAATACGTCAACCATTGGAATACCTCATCCGTTCAACGGGGATATCCCGGCTGGAGTCGATTTTCCAGAGACAATGGCACACTGTGGATGTTCGGGTCGGTTTTCGTCCCAATTCTGTGCGACACGGAGCCTCGAGTTCAAACTGAACTGATCCGATTAAAATCAAACAACAACGACCGAAAAAAATAAAAATAAACCAACAACAAGCTCGTTTCCGCATCGAGATGGTTGAGGGTGTTAAATTTCCGTTGCATTCTTTTTCCTTGCTCTCCATAAATGAAGACGTATAGAAGAGATTCTATTAGAGCCGTGGAGCTTAATTTCGTGCCCGGCGAGGCGTATCCAAGCACCAGGGAAGCCGTTAAAATTCATCTCACCGCCTTATATTGGACCCGGGAGAAAGTCGGAGAGCGAGGAAAAGCTACGACATTGAAGTTTCCCTCACGGCGTGGGTGGGAGAAAGCTCCGCAAAGAAAGAGAGAAAGAGAGAGAGAGAGAGAGAGAGAGAGAGAGAGAGAGAGAGAGAGAGAGAGAGAGAGAGAGAGAGAGAGAGAGAGAGAGAGAGAGAGAGAGAGAGAGAGAGAGAGAGAGAGAGAGAGAGAGAGAGAGAGAGAGAGACAGTGAACGAACCGTGTGGCGAAGCTTTTGCGAGAGGTACCATTTTTCATTTGGCCCATGCACGCGCGCCGCAACAGCTACGACACTCCTTTTTCTCACGAGAGCAACGCACTCACGAAATGTAAGTCTCGTCGTAGAAGAAAAACACAGGCACACTGAGCCATCATATTGAAGATGAAGGTGGTTAAACTAATCGCTAGGCCATTATAGGGTGGACGAGAAAAGACGGAGTGTTATCGAGGCAAAAGAGTGTACCAGTTATTTCTGCCAGGTAGACGACGCTCCATCCACATTGGGCAGGGTCCTCCGTATGTATTGGAGAAGATCACGAAATCACCCCATTTCAGATGAAATGAGTTGAGCTAAATCAGCTCGACGGCTGGTCTTGTATGTAGAAGGACCCGAAGCGCAAACCCTCGTCATCCGTCCACTTAAACCATAGCCGAATAATCCTCTCGTCACTGACAATGACCGGCGTGTGTAGGTGTGTGAGTGTGTGACTTTACCCTCTGTATTTATAGGGTCTCGCGTTAGGGGCTGTTTATATTTACCGTGAACGCTCCCAGCAAACTCTTAATGAAAGTCACCCAGGCTACATCCGATAGCTTGGGCTGACATTGGGGTAGGCGATATTCGACTGTGATCTAGGCAGGGCAATGATGAAACGCCGTATTTTTTTTACCAGTGAACGTTATTAACATTATAAGTTCCCTTGATTTCATTCAATTAGAAAGTTAAGGCTCATCAAAGCGTATCCCTGCAAATTCCACATTGGTCGAAGTCTCGTTGCCTCATTTTAATGTCCTTGTTACGTTTCGTATAGCTAGCGTTCTTGATTACCCGTTGAAAAGCTTGTGAAGAGAGATTTCCATGTGCGCGCATCCATTCCCACAGGAAACGAACTCGGAGTACTCGAGGCCCACGGAAAGTTAGATGAGCAGTGGTGAGAAGTGCTAGTGAAAATCTCTAAAATAATTAACCAGGCACCGGAGTGGTTGCCGGCTCGGTATATATCGGGCATGAGACAATCTCGGCTTCCTCCATATTCGCAGCACAATCCCACGGGATCCAGTCACGTTAATAATACGTAAATAAGTGTCGTTTTCATCTACCTTCGTGGCACATTAATCCGACGATGGGTAGATTGCACACAGGACGATCCGTGTTGAAACGCTCATCCTGTTCGTAAATCCTGGCTGGGCGAAGCTCTTCAAGCATACTTTGCATTCGAGGCATTCTTGGTTGCACAAGATCATTTGGAGGATCTCATACGACAGAAGAATGAATTGAAAAGGAACATGACAGTGATTCGGCGATGTCCAAATATATCTGATAGAATACCTGCATTGTCCAAAATAGGAGAGGTAGAATTTCAGCCATGTGCAAAAAAGACATGCCAGTACTTTAGCATAGTCACAAAGAGACAGGCAGAACTTCAGCAATTTCCAAAAGAGATAAAGCAGAACTTCAGCAATGTTGGAAAGAGATATGGCAGATCTTTGTCAAATATTGCCAAGAGCCGTGGCACAACCTCAACAATGTCCAAACGAGACATAGCAGAACTTCAGCAACGTTTAAAAGAGCCTATGCAATGTTCAGACCAACTGATACGCTAACCGGGGTATCCGACCTGTGTGTCCGACTAGCCGAACGAAGGAAAGGAAGGCTCTAGCTTTAGTGCCCAAGAAAGACACCAAAGAACTACCCAAAGACTACGACAAATTACCCCAATAAGTTCCCATGTTTAGCCTTAGACCGGTTTAACAGCTCTAGAAGGATTTCCACCTTAAGCATAAGGTTAAGTTGGCTTACCAAAACCAAGGCGTAACAAACCCTCCAATGTGTATCCATCTGGCTGTTTATCGAATCGTACCGTCCGCTACTGCTAAGGCACATAGGTATTGCCTCATTTTGGCGGATCCTCCACATAGTTCTTGAAGCTCCCGTCGCACCAACTTGATATCGTTCTACCGTCCACTGAAGTGTGCGTCCGTAGATATGAGCAAGAAAAAGTATGGGTAACACAAATCGCCTGCCAGGCCCGCGTCCTAAGTTACGATATACTCGGCATCAAGCAGAAACGAGTGATTGCACCGTTCTACGTGGTCGTGTACGCATATGGGTGAACGAGGGACGTACGGAGAGAGCAGGATGGACGCCCAGTGGAGCGAGACATCGATGACACTATACATATTGACAAGACACTCGAGACCACCCGCTGCGTCCTACAAGCAGCCCCCAGAAGCAACTTCAATAGCAGCATCAGCAACCACCCCGGCCATTCCTCAACCACCCTATGTAGTCGCCCTCTGGGCTAACACGCTTCTCTCTCTCTCTCTGTCATCGCGGCGCCGCCGAACCTCCACTTCTGTTCCCCCTCTATCCTTCTCACACTTCATCCTCTTGGCATTTGGCTCTCAACCCAATCCAATCGAGACCTAACCATCTCCTCACTCGGACCCCGGGACGTAGGAAGTGGAAAACCCGCTGCCACGGGATCTCTTGCACTCGAGAGTTTCGCAAAGATTTCCTTCGTAGGTACCATGCGGCGTTCTTTTTATCCCCCTTTTTCCTACCTCTACTCCCTTCGCGCGTCGATGGAATATCCGTTTTGATGTGGAAGAAAGAAAATACTATGGCAGGATCGGAGCTTCCATTTCCCAGTCCTATTTCGCCCCGGGATGTTTACACTCATACGGGTTGTCGGGACTGACACAATTTCCTTTAGGACTACAACGTCCACTTTCGTGCTGTCCACACTCCACTATTCCTCAATGCGATGCAGAATCGTGATTTTTGCGCGGAAAATATTGTCACATTTTGCAGCAGCGGGTCATTGCAGATTTTATTACGTGGCACATTCTTGGAGGGAACCCTTTGCATGCGACAATGATATATTCCACAATGAAGTAAAAAACCGAACTCTTTTAAAGTTCGCTGAAGCTTGCTGAGAACCCACAGAGGTACGTTCCCAATAAAGTTTACCCAAGTATTCGTATGACATATAATTTGAGGATTAACGACTAATCAGTGAATGAATGAGGGTTCGTGAAAGAGAGGAAAATCCTCCGATTGCAGAGAACGAGACAGCGACGCGGAGGGAGCGAAGAAAGAGTTGGATGAGTGATACCAGAAAGAAAGAGCGAAAAGGGGAAAGCCTCGGTCGCGAACAACGGCTAATACCAGGATCACTGATAAGCTACATCAATGGTCCACCTCTCTAGACACGCAATGAGAAACAATGCCACGCATTTATTAAACAATACGACGACACTCGAAACAATGAATGCCGATGAGGGATGGGGGATGTCGAGGGGAGCTTCGTCTCGATGCGTTCCGGCGATACACCGAGTGGCTGGTTGGGCGACCGGGTAGACCAGCAACAATGCTTTGTTCTCTGTTGATCGTTGTCGTCGTCGGTGATGAAGAACAATGGTACACCCGATATCCTTCGTTCTCAATTTCAAATCGAAATTTCGCTGATGTATTCGCGATTGTTCTTCCTGTCGCCCAACCTCCCTAGCTCCTGCCCTCGTAAAGACCGAATGCTCAATGGAGTTACCAATCTTTCTTTATAGGGTAGTCCTTCGTGGATTGAGGCCTCACGCAATCTACATGTAGGGTGGAATGGTGCGCATCAAATGCAGCCAAGCGGGATAACCCTTCCATTTTTCTCCCACCCGGTTGCTGATTGGTATCACACAAGCCCTCAGGTCCTTCAGGACAAAAACGTATTATTAGCTATTCGTCTATGCCGGACCTTCGTGAATAGGCGAGCAGAAGCAACGGGAAAGCAAGGGCCTGGAAAGCTGCAGTGAGTCAAATGCGCCAAAGCGAATGTACCTAAGTTGTTAGGGATTCGTTGAGAGTCTGCAGCCTGATAAACGACTAAGGGAAAGGTGAAAAGCTCCAACTTAAAGATTTGAAAGAAGGAATGTCACCTTGTTTCATCAAGTACCATTTATACTCTACTTCCTACTGGAATGTCGTTTTGTCAACAGTGAGCAGACAAACGGCAATGTCCTTTCATCAGCTGTGAGTAGACAGTCCTTTGATCAATTGTGCACCGATGAATAGCAGCCTCTCAGGGGAATTGACAGATCGCCCATCGATCGTCCATTACTAGTAAGGCGGAGGAATGATGCCACAAAAATTGGCCCAACATCGTAATGATTCGTCGTGCAAGTTGACGATGATGAGGATGGACATGGAGGTACGTGGATTTGGAAAGGCACGAAGACGAGTTCGGATGCTGCTCGGCTGTCGACAGAGCAAACAAATGGGATTGGAGGACCATGGAGAAGCGAAGGGATTGGAGGACCATGGAGAAGCGAAGTAAAAGAAGTTCTGATCTTACTAGGGAGTAAAAGAAGCAAGGGGCTCTACTCGTGCAAAGTCATAAAGAGACGCACGTCAAACTGAATAAAGGGACATTGATTGAAGGTGCGAATCGATGAAAGAGGAAAAGAGAGATCGAGAGACAGCGAAAACGCCTGCACTAAGGTACATATCGAATAGAGAACGAGAGCAGCTGAATGTACGGAGTAAAACAGGACTGCTCTAAACTCAATCTTCTTAGTTTCCTCATAGTCCATTTTTCCACCATCTTCTCTACAGCAAGAGCGAACAACTTCTCGAATAACTTCGTAAATATTGAATAACTAGATAAAAATCAAAGCCGAATGACTTTCACGATTCTCACGAAGATGGAAAGACAACCCTGAAGATGGAGACCTTAGGTCTAGAAAAGGGAAGGAAAGAACGAGGAGGGAGAGCGAGAGCCATCGTGGCGAAGCGCCACAGACCTTACTTTACCTCATCACTTGTACCGGAAGGTCGGAGAAGACCGGCCAAATATTTGTCGGGGCGAGTCGGCAGCCCACGGAACCTTTAATAAGCTTTTTCATTGTACTTTCTCTTTGTTTTTGAGGGTATTAGAGTAGGCACAAGTGCGCGTTCAGGCGCATCGGTCTAGACTGTGAAACGTCGTTGCACCCTTTTTCACGTCCCTTCAACCAACACGTAGCTATGTATATATATGGATGCCTATAGATGTACCAGCTCATTGTCTTTCTTGTTTCAAGCAATAGATCGCTTTCGAGCTATTGGAAAATAGCGCAAACCTGTGAATATTAAGGACTTTATTGTTTATCAATACTTTTCAATAGAAAAAAATTCAAGCATGGCAAGAGCATGTTTCCATTCGCTGTAAAATTTCGACCTTATTATTCCCATACTCTTATCAGAAAAAAAAAAATTAAAATCGACTTGGTTTTCGGGCCTCAAGCTTATGCAGACTCGTTAACGAGCTACATCTGCTGAAGTGGGTCAAAAATTGAATTTTCCAAAAATAATTTTATTCGATAGTGTCACCTATCGATACTTCAAACTTTGAGGTAGAACGAGCGCGTGCTCTTGATTTCAATGGATTTTGTTCAAATTTTAACCAGGCATTGTTCATATGATTATACGTGTTTCAATGAAATTTCAGAACCGTCGACTATTTAGATTGGGAGATAATGGGTTTTGAAATTGCAACTTTCAACACTGCAGGGTCTGCATTGAAATTTAGACAGAATAATTTTTCGTAAAAGATATTTGTCCCCTATAATAAGAAGACATATGGCAAATCGTTGCACGTATCCTATGACGTAAGTTTGCGCGGCATGTTTAAAATAATACTGCAACCCAAATTTTTATTAGAAAGTAATTTTTAATCGAACAAAGTTTTCAACTAGTTATGAATTAACTAACACTTTTATTTATTAATGAAAATAACATAAACAATATAAAATATTAATATTTATAACGCGAATCTTTTTTTTATGATAAAAGTTTTCAACTTTAGCAACACGATAATTTTTTTCTCGAAATATTGATCAATAGTGTTCTGCGGTATTGCCATATATCTTCTTATTATAGGTGACGAATATTTTTCACGGAGAATTATTCTGTCTTTACTGAACGTTTTTAGCTAAACTGAATAGTAAAGGCAATCCAAAGTTTTTCACTCTTTCTCCAACGAGTTTGCTATCTAAACTTTATTTATTTTTTTCAATTTTTATAAACACAATAGAACGATACGACGAATTAAGGGACCTGACTTTCGGTCAATGCAGACCTTGCATTTAGAAGTTACAATTTTGAAACTCATTATCTTCCAAACTAAAAAAATCGATTGTTCTGAAATTTCACTTGAACATGCATAATAATATAAACAATGTCTGGTTAAAACTTGAACAAAATCTATAGAAGTCAAGAGCGCGCGCTCCTTCTACCTTAAACACATTTTTCTCAAAACACTGTTTTCAATGTCGGTGGAAATTTTTTCTCGAGAACCACTTGATGGATTGTTTCCAAATTTACAGGAAATACGATGAGAAATATTTAAACGTCTTTGAAGATCTCACTTTTTTTTAATCGATCTTGATTTTTTAATAGTTACGAAAAAATGACTTTTTTTCATAGATTTTTTATGTTCGAGTTTTAATTTGTCGCCACGTTGTCAAAAAATGAGATTAAAATTCGACGATCTTCAACTATTTCTATTTATTGTTAACTTGAATAACCCGTTTGGGTTCTAGATTTTGGATGGACCGTGTAAGCTAGAGGGTCCACCCCCAATCGCCACAAAAAAATGTCATCTGCCGGCGGCCATATTTTTGTTGTTTTTCTGTATTTTTGGTGATTTTTTAAAGGCTGTCGTTATGTCCCTTTTTGTTTAAAAAAATGGGTTTCTTTTGCACCAACCGTTGCCCACAAAAAAATCAAAATTTGGCAATTTCTTCTGGCCTCTAGGTAGACTGAAAAAAAAATTCGTTCATCCATCCAAAATTCAGTGTGTTTAACAGAATTGTATCTTTAAATACGTTCAACTTGATTTTCGATTGGCATAACAAAACAGTATAGTTGGGCAGTAACCAAAGATACATTTAAACTATCTGCTTATTGAGCATGTCTGAGCGACTGTTAAAACAACAAAATTTCGAGACAACAAAATGCATTTTGCACATTCAACGATTTCTTTTTCTCAGTGTAGATTTAGCCCCTTAAATGATATTTATTTCCAAGTATTAGGAACATATGTTCATCTTTACTTTCGAATTACTACCTCATATTCGATGGTGCACATTCGAAACAATTGACGCCCCTGCATATATATTACGGGTATTACATTACCACAAGGCGGATGAATTGGATAGACGAAGCTGCTGTCGCATGTCTTTCGTAATACCTACAACGGAAACCTATGTACGCAAATATATATGAATACCTTTACAATGTGCCGGGTACATGGTGGTTGGAGGAATGCCGGTATGCGAGTCGTTGTTAAGCATCGTTATCACGGAAAATAGAGGTGACGTTGAACGCGGTGCGGTTTCTCATCGCGCTCCGTGGTACACCTCATGCTGTACGTAAGGAAAAGCTCCTACCTCTCCGCCTGGTCTCGGCGTCATTGCATCTCGTCACCCTAAAGCCTGTAGGATGCAGAGACGCAGGGAGGGGCGTGATTGCAGTTCTTCCGTGAAGGAAAGCATCCCGTCGATTACGGAGATGACTTCTCGCGCGTTCCTCGAATTCCTCGAGCGAACGGGAGCTTGCGTCTATAACACGCGCTATTCGTGTATTTTCGGGATGCAGGTGATTGCGCAATTTTAATGGGGGCTCTAACAAATTATGTACCATTGTGGTACGCATCACATACATGTATATATATTTACTACTTCTTCACTGGTTATATAGATATATATGGAATTTAATTTGGAAGACATTAGATTTTAGAGACCGCCCTGACCCTAAAAGCCAATGACTTGTTCGAATTTTGAGGACCATCCTCAAGTGAAATGGTGTCGAAGTTTGTATCGTTGGAATACGACTAAAAATATTCTTAATTTGTTTTTCTGTAAATTTTATTATGGTCGGAAATCTTTTTTTTGCAATTTTCGGTTATAAATTGTTGATAAGGATCCTCAAAATTGCTGCAGTGATTTTTGTTGCCTAAATGTGTCAGACACATTATTTTCATTGCATTTCAGCGATGCAAACTTTCAATATCATCACACTTCGGTATCATCAAATAAAGCGGATGTGCTGATATAGCACTTTCCATAGATATAACGGGTGAAAAATGTTTTTCTGTATTTTTTTATTCTTCTGTGTATATTTTTATATTCTGATTTTATATATCCCTGCGTGTGTACACTGGCCCGTGAAAAACGACGCAACCGACCCAACCTCGAGCCAGCGTCACGCCAATCACATTCTACCATTGGCCGATGAACGGCAGCACTACCGGTTCAGTGTTGCGCCACGGTAGGAGTGATCTCTTCGGCCCAACGCTGGGATGTACGATTGGCCGATAGTAAGCTTACCGGAAATCCTAACAGTTGGCCGGATATTGGCCCAACATTGGGCTAAAGAGATCACGATCACTGGCTGACGGTTGGCGTGGTCACCGGCCCATAGTAGGGCTAAGGTCGGCTTCATATTGTTGGCGCAATATTCGGGCTAGTGTTGGCCCAGTGTAGGGCTGTCAAAACAACCCAATGTTTAGCCAACAATCGATCAGGTTCACAAGTTTCTGTGCTCATGACCTGCGCGCATGACCGGCAGGGTCAAGCGGCAGCGCTCCTTGAGGGGCGGAGGGGCGGAGCCCCCGCGGGGAGTTGGCGGGGGGGGGGGCGTAGCCCCCTCAATGACACTAAAACTACTTTTTATATGATAAAAAATTGATTAAAAATAAAAAAAAATAATGAACGTTCGGTTCACTGTGGTCAGCTGACTGAAAACTTGCCCATTGTCAATTAAATTTTTTTTTATTTTTTAGACTAAAATATGCAGTTTTTGTAAATTTTGTATAAGATCTTTTTTGTAGCAAATTTAATTTTCTACAAAAAGTATTTCCTATCATTTTTTGAAAACTGCATATTTACCACTATTTTTTGAGATATCAGCGAAAGAAAGTATTTTTTTACAATTTTAAAAATCGATATCTCGGAAACTACTTCAATTCGCCAAAAATCCCTTAAGGGGTTCTTTCATGACACTAAAAGGAAGGTCTTCACAACATTTCAGCGCAATCGGAAGTGGGGGTTTTCGGAACTTTAACCCGATTTTTTTAACAAAATTCCGTTTTTCCGCATTTTTCACTATTTTTCAATTTTTATTAACAACGGTTTTAAACTTTTGCCTTTGGCAACTTCAGAGCCATGTAGTAGACACTTCAAGAAGTAACTCAGAATTTTTTCAGATTTTTTGAAAGCCTAGAACACTTTAAAAACCCGACTGCTCCCTAAAAGACCCAGTGTACACACCGTGTCTCGAAAAATATAGTGTACACACGCAGGGATGACAATTATACACACACACACACGCACGCACGCACGCACAGAGACAGAGACAGAGACAGAGATAGAGGCAGAGACAGAGACAGAGACAGAGACAGACACAGAGAGAGAGAGAGAGAGAGAGAGAGAGAGAGAGATATGCCACGTACAATACGCAATATCGCAGCTGATTTGTCGCCATGTACGCACAAATATGAATATGCATAGATGCCCATGTCCCACATTGCGCCCCGCGTATATACGTCAATGCCCGTAGCATGATCCATACCCAGAATGTGTGGTTCTCTCGCGTTATCCAACGTTCGTCAAATTAACGATTGACAAGTTGGCGTGCCCCCACATTGGCGATTTGTACGCTCATAGTTCTGAAATCTACATGGACAGCGAGCTATTTGCTAAATTGAAACAATTTTAATTTAAGCGTGTAAATATAAAGATTCACCCTGTAGGTAAACATGAAGAATGAGAAAAAATAAATTTCTAGGACGCAGTCAAGACGCAAACACTTGTTACGGTGTGAAAGGTGTTTTCAACTATGTCCGGTGAACGGGCAATTGCAAGGACCGAAGGCTCGCCTTAATCCTAAGGAAATAAAAGGAAGCAAACCTAATTTCCATTAAAATTGAAAAGACGGTGAAAGCTTCGCGTCATCCAGGTCGACGCGCGATATCGCCGGTCCTGCTAGGCGACAGCCTTTGAGGTGTCGGACGCAGGAAGACGAGAAAAACTGTCGGCAAGCGGGGGAATTCTCTACACGATAGAGACGGAGAATGGACAGGCGGGGGGTGGGGATAAAGAAAGCTCCACTAGTCGACATTCGCGAAAGACCGGAAGGGTGAACAGAGAGGAGAAAGAATGAAAGGGTTCGCACGAGACCGGAGAGAGAACGTGAGAGAGGTGAAAAGGAGCAGACAGACGAAGAACGTTAGCTGGAAGGTTTTCCCCAATGCAAGCCAGCGAGAAGAGCTCTGGGGAAGCCGTTCTCCGGGTCTTTGAGCTCGTACATCTCGCTAATTAAATAAAAAAATTCCCGTACGAACCCCGCGGCTGTCTCCCTGCCTCGTTGTCCTTCCCTTATCTTCCATTTATCTCTTTCCCATTTCACTTGTACACTGGGCCAATGCGAACAGCCGGGAGGACCATTCTTCCCTCGTGAGGGTGCCGGCCCGCAGGCACCTGCTATGCTACTTCTGCTAGCGCGCGCGGAAAAAAATCTGCGTGTCATCGTTCTCATTGTTATACTGGTCACCCTCCCACGTTTTTATAAGCATGAACATACCCTATCTGATGGTGATGATATATGGGAAAAAGTGAAGACATTCGGCTTCGAGAACCGCCCTCATAGTTTATTGTCCCCTCACTCAACGTTATGTAAATCCCAATGTCTTCACTTCGAGATAATTGTAAACTAGTGCTAAAGTAATTGCAAGGACTGCCAGAATCCGAAAATGAAAGATGCAGAGAACCAAAGCTAAAAAACCAACCTCAAGACAGCCACATGTGCTGATAGACAAAATTACATCCACATAACAGATTTGAAATGTCTCAACACTTGCCAACTGTTCGAACAGCCTTGCCATCACTTGCCAGCTGATCGGGTAGCGTTGCCAGCACCTGCCAACTGCTCTGGAATGTGTAAACCCCAATGTCGGCACATTGAGATAAATGGAAGCAAGTGGAAATGACATTCAAAGGACTGTCGGAGACCCAAAATGAAGGACCCTTTCAAATTCGAAGAACCATCCTCCAGACAGCCTCATGTGCTGATAAACAACATTAGGTAGATATAACAAAATGTCCTTTCCGCATAAACATATATAATCCATGTTTGTACATATGTGTTTTGTTTTCACATACTCACCCACCTCCGCTTTCCTTCCACGCTTTAGGCCAATGGACAACGTGGAGGCCACAATGTCGCTTAGCTTTTGCAAAGTCGCCCAACAGTCCGGAAATAAAATAAAAGTGTGTAACGCCCGTGTACACAACGCAGCACACGATGGCATTCAATTGAGAGGTGAACACAAAGAAGTCTGAGCTTTGTTGTTTCGGGCCACCAGGAAAAAAGGGGCAACACTCGTCTCAATTACTATCGAGCATTGGAGTCTTGGTGACGTAGACTGCTCATACGATTATCCTCGAAAACCACTGCTTCCATCCGGACACAGGAATTTCTCCTTTTGATTTATGCATATGCGGATGGAACGCGCTCAGCTGTCGTATACTGTGTGTACGTGTGCGCGGGGCTTTATTGCGCCTGAGTATAGTAAACACGTACAGCGAGGGTGTGTATGAACGAGAGCACGGAATCAGAGGGCTCTGCGTCAGGGCTTCGTGCAGGTTATGCGAGCCAACGCGTATATGAGTAGCGGGGTGCGCGGGGATAACCGAATGTCCCCGGCGTTTCTGCTTTGATCCTGTGATACGCAGAAACGAGACGACCGGTGGCACTTTCCGAGCCGAGCTTAAATTCACGGAGGCAAAGCTGTATGAGAGTGACTACAGGCTGGCGCTTTACCTATCGGGATTTCGATTTGCGTATCCGCGTGTGCTTGCGATTTAGGACGCGTCTTTATTTGGAGCTTGTGCATGCGTGAAGTATCGTTCCGCGTCATCGTAACTGCATGAGAAGGATTCATCACTGTTGCGGTGCTTTGCTGTGAAGCTGTTGATGACGATGCAGGATATGGCAAAATTATAAGTAAGCAATCTAGAATGGCAATGTTCGTCTAACATAAATGTAACTTTGAGTGGCCATGTTTTCACCTTGTAAGGAAAAATTATCTGCTTCAAGTTTGTAATCAGTCTCGCATTGAATCTATGCGTGTTGGCTTAACGAGGGTGTTGAGTAGCCTCGATACATTTGCCAACTTCTTGGGAAGCCTTGCCGATACTCGCCAACTGATTAAGTAGTCATTTTGGACTTATTAACTGCTTCGAGGAATAGTCAACGTGTACTAACTTCTTAGATAGCCTTGCCACTTGCTTGAATAGCGCTGCCGATACTTGCCAACTACTCGACCAGTCTAGTCAACACTTACCAACTGTTTGGGTAGCCTTGCCAAACTTGCCAACTGCTTGGGTGGCCTTGCCAACACTTGCGAGTAACTTTGCCGACACTTGCCAACTACTTGCGTTGCAGGAAGACTACGAAGTTCTGGAAGAGTCTTCCTACTGGGAGACTTTTTGGAAATGATTGAAGACTTGCAGGAGGACTCTATAGGCGTCCTACTGCAAGGCTTATTGGCAAGTGCTAATGGAACAAGCACAAGCTTGACATACAGTCGTTATACAATTGAGTGAAATTTTGCATGACTTATACGTTAGTGGTCGTAAATTTGAATTCATATCATTTCCGGCTGCTCTATCGCAATAATTACTGGCATCATGAACGCTTGATGCGCCATTCTCAAAATAGAGTCTCTTCCATACTGGATGTCACTCAGCTGCATGACAGCTGTCATTAAATAATCATGGAAATTCATTCAGGCCAATAACGTCTGGTTTGCACACTTTTCGTCATATTATTTGATTACTTGTTGTCCTATCGCAACGTTGACATAGTTTTTGAACAATGTACGTATATGCGGATAGTATGCCCTTACAATAGCCAAGTTCATCACGTTCTCTATTGAATTAGGGCACCGCTGCGATCGACGTCGATTCCATTCCAGATTGATACGGGTCCCGAGATAACGCGTGAACAGGGCGTGGAACACCAAGTCAACGGAGGGTGCTCTTCACGGTGTGAAAAATAAAATAAAAAGTATCGACTATTCGCACCGTACGAGTTCGCCGATAGTGTACAGACAGTGCTCGAGAGCTACGAGTCAACTTGGCATATCGATATATCGTTCCGCGAGGTAGCGTGAAGCTGAGGGATGAAAAGAGTGCGAGGAGGAGAGCAACGAGGAGAGGTTAAAGCGCGATAAAGGGGTAGCGAGAGGAGAGAAGGGTGAAATTCAATACTCAGTCACGATGCATATATACGTACGTCGTTGACCGCGCACACGTGTACAGTCGTTGCGCAGTTATCGAATTTCGCCCAATATTGTCCATCCTACGGTCATCACCGATCGATACCCACCACTGGACCAACCTGCCTTTGAAAGCAATACCGATAGCCAGATTTTTGTGTCGAGTCGAAAAAGGCCAATGACTGACGCGTGCATATAGAATATGATTGAAAGATTGATGTCGTCCGGATCGGTTCGCATGGGCGATGATAAAAGTTTACGTTGCTCAAGACGAATGAATGCGAGATGAGCAAATTACTTGGAAACGGTAACTGAGTCTCGAACTACCGGAATTCCGCCAGAGATGAACAATGGCTTGACACCAATGATTGGTTGTCTGAGTTGTGAGGATACCTGTCTTGCTCTGTTAGGCTCGAGACTCCCTAAGACACTGGGCACATCGCTTATCTGGTCAATGTCAGTTTGCGTAATCTCTTCAACTACAATTCATTGTATATTTGGGATAAACCGCAAAATGCGGCAGCTCAAAACGTTCGTTCTGTTTTGGCAATAATCTTCTGACTCATCTAATTCAATACAATTGAAACACGTTAGCCAGTGTTATGTAATTGTGCCGAGAGGAAACTTGGCATTTCGCTCTTCCACTTTTCAGACGTTATCCGCGCAACGATGGGCGTCGAGGTTGTCGGTTACTCCAACCGTAACTCATGTTTTGCACGACCGACGTCAAGTCATGCGACCTCTCAATTGCTTTTAATGACAGCCGTCCATAGTACTGTGTAGCACGAAGTCTACACGGTTTGTATGTTAAAACTCGCACGTCGAAAGACAAAAGTCAAGTCTGCCCTTCACAATTTCAACGATGCGGTGCTTTTTTACGATCTCCTACGTGAAGTACGGTTGACGACAAGGCATCTGTCTTCCGAATGGTACGATGAATGATCCTTTGGGTCTTTACATCACTCTGTGCAGCTTCATGGCGCAAGTTTCTCTCATTTTATCAAATATTATATGTAGTACATATGTACATGTGTAGTCTTTCACGAACAATGGAAATTCATTGGAAGCATATTCTGGTCCCTGTGGCAAAGTACGGGACTTACGAACGTAACCGTACATCTATGTCATTCCACAGTTCATGTCATCCACACAGTATACTAATCAATGTTCGTCACCCTCAAAATGACTTTTCGTGATGAAGTTCACTGGCGATCCAGCGGCGCAGTACCCGCCGGATGAAAATAACTTTTTCCCAACTAATCCGCGGATGTCGCGCGGTGGGAATTCCAACTGAGGAAACACCCGCACAGCCCCCGATATAATTCCATACATCGATTTCTCGCATTGATAGTAGGTCAACAACATTATTATTAGCTGATCGGATGGGTGGTAGTCTATCGGAGTATTTTGCAATTTGCGTATGTGAATACGAACACTCGGCAAACCGAAGAGGGCTAGGGGCAAGATTCTCATCATCATCATCAGCAGCATCCTCGACATGAGAGAGCGAGATCGACGTGAAGCATGGTCCAGTATTACGGCTGGCTTGATACGACGAGGTTGTCAGTAGGATAGACTGCGTTTGGTTGGGTTCCCCTGTGTGTGTGTGTGTTTCTGTGTATGCGTGCGTGCGCGTATGCCGGTCTCCTATGCAGCTCGTATACCGATTTCTGGAACTAGCTACTCGCTCGTACCTACTACTGATGTGGCTGCGGAGAGGTCGTGCGGGTTAACCCGCAGCCCGGTTGAATATCCGGGGAGCTTTCGGGGGAGATCTGCTGGCTACAACATTCGGTCTCTGTCGCTCAGGGTGGTTGCTCGTTCGTAGGCATGCCCAGTGTCCTCGTGTATGATGGCGCTCCTATATGTGCTATATGCGTATCTGTATGGGTACTAGCATGCACGTGATGCTAGAGAGAGCACGGGCGTCAGTATGGGGCTTTGCCACAGGCTTCTGCTGCCGCCGACAAGCCTCGTAAGCCGATTATACAGACCCTGGTCCGAGAGCGAGCCTCTGTCTCTGTTGGCACCATCGGCCATTCGGTGAAAACGTTGAATCATGGTTGGACGGGGCCGAGACCCATCAGCTTTGCTACACTCACCACTCTCATCGAGGAAATATCGAGAGAGATAAAGAGGGCAGGAGGAAGAGAGAGAGAGAGAGGAGGATGTGAATGACGATAGGGTTGGAAGCAGAGAGAGGCGCAAAAGGGTTCGCGACGGACGAGAGGGAAAGGTGTCTATATAATATAGTATATTGATGTTGCACGCAAATATAGCAGAGTGCTTTCACACGCGGGAGAAGTTGATCTGCTCACTAAAATGGCTAATGGTCTTTCAGTCTGTACCCAGTGTATGTAAGCCGAGAAGCCTGATCGCCGTGTGCTTCAAGGAAAACTGATATCGATAAATTTATGTGAAGCTTTCCAACCAGTCGAACGATTCGCTTCATCGAGCTTCCTCATCGGATAACACTCCAGACCGACGAGCCTCTTATGTTTCTCTGACCACGTTGTACCCCCGATGCTCGCTGCAAAACGGTAACTCCGCGCCAAGAGACAGCTGGAATGATTCGAACCAGAGAAGGAAAGGAGACGCAATCAATGTGAGATGGGGCAACGAATCAATGACCACCAGGCGTTCACACTGGACATCACCAATGGCTGAGGAATTCGCAGCTTGGGTTCGTTTGGGTCAGTGTTCTCAGGCATTTCAGACTGGACATCCCGAATTGCAAAGTACCTGGTGGCTTTAGCTTGTTTGCTAACGCAACGAACTAACTGGTTGTCCAAATCAATTCGACAGGGATCCCAGTTCTAGTGGCCCCGTGAAAGGATTCCTACTACCATTACTATCAAGGCCGATAACCAACAACTGCACCTCAATGAAAATACAGCTACCTGTATTTTGCATAGGTTTTCCACAGTTCTCCAGTGCATCACGAAACAACGGCGGTAATCAACACTCCGGGATAGTCTCCAAGCGACTGGGAATAGCGAACTGACAAGTGTTGAAACCAAATACTAAAAGCGATGGGGTTGTAAAAGCCCACAAGGGGATACGAAGCAAAAAGTACTAGACATGCGATTGATCAGTTTACACGCGCGCACTACGCCAGACGGTGTTCCACAGTGCGTCCAGCAATGCGCTTTCTGAAACCGTTAAAACCGACTACGAAACGACGAAATAGAAATGGGTGGCTCGCGGCTTTAGACTGATGCCCACAAAAGGGAACTTTGTCCCAATGCGTGTCTCTTTACGGTACCCGCATACATATTTACACACACAGCTGCGTACAAGCTGCAAAAGAGCGGAAAAAAGCTCGTGGATGAGGCACCGCGGAGACGCGTTTATAATCATCAGAAGCGTGTAGTATTAAGCACGGAACGACGAGACGAAGGGGAAGTGGAAAAAAACGGGCATAGAAAAAAAAAGCTGCGTGAAGTCAGAGGACGTATCGTATCTCTCTTTGGTACGGTGAAGACTGTCGTTTCCCTCTGTCCTGTCGCCGGAGGCTTTTACAGATAGGACGAAAGATATATATATATATATATATATATATATATATATATATATATATATATATATATATATATATACACATACATACGTAAATATGAGTATGTATATAAACCTATACATATAGATGAGGGTACATTCGTTCGTTCGACACATGAGCGTACCGAGACGTCGCGCCAGGATGTGCGATACCAATGTGTTTCAGGGATTCTACCATACGTAAGAGAGAACGAAAAAGAGTGTCATAGGTATACATACATATGTGTGTGTGTGTATATATATATATATATATATATAATGTGCCTGTGAGAGAAATGTCGTCAGAGGGGTTGGTGATGCTCCTGGTTCGTTGGACGACTCCAGGAAGAGTGGGTGGCTCAGGGCTAAGAGGAGAAGAGGAGTTGGATGTTGAGGTTGGGTGGCAAAGCAACGAAGGCCCGCAGGGTGCAGGGGCAGCCGCCGCCGTCGGCAAGAGATATATGACTGGAACAGCGGCAGCATCAGCTTTGATATACGAGCGAGTGGTGGACGAGTGGAATACGCCGGAGAAGAGCCGTGACTACCAATAATCGAACGTTATTGCGTTACCACAGTGAGAGCGGCAGAAACAGCGGCAGGCAAAACAGCACACGCGGACATTGAGCGGGCGCCCTATGTGCGGAGTGTGAGACTTGCTGACAAGAGAGTGAGAGAGAGACTGAGAGGGGGAGAAGAGGGATAACCTGACGATGTGATATATTTGAGTAGGTGAGAATGTGCACATGCAGCTACGAATATAGGAGGAAAGAGGACATCTGGCTACGTTGAGGACGCTCCTTAATGTTTTTTCTAACCAAACGTTGATTTTCAGGAAGATCGTCAAAATTACCTCTCCTCGTGTACATGGTGTCCGATTTAGCTGGAGACGTTAAAAAGTCCGAGAACAACGAAATTTATCGACAGATCCCGAGACACTTTTCGAGTAGATTCACATGAGGAGAATGGCAAAACTTTTTATATTCTGTCGGTGCTTTTCAGCTGATTTTGGGGTCAACTTTTGAAAGAAGGAATCCGGTGTTTTTTATAGCAGCATCTTGTTCTACGTAAAATAACAGGTTACCTTTGTCCGAAACGATTTTAGATGGCCATTATTTTCGGTTATTTTTTTTTTTTAAGAAACGCAAAGTAATTTCGTACATGAAGATGTAGACTAGTTTTATCACGATTTGATGAGAAACACGATGGGCCCTGTTATTCGAATGCTTGTCTCAGTATCCGCAGAGAGAGTCTCTTCTTACTTTATCAATTACTTATTCGACTTATTAATTTGTATTCAGTATTGTAAGACCATCATTTTCGACGTATTTTGTCATTTTTTTTATAAATTAATGTTTTGGACAAAAGTTAGGTACCTTTTTTTCACGTATCATAAGATGTTGCTATACAAATACAGGTTTCCGTATTTTTAAGGGGCTATACCAGTGTGACACTCTCATAAAATCGATTTTTTGTGCCTTTGTCGACAGTTTATACTTTCAAGAATATCTTGTAAAAGTTTCAAGGCCGTATCTCTAATTATTTTATCTTGCAAAAATTGATAGTTAAATCTTTAAACGCGTTTTTCTCGAAATAAGATTTTTCAAATTTGCTGACATTGTAACTCAAAGAGCAATTATCCGATTGACTTGACATTTGAACTGAGTACTCTTGAATATATTTACTCTGCAATGACGTAGGATATTTTTGATTGGATGAAAATTGACGGTTTGGCATTGGAAAAAAACGACCATTTTGTAGGCAAAAAAACAAACTTTTTTCATAACTACGCCATTTTGTCAGATTTTGATATTTTTCGAAAACCCTACGTCATTGTATAGGAAATACCTTCCAGTTTAACGACATTTTTTCCTTTTTCGGTTTCAACTACTCAATTGGCCGGAATCATGTCAGCAGTGAAGGAACTTTTTTTTGGCGCCTCCGAAGGCAGCGGATAAGTCGCTTGAATCTCAATATTTTTCTATGAAAAAATTATGTAATATATGTCAAATATAGCCAGATACGTTCTTAATTTTCCGAAAAATTTAATTTAGTACGTTTCTTCCAAAAAAATTCCCGAAAATCACCCAAATTTTCAGCGTTCACACTGGTACAGCCCCTTAAATTGACCTTGAAACAACCTTGAAAACGTCCACTAAATAAAAAGGTTATCTTGTAATTTTACTCCTCGTTTGAATCCACCGATATGGGTCTAGAGATTTTTCGATTCTTGACTTATTTCGATGTCTCAAATTTTCAGTTTTTTCTCAAGATTTCGACTCAAAAGTTATTTTGCTGTTCATGAGTTATTTCGATGTCTCAAAATAACCGGGACACCCTGCTATATTGCTCTCGTACTGTCTCCGTGGGGTCCCTGGTCTCCTACGCGGTTTCCACTATCTGGTATGTACGCATAATAAACGTCGGCGTGTGCGCCTACGCACAGGTAGATGTTGACGCCACCAGAGAAGATCTGGTGGCGTCCCGGGGAAATCCCGTTACTCATTTCGCGAGAATGCTTTTGCGCGCGCGACAGGTACATATATGTGCACCATCGTCGTCGTCGTCGTCGTCGTCCAATGTCTCTGTTGACGGAGCGTGTATCTTCCACGTGTAAGCCACCTGCATGGATAAAAATCAAAGCCACCCTCCGCAATCTCGCGATCCGTGGGTTGGCAAGGAAACGGGGTTGAAGTTTGCATCGTTGGTATGCAACGAAAACTCTTTTCCATATCTTACTTTTTCATGATATTGAAGTTTGCATCGTCGAAACGCAACAGAAGTTTATAGTAGCCTGAACTTTTTTCTTCGGAAAATTAATTTGGACTAAAAAATCACTCAAACGTTTTTTAGTATCCTTATTAAAAATCTGCAGCCCAAATTTGCAAGATGAGATTTTGGATGATGAAGAAAACGACGGAATAAAAATTAAAAAAGAATTTTCGTTACATTCCATCGATGCATACTTCAATGTTGTATTTTTATTATAATTGAAAATAATTTTTTGTAAGTTTAGGTTTTAGATCGCTGAGTTGGGATTTGAAGAAATGGTCGCGTGATTTTCATAAATGTGCTGAAGAAATTTGGGAAATTCGGCAAAATAATATTTCGTCGTATTTCAACGAAGCTTTAACGTCATGGGACGAAACGCTTGGCAGGGAGAATTCGATGATGGATTTGTGGCGTGCGATGAATGCGACTAGCATCGACCTCCAGGTTGTCCAGAAATCCGAAAAAGCGTGGGAAACGTCTGAACATTTCCGTAAGGGCATCCTCTTACCCTTAGCAAATCCAGTATATAACACTGAGAAAAAAAACCAATTGAATCAAAACATATATTGGTTGATTCAAATAAATGTCTGATCGCGGAGTACCACCGATATATGATATTGTTACAATACTATAAAATATTGGAAAATGTGATTGATTCAAATAACACATTATTTTATTTGAAAATCTCATCTGTTTTCTGAATATCTACATTATCCTTCAAATCAATCTATATTCTATTGAGATCATTCTACATACAAACCGTAGATGTATGGATGAAACGATTACGCAGTTGTTACAACATTTTTTATTTCGTACAAAAATATGATCAATAGAATGAATTATTTCTTTACTACATCGAATCGAATATGCCATGAGGCGGAAGTTTGTCAATTTGGTTTAAATCTTAAATAAAAAGTGAGCATTAGAATGATCATCCACGATAATAGTGGAGAGAATATCAGATTCCAATGGAATATTCATGGAGAGAATATCAGATATTCAACTGATAAGAACAGATACTACACTTTGATCTTAGCCACCGGACGAGTAGTGCAGTCGTGCTGTCGCTGAAAAAATCCAGAATCGGAGAAAATTAGAAAGCTAATTTTTTGACAGGTGATTTTGTAGGTGCCACGGGTGCTAAATCCAAGCTTGCCTAAAAATCGGGGTGTAGGGTTCTTTTTTAGGGGATGAAAGGAGATGGGGGTGGATTAATGCCAAACTACAACCCCTACGAGGTCGGCGCCGTGAGACAAAATGTTCAGAAAAATCCGGGCTTCAGTTTTGTCCACAGCGCCGAAGTCGTGGAAGTTCATTTTGAGGGTGAAAAAGTGGGGTGAAATTTTGAAAAATCAGTTTTAATTCAATAACTTTTTAAAAAGAAATCGTACACTTCTTGTTCACATGGGAACGTTGTAGCCCTTGAAAAGACGCGTCGATCGAGTATTCGATCATCACTCTCCGATAATATCTTCACCCCCAAAAATGGTTAAAAAACAAAAAAAAACAAAAACAATCGGTTTTTCGGGTATGGTTCAAATGTACGAAATGTAGAGAATAATTTTCTTCATATTTTCTCTGCTATGGACCACCCTTGAATTTTGATTTTCCAACCCCTCTCGGGGGTTGAACATTCAACATGAAATTCTGAGAAAACTATTGACCGCATGAATTCGCCGCCGTGGAAGAATTTGTAGCTCGAATCCTCAGCTACATTTTTGTCCACAGCGCCAAACTCGTACCTCTTTAGTTTCGATCAATAGATTTCCCAGAATTTCATTTTGAATTTTCAACCCCTGAGCGGGATTTGAAAAAGCAAACTTCAAGGATTGTCCATAGGAACAGAAATATAGAGAAAATTATTCTCTATATTTCGTACATTTGAACCATCTCCGAAAAATCGATTGTTTTTTAGTTATTCAATAAACAATGTTTTTGTTAATTCTTCAACATTTCTTTTGGAGGTGAAGATATTATTGGAGAAGGTTGATCGAATACTTGATCGACGCGTCTTTTCAAGGGCTACAACGTTTCCATTTAAACAAAAATTGTATGAATTTGTCCTAAAGAGTTATCGAATGAAAACTGATTTTTCAAATTTCACCCCACCTTTTCACCCCCCAAAATGAACTTCCACGACTTCGGCGCTAGGGACAAAATTAAAACCCGGATTTTTCTGGACATTTTGTCTCCCGGTGCCGACCTCGTGGGGGTTGTAGTTTGGCATTAATCCACTAAAAAACTCTACCCCCCGATTTTTAGGCAAACTTGGTTTTAGCACCCGTGGCACATACAAAATCACCAGTCAAAAAACTAGCCTTCTTCTAATTTTTTCCGATTCCAATATACAGCACGACTGTACTAAAGAAGCGATACTCTTTAGAGTTTCTCCGGCGTTTAAGTAGATTTTCGGTTTGCGCTACGCTTACGAGAAACGAGCGCGCGTGCGGCTTCTAGCGGTTACTCCGAGAACTACGGGTTTCCTCGCACCTATAATTTCGTTGGCGCTCGGCCATGATTTGGTTGAATTTTCTCAACCAAATGCGCAATAAACAAATTTTATTTTCGCATAATTTTTTAACCAATTCAGACATTTGCTTAATATTTTTTAATCAAAATAAAATATTAATATTTTAACGAATAATGTACTTGAAAATCAATATCGGATATGGTGAAAAAAAAAAATGAAAAACATATTTACTCAATAGAAATTTTATCTGAATGAAAAGAGCGAAATTCAATTTTTCTTGTGTACTCCAATCAACAATATTCATGTGATGAATTGAAACGCTTTTTTTGTTCATTGCAGAAAATGCATTTAAAACTATATAATTTATTCGCGATCTTTTTTTTAGATAGTTTCAATAATATATTGTTCTCGGCTAACAATATCACTTTTGAATGGAAAAAAAACTTTTAATTTTATCATGTTATTAAAGTCAATAGCGTTTTGTTTGGGCTAATGAATCCGATTATTTACAACAACAATTTAACAATTGAATCAATTAAATTTCATTCAATAACACCAATGATATTGGATCAAATTGGAATTTTTTTCTCAGTGCATGACATACAAATGTATCCTAGCTAAATATACGATAATTATGAATCCAGATCAATAACGTTTCAAGACTCCAGAGAGTGGTCTCATTTTAAAGTTCGTCATATATGCGTGTTCCTGAGCGAGCGTAAAAGCGTTTCCGGTTACGGAGGACATAAACACAGGGCGGTACATGGTGGTGTTGAATTACTCTGCCGAATACCGCGTTGCTTGTGCCGCGACTGCTTTGTGCGTCGTTCCCCATGGACATAGCTACGTACGTACAGCGCGTACTTGTAGAGTTCGTGATAATTTCAAATCGGGTTTTCGGCGGATTTACTCTGCGCACGTCACGGGACATTACCAAGTCGCAGATGTCTCTCTGCGCGTTTATTTTTGCAGGCTGAAATTCAGCTGATAGAGTTTTTGGAATTTTTATGGGTCTGTCTGTCCGCTTGAGTGATGTGAAAGTGGCAAAAGCTTTTTTTCTGAAGCTTTGCTATGTGAAATTGAACACTCTCGGAATTAGCTTCGATCATCGTCTGCCTAATATTTTAGTTTTGTTTTTCATCGATGTGACTGAGTATTTATGAGTGACTATAGATCATTATAAGTGTTTATGTGCATATATGAGTAACTCTAAAGTATATATGAGTGACTATGACTGTATGAGTGATTATGAGTATATATAAGTAACCATGAGTTTACACGAGTGACTGTCACATTCGGCGGAGAGTATAAAATTTCGTTTTCCTCTTTTTTGCCTACTCCTAGTGCAGTAGCACGTGATGCGGGTAAACAGGAGGTACGGTGAACCTGATTATTTAACGCGATAATTCGGTATTGAGGAATAATTCGACAGACTTGGGTAAACTTGGTTGATTTTTCGTTCGACAGCTCTTCGTGGAATATGTCGTGTTCTTGTTGAAAGCTAATGGGATAGGAAAAGTCGCTTACTGGCGGTGCGGTGCTATTATCGCGCATATATGACGGTGGTTTGAGTATGCGTGCGAAACGTACTTAGATTTATATACATATCATACACTTGTGCTACACTGAAAAAAAAATTCGTTTATCCATCAAAAATTCAGTTGGTTTAACAAAATTGTATCTTCAAATACGTTCAACTTGATTTTTGATTGGCATAACAAGACAGTATAGTTGGGCACTAACCAAAGATACATTTAAACTATCTGCTTATTCAGCATGTCTGAGCAACTGCCAAAACAACAAAATTTCGAGACAACAAAATGCATTTTGCCCATTCAACGATACTTTTTTCTCAGTGTATGAATATATACGAGCGACTGTGGGTACATAATGAGTGGCTAGGAATATCTATGAGTGACTATGAGTAGTGATGACCAAAAGGGGTTAAGGAGAGATATACATCTAGATGGTCGAGGTCGAGAATTTAGAAGCTATGAACATTTCATCCACCGTAGAAGACCTACACTATGGGCCTGGTATCGATGATTCCATGTAAGTTGACAAATTTCATGATTTATTCATTCCCAAATTTTCAAACGCGTTTTTCTCAAAACCACGTTTTTCAAATCGGTACCCAAAATTTCTCGAAAACCAATGAACCGATTGCCTTGAGGTTTTTTGTGGTTATTCTATACACCATTACCTAATACTCGTCATAGTATTTTTTTTCCGTCACTTAGTTTTTGTTTTATACGCAAAATAATAACTAATTTTTGGCCCAAAAATCACTATCAATGTTCAAACGTCCGCCATTTTGTCATAAATCGATCTTTTCAAAATCGGCTATGACAAGTACTAGATGTATCTAATTTAATAATCTTTTTGGTTTTTTTTTCAGATGATTTTTGAAGAAACGCCAGTGGGCATTGTATACGCAGATTTTTTACGACGCTCCAAGGATCATACACTATCCTTGTATATTTTCGATATTTTTAAATAAAGAAAATTAAACATATTTTTGAATGTACATACTTTTAGATAATTAAAACCCCAATCCGAAATTTCAAATAGTTTTGCTTGAAAAAATTCACAAAAATGACCTTGTTTCCGGCTCCTAGGTGTATATCTCCCTTTAAGAAATAAATGTTGGATTCCAAACTGGGTAATGTTAAAATATCTATTTTATTAATCTGATTGGCGAAGAAGGAGGAAAGTTTACACACTTCGGGACTCTGAGATGAACTGAAGAAAAGGACCTAGCGAAAGCAGGGTCCTCGCTTATTACTACGTGCGAATCTTATTGATAAGGCGGCCACGGCTCATCCATGATCAATGCAGTGTCTGGATTGCTACCGTGCGAAAACGGACGGTCGCACGGAAGATGCCGACTGCGTAGTTAAAAAAAGGGCAGTAGATAAACAGGTTTTCAGTTTTAAGACTCCGTGTACGTGGGAATGAATAGTTACAGAGTATTTATGAGTAACTATGAGTATATATGAGTAACTATACAGAAAACAGACTATTTTTTAACATCATAAAAAACGCCGTTCTCATATATGGCTCACGATGGATAGCATCTCATAAATTGCGCTTCCGCCGCGTCAACACTATTCAACACGAGTTACCTCTATTTCCTCTTTATTCCCGAAACGAATTATTATTGGAACAAATAAAGCACAGATATTTTTCAAACTCAATTCCCCTATTTTTTTTATGGCTTTACGATCGATGTAAAAAAAAGGTTGCATTTCTACGAAAGCTTCGAATGAGCGGCTTGTATTTCATTTTTCACCGGACCGAGCGAATAGTGAATTTTTCCCTTTCTATCCTAAACAGAAAGGGATGCGGAAGGACAGTGTGTACACACACACACACACACACGCACACACACACACACACACACACACACACACACACACACACACACACACACACGTATATGCATATAGGTGCGTGTGTATGTATATATATATATATATATATATATATATATATATATATATATATATATATATATATATATATATATATATATATATATACGTGTGTGTGTGTGTGTGTGTGTGTGTGTGTGTGTGTGTGTGTGTGTGTGTGTGTGTGTGTGTGTGTGTGTGTGTGTGTGTGTGTGTGTGTGTGTGTGTGTGTGTGTGTGTGTGTGTGTGTGTGTGTGTGTGTGTGTGTGTGTACACACACACAAATATATATATATACATCTTGCCGAACATTTACATAACGTACACACCATGAACTCCGTTGTGTCATTGAGATGTGGAATCCAGGCACGCTGTACACAGAATCGGAAGCCTGGGCTCGCGCAAACATCGTTCTCCCGTTCTCTCAAACGCTATCTGGCAACGGGCGCGCGCTTCGGAGCAGCTTCCCGCGCGGATTCGTCGTTTAATTTGCGGGATTCCGATGCTGCTTGTCCCCGCCGTTCTATCGTGTCATTGCACCAACAGCACTATATACATATATCTATACAAATACGCGAAATCCCGTGCAATGAATCTCATCACTTTAATCCAAATTCCACGGAGCGTGGAAGAGAAGTGTTTGGCAGCACTGATACTGTATCACACTTTCCTACACACACATGCGTATATATATATATATATAAGGTACACGTAAGAGCATGTAAATAGATTTGGAAGCCCCAGCGACCTTTTGTTACGCAAATGTTGCAAAGTTCTTAGTATAAATAAGGTCTGCATATATATATATATATATCTGGAATTAGCTTCATTAAATATATATAAGGTTGAAATAATTTATAATTTATCCTATTATAATTTTCATAAATGATTTTAAATTATTGATGATTAGCATATCTTACTAATTAATCGGATATGTATATATAAATATATGTAAACAAACAAATATATTATCATATTGATTTCGTGATATTAGTGAGTTTCTTTTATCTTCATGTATATGTGTGGGACAATTATGAAGTTGCAATATGATTTTGAGGGTCCGGTGCGGAGAGTTACCGAGCGAAAAAAGTTAATAGTCAGAGGTTTTTTAAATCCCCTACAAAAAAAAATACTTGTAGGGTATTTTTGTGATGAGTAATATTTGGCAGAAAATGTTGAGCTTGCTGGAAAAAATTCAAAACTCATTTTGAATTTAGCAGAATGAAAACTAAATTCCGAATACGAAACACTTCTGAAAATATTTTTTCCGTGAAATGGAATTCCACTTATCCACTTTAACATCCATTTAACTTTAACTTTAACTTTAACTTTAACTTTAACTTTAACATGTTTTGTATTCGAAATTCAATTATCTTCACTCTGTTGCACTCAAAGTGGAATTTTGATTTTTTTTTGGAATGCTAAATTTTTTCTGCAAAATACTACTCTTAAAAGAATACGCTATAGTATTTTCGAAAAGGACTTGAAAAACCACGAAAATCATATATTTTAAATTAAAACCAGTCGAAAAATCTTCGGGCAAAACCCTTAAGGCCTTAGGCCACTCTAGAGACCGAAAAATAGGCTTTTTGGGTTTTTTTTTAGAAAAACTACATAATACATCGAGATTACAAAAAGGGTGTTTATCATACATATCAGTGACTGTAAACAATAATTTTTTTGAAGCGATTAATTTCAAAATGGCGGCTGTGCAGCGTTTATGTCAAAACTGCATTTTTTCAGTTGGCCGGAAACATAACTCAGACAATTTTCGACCGATTCACTTGGAATGTTGAATATATTTTGAAAAATACATTGTCTACGGAAGTACGTAGGATTTTTTTAAATAGCATAGTTCTTTCGTTATTAACAATTATCTGACGATTTTTTTAGGAAAGTTTTTGGAAAGTGAAAAATTTCGTCAGATAATTGTAATAACAAATTAACTATGCAATATAAAAAAATCCTACGTACTTCGATAGATAATTTAATTTTCGAGATTTATTCAACTTTTTAAGCGAATCGGTTGAAAATTGTCTGAGTTATGTTTCAGGCCAACTTAAAAAATGCAGTTTTGAGATAAACGCTGCACAGCCGCCATTTTGAAAATAATCGCTTCAAAAAAATTATTATATACAGTTACTGATATGTATGATAAACATCCTCTTTTGTAATTTCGATTTATTTTGTAGTTTTTCTGGAAAAAAAATCCCCAATAAGCTTATTTTTCGGCCTGTAGAGTGGCCTAAGCCCTTAAAAGCACATGGCCACCTTATAATTGCATACAGAAAAATCGGTGAGAGACAGAGAGGAAGATAGAGAGATGGCCCGGCGTTTACACTCCATCCATTACGAAAATCGTTTTATTTTTCAATTCCAACCGCTTTCACCTGAACATTCTCGCCCATTCGGGTATCCACGCGCTACAAGAGTGATCACGCGTTTGAAGCTCCGCGATTGAAACGTACCATGGAGGGGGACGGCGCGTGCCCCCCGTGTGGTTGTGGCTGTCCAAAAGTAATTAATTTGGCACGATGTAGGTCGTCGAAGAGAGGCTGCGCAATTAACGCGAAGGATTGCGATTGCGCTTTAAATCTCGCGTTACGTTATAGTGAGTTTACGAGGAGGAAAAAAAATACCAGTTTAAAAAAACACCACTGAGATCCAGATGTTTTGTTTGCGAAGGGATTTTTTTTAACCAATTGGTCTGTGTGTCTGTTGCACGAAAGATTACCAAATGTGGCCGAGGAAAGGATCACTCGGGGTGCGAAAGAAGATGGATGGGAGAAAAGAAGGGTAGGTTTCACAGAAATATTTGGAAGTGGTGCGGGAATTACGTTGAGACCGTGCGCAACGTAAAACTCGTAGGCTGCAATTCATTGCACGCGCATACTTGCAATATACGTAGGTTTCGTGTGTATTCTCCACTACACACAAACAAGCGCGCACATATGTACATTAGGGTGGTTGAAAAAAAATTAATTTTTTTGTCGCGATACTCAATGCAAAATGTTACTATGTTATGAAAAAGTAATTCATACAAAATTTGAAAGCCCTAAACATTTTTTTAGGTAGTTCTCAAACGACTTTTAATTTTTTTTCGTCGATTTTTCGTCAATTTTTTTCCCCGCCAACAGACATCATAATGGTGTAATTCAAATAATTTATCCAACTCGTGTTGAAAGAGATATTTGTTGACGGATTGAGTTTGATTGTTCCGTAAATAATTTTTTTTCTATGCTGCCCACTCTATTCGTAATTTTTGTAACCTTCTGAAATATATATATATATATATATATATATAAATACGGGAGTGTGTGTGCAAAAGCAGAGCGATGTACGCGGAGCCATCGTGCAGCATACTGTCGCCCGTGATGGATTAGACCCGGAATTACCGACGTATGATGGATACATACGCAACGGTAGCGTGGCGACATCAGCCATGTGGAATTGCCACGGCGAAACAGCCGAAATCAGCGACATATATAGGATACCGTGGTGCCGACGACGATGTGGCGAAGAGACGCAGGCGTACGTGTATTTCGTGATGATTTCGAAACGCCTGCGGGACTGTCATCGTGGAGGCCATAGGTTGGAATTCCATTTTTGCGTCACGCTCTCTTTCGCTCTTTTTTTCAATTTTTCTCTCTTTATTTCCTATTATTTCTCTCCTTTTTTATTCTGTTATTTTTCTATTTTTTTCCTTTCTGTGATTCTTGATTCTACTCGCTCTCCCTGTGGCTTTCTCCAATGATTTGCAATGATTTCGTATAGGGTGTCTCAAAATGACCTGGGTTTTTTTACTTATCAATAAAGGGTATCAATTGAAAAGTATGAACATTTCAAAGGTATTCATTTACGAATACCTTTGAAATTCGAATATTTACGAATACCTTTGAAATTACGAATTCATTTGAAAAGTACGAATATTTTAAAGATATTCATTTGAAAAGTACGAATATTTTTATTTTAATCTAAAGTAAAAAAATGAAGGTTGTGTGTGGAGCACAAAATCCGATCAATGGATATTGTGTTCCACACATTTGTCCCTGTTTGCATAATGTTCATTCGTTTGACGACATTTTCGATAACATTTTGGCTTGATCGCGGACAAATTTCTTTAATGGTGCGTCCAATTGCTTCTTTGAGCTCCCGAATGGTCAGTGGATCATTGGCATACACGTTTCCTTTAAGAAAACCCCAAAGAAAGAAGTCCAATGGCGTCAAATCCCACGATCTTGGTGGCCAATTCACATAGAGGCGGCACGAGATAATACGACGTGCGGACTTTTCGAACCGTCTCTGCAAAATTTTCACCATTTTTGTAGTGAATTTTCACAATTTATGTGTGTTGCTTGATCGCGTAATTCTCCATGACTAAACTTCAATACTTCCTGATGCCAGTTGTCAAAGAATAGTACTCTATGTTCGCCAGCAAAAAACCCTTTATACTATTCGAATTATTCTGCATAATTGTATACATTTTTCTAACATTTAATTTTATTTGTTAGCATGAAAAAAACCTCGCTTTTGATTTTGAAATTATTTACTTTGATGCTATATAATTTTGTTTAATTTTTTTTAATTATTTCATATTATTCTGCATAATTTTATATAATCGCGAAGTGCTACGAACGAGCACGGTCGGCATCATTTGGAATCGCACTGGCATTTAAAATAATTTTATATGTAGGCTAATATAAATATATATGTATATGTGTTTAATATATAGCATACTCGACACACGCACACACACACACCCTATATAATATATATATATATATATTGTAACGTTGTGTTACGAATATCGAGACTATCTGGAAAAGGTCCACACCTTTCTCGGATAATCTCGATATTCGTAGCAGGCTGGTATGGTACGCGGGCTGGCGTAGCTCAGTGGTCAGAGCAGTCGACCGGCAATCGAACGGTCCCGGGTTCGAATACAGAGCCAGAAGCGCACCGCATTTTTTCTCGGATAGTTCTCTTGCAGTTTTTTCGGGGGATTACAATATATATATATATATATATATATATATATATATATATATATATATATAAATATATATATATATGTACATATTAGACCTGTCCTTAAGAAGGGCAAAATCGATTTTTAATGGTCTAACCCCCCAAATTGGTTCGAAATAATTTCTAAAAAATGTCAGAAATAAAAAAAAATTCCCTCCATGTTTACCCACCGCTAGGAAGCCTTACTTTTTCCCATAAGAAAAGCATTGATTTTTCGTGATTTTTAATCTTTTTTTACGGTTGCCCTAATTATCAGCTAAAAAATCGTAAATTCTCAGAAAATGTTTATAGTAATGTTACTTTTTTGTCGGATTTGGTGGAATTCGTTACAAGCATTTTTGGGCTAGATCAACCACATATTTATTCTTTGTATGTTGCGAAGAACACGGAAAAAAGCAAAAAACAGTCGAAGAACGTCGTTTTGAGAGATAAAAATAGGAGGAATAAAATGGCAAAGGTTAAAAAAAATGGGAAACTTTTTGCCGAAGATGATAAATTCTCAGAAATCGCTGAAAATAGTAAAAAAGTCGGAAAGTGTCTTTCAGAGGTTTAAATATAGAAGTTAAAATCGGTTAAGTCGTCACACATTTTATTATTATTATAGAATAGAACAGAACTTCTAGTTTATAAATATAGAAGTTAAAATCGGTTAAGTCATCACATATTATATTAAGGATCTTGATCCTGTCACGTATTTCTAAATTATATAGCAAAGAACATCATAATACTTCCTTAAACCGATTGCTTTGTTCATAAATTTTGCATGACCGTTACCTTCTTCGAATCAGGGAATTTTCTCCTATGTTCCTCAATAACTTGGAAAATGGATTGTTTCTGGTTTTCATTCTGTGTCAGAATATTATTAAAATCTGTGAATAGACCAACAGCCCTTTCTGCCACATCATTTACAACTTTTAATTTTTTGACAATTTCCGAACCTTCTCGAAAACTGTTATTTTCAGACCAAAGAGGTGGTCAATTTGTCGAAACGATTGATCAATTTTAAATCGGAAAAAAATTCCGGGTTTGCGATGTTACAAAAATGATCCATCTCTTTGTCACAGAAATTACCGACGTCTTTTACGTTGATTACAATTTTCTTCGGGCAATTTTGATCAATTTCTACGATTACGTCGAGCGGGCCAAACTCGGACACCATGCAACGTTTCACGCCCAATGGTAAATTCACATAAAAATGATAAGGCGACCGTTTCAGGGCTCAAAAACCAAAGGTGATTCACCAATTGTTGCATAGCTGCATTAGCTATCTCTCTGTCGACACTCTTATAATTATAGTTTTTGCAAAAATTGAAGGCCATGATTTGGAGCTGCTCCTGCGAGTGGAGCAGTGAACCATGCTTCCAGATAAATCGTTACGATAAAAACCGATACATCTCGGATCGCCGGATATTAAGTTTTCGGCATTTCGAAACTGTCTCGGAACAAAAATATTTTCAAAGAATAAATAGCTTTGGACACGAAACGTGTATGATGCATTGCACTCGGTGAACGTATTACGACTCCTTGCGATGAGATGGTTCCGAGAAATAATTTTTTTTAAATTCAAAAGCTCCTTGTAATCTGCTCGAGGTTGATCCCTTCTAATGCCTATTCAAAAAATGAATTTATTCTCGTGATATTCTCCACAGTTACAACGCTCTGTACTTTTTTATCATCGATTCGATGTGAAATTCCGTTGAATCCATTTTCGACCAGGAGTCTTTGAAACGTTTGAAAATAGGTTCATCTGTTCCAGTCGAGGGGGACTTTAATATTGCGTTAAAAATGATTTTCAAAACTATCTCGAAAATATGGTGTCGACATGGGAGGTATAAAATAGATTTCTCTAACATTTGTTCTAATAAAACCGCCGCACCATTCATGACACCCATGTTCGAAGCCGTTGTATCACAACAAAGAGCTTTTATCGAGCTCAAAGTACCCCACTCATCGAGAACATCATGAATGGCGTTTGCTTGCGTAACGCCTCTCCCATTTTTAAGTTTTGGGACACCTAACAGCTTCTCAGAATCACTGTTTGTTATCAAAACGGGTAGTCTCTCAAGCTTCTTACCGCTTTCATAATCAGGCAAAAGTTTTCCGTCCCAATGTAAAACAGCGGCTTGCAAGTCAGTATTATGGAGCATACTCTTTATTCTCATGGACCTCATTTCACGCTCATTTCACACTTTCTCTTTATTGAGCTCCGATTAACAAGCAACGCATTTAAATCGAATCCAAGAGACTGAGCTACAGAAGCGACTAAATGAACGGCCGATGTATCAGAGACTTTGGACCTATCAAGAACCGCGACGAATTTGTCATTCACCACATCTATGGAATATATGTTGGTATATTCCATAGATGGTCTTCTGTGGAATAATTCGAGAGTGTGCCAATGGATTTTTGTGACAACGATCTCATCTGGAAGAAATTTTTATCGTTATTACATATCTTTGCTGATTGAGGATCAATGAAAAAAATGCCCCTGAATGAAAAAAAATGACGCCGCGGTTTACAAAATATGGCTATAAATTTAATTTTTTTAAATAAATTTAAAAAAAATTAATTAAAAATCTAAAAATAAGCGCCATTAGAAATGTGAAAAAGAAGCCAAAAAGTATTACGACATTTTTCGATAGCGCCCCTCAGTGTAAATGTATGGCAATCAATATATCTAAATGGCAAAAAAGCCAGTAGCGTATATGAAATTGAAGTTCAAAAAAAATAAAAATACGCACAACTAGGTAACTGATCCAAGAACAATAGTGTATTATGATATTTTTCCGAAAATGCATAAGTCAGGAAATAGAGGTTGCAAAAGGTCGAAATTTGCAAATGCAGAAATCTTCAGGGTCATAAAAAGATGGTTTGTCCAAGATATTCGGAGAAAAATTACCAAATAATGCTTTTTCATGTTCCATTCTTTCCAACCTTTGTAACGCATCGGTTGTTTTTTCGCAATTCTGCTGCCTCCATCAAATCATATGTGCTTTGGATATTCCAGATAAAACCGATACGACCAGGCTTCCTTTGATTTTGCAGAAATTTCGTTCTTATATCGTCGAGGCCTGCGAGCGCATCTTGATGGGCGATGTCAAAAAGGTCATCCAGTTTACCGCAAAATTCATCTTCCCTCTTTTTATTGCTTGGGGCATTAATATTTTTTCCCAATAGATGCCATTGTTGATGTAAATCCATCCGTTTCGTTACGCAGTTATAATCTTGCTTCGTTTTTAATCTGGCTTTTGTCCAAAAAATCATTATTTCACGCACGGCTAGTGCTGCACTTGTTTTTATATCAAAACTTGACACTCGTATGTTGAAAAATAAAACTTTTAAAACTTGACGAGTTGATGTTGAGTGAATGTTTTCTCGTAAACGCATTATGCGCCTAACCTAAATTGATGAAATATGGGAGAGTGCAATTGTTGGCTGTTGGAAACCGACTGCTGGGCCTCGAGTCGAAGCTCTAGGAACTCGGAGCTCGGAATCCAGCGGTGACAAGACCCTTTGTTCAGGCGCGTTGGTGTTACTCCGCGCGGATATCGTCCGGGCGCACTGCGCACATAGCGCGTGCTGGGCCGGAGGAAATAGGACTATGGTGCGTTGCAGAAAGAACAAAATTAACAAAGGAGACGTACCATTTCATATTGAGCTAATCTCAAATAGTTTATTTTGGATAATCTATCCAACTCTCGTTAACTTATGATCGAAAATCTTGATGCACTTTTTCTCACTACTATAATTGATTTCCAAAACATAATACGTATAAACATTCAGGACAAGCAATCAGAAGGCGAACGCGATACCGGGTTCTTGAAATTGGTTTTTGTGGGGGTGCGACGTGCTCAAACAGCAAGTGAAGCAGGAAAAACAGAAAAATTTTAAAACATGACATAATCGATTTGGCTGCAGGGGTGCCCTTGAATTTTTTACGTCATTAATTATTGTGTACAAAGAATTTCATATGATTTAAGACTACTCCGATTGAATTCTTTCGATATTTAACTCTCCAAATCACGTTTTTCAACTTTTTTCCGCGTTTTTCGCAACATACAGAGAATAAAGATGTGATTGATCTAGCCCAAAAATGTTCGTATCGAATTCCAAAAAATCCGACAAAAAGGTAACATTACTGTTAACATTTTCTGAGAATTTACGATGTTGTAGCTAATAATTAGGGCAACGGTAAAAAAAAATTAAATATCACGAAAAATCAATGCTTTTCTTACGAGAAAAAGTTAGGCTTCTTAGCGGTGGATAAATATGGAGGGAATTTTTCATTTTAATTCTGACATTTTTTAAAAATTATTTCCAACCAATTTGGCGGGTAAGACCATTAAAGTTCGATTTTGCCTTAAGGACAGGTCAATATATATATTAATATATATATATATATATATATAAAACTGCTAAAACTTTCAAGACTGCTAAAATGCCTCGAGTATTCAAGTACCCCACATCTGTCCATCGTACCCAAGGAGCTCGTAAACAAACATCGGACCAAAGTGGAGAGATCTTCGTTCCGAAAATATCCTCCGTAAAACTCGGAAGAAAGTCATACGTGGTACACCGAAGTCCGCGAAGTATAGAGCATATTCACCACCTCGGTTCACCTATACCAGCCATATTGACTCCACTCACTCACTATTTTCGTACATCGGTTACGAAAACATTTCTCGTACGAGAGGCCGTGACATCCGAAGTTTCGTGTACAAAAATGGCCCCTTCATGGATTTTGTATAGGCGAAGAGAGAATACTGATGCGCGTGCGGGCTGACGAAGCATCGAATGCGAAGGGACGACCAAACAAACGAGATATGCGCCATATCGTGTACGACATCGGTATGGAGGAGGAAAAATACTTTTTGCCTTTTGCGTTCGATACTTTCACATGAAAATCAGAAACGTACGCGTCGCGTTTGAGAGCGAGAGAGAGAGAGAGAGAGAGAGAGAGAGAGAGAGAGAGAGAGAGAGAGAGAGAGAGAGAAGCAGCGTACACACACACATACGCCAGAACACGAAGGAGATAAAAAGAAATCGGTATCGGTTTATACTTCGCGGTTCTATACGACCGGACGTGCCGCCGTTTGATGCACGGCAACGGCGAAAGGAGCGGGAGGCTGGCGAGGGGGATGATGGCGTACATAGAGAGAGATGAAGTGCGGGAGATGAGTGGAGGACAGAGAAAGCGAGACAGAGAGAGAGAGACAAAGAGAGAGAGAGAGAGAGAGAGAGAACGAACGAGCGAGGGACAGAGAGATACAAGGATGAAAAGCGGTGGGTAGAAAGAGGTAGAGAAGAGATATAACGGCGGAGGTGGGGAGAGGAAGGATTGACAAGAGAGAGGAGAGAAGATAGAGAAACACACACACACACACATATCGCGAGACAGAGAGAGGGACTGGTGAGTACTATCTCGATACTCCATCGGCCAGAAATCGATACAGGGATGGCCAAGAGGACTGGGGGACATCGGCGTTCGCCGAACAGGAATAGCGTAAAGGGGAGAAGAGGAAGAGAGGACAGAACGGAGAGGTGAATACAGGAGGACAAAGGAGAGGACGAGAATTTAAGGGATAGAAACGCGAGAGAGTGAGAGAGCGAAAGAGGGAGAGAGACAGAACGATAGGAACCCGTTCCCTTCGTCTGTATTTTTCACGAAAGCATTACGAACGCGCCCCCCGCAGATATCTCAGCATTCAGAGATTCTCAACTCACGTCGATTTTTATTTCGTACCGTAAATGTGAATATATATATATCCTTTTTGCTCTATACAACATTGCACCTCATCGATTATTGTAGATTCATGTAGATATGCAAATATATTTACATAATTTTTTTTTAATTTCCTAAGTTCCTATAGCCTTGCCGATTTTTTACGTATTACCCGTTCCCAATTGAACCCTTTCCTATCATTCCCTAGCCGCACTTCGCTAATCTACCGTAACGGTACCTCCGCAGCCAAATTTTTTGGAAAGTGAAAAATTTCGTCATATTAAATAATAATCATAATAAATTCATTCGTTAATAACAAATGAATTATGCAATTAAAAAAAATCCTACGTACTTCCATAGACAATGTATTTTTCAAGATATATTCAACATTTCAAGTAAATCGGTTGAACATTGTCTGAGTTATGTTTCCAACTTGAAAAATGCAGTTGTGAGATAAACGCTGCACAGCCGCCATTTTTCAATTTATCGATTCGAAAAAAAAATGTATACAGTCACTGATATGTATGATAAACACCCTTTTTTGTAATGTCGATTTATTTTGTAGTTTTTCTGAAAAAAAATCTCCATAAAGCCTATTTCTTCGGCCTCTAGATTGGCCTCACTCCTTAACCTACACTATACCGCATTTGCCGAGGATAGGGGTACAGTGTGGAAAACCCGTGTAGACGGCCCCATATGCTTCTGATTCTTCGTCGCACAGACGTTTTACTCAAGTATCTACAACAAGATCTCAAAAGTATTGGCCTTCCGCTGATTGGTTGATGAGACGGTGCACGGCTAAGTAGTCACCGCTCCGAGTATCAGCCATGTTTAACTCGAAGAACCTCCGGAGCCGAATCCCGAACGTCTATCCACCAGTGTCGGTTTATATATCTTTATATTTAAGGAAGCACGATGTTTTTTCTGAATTTATTTGAGGGCTACGATGATGTCGAAGTCTTCTGCAGAGCCATTAAAATTGACAGATAAAAAGATTGAAAATTATCAACAAACCAACAAATTTGAGATATGATACGACAGTGAATCACTATAATATATATATATATATATATATATATATATATATATATATATATATATATATATATATATATTAGACTGTTTCAAAATAAATCGATAATTTTTTCTTTAGCTTGACACAATCTTAAACTATATTTGGACATAAAAAAATAATCCTCGCGAAAGGGGGGGGGGGGTGGTCCTTCAAGATTTAGAGGTGCCTCATCGGACTTTTGTCTTTTTCATTTCGTTAATACGTAAATAATGAATTTGCATGAATAGAACATACATTTTTCTTGTTCTAAAATGATGAATATATTCTAAACTTATGTATAAATACTGAATATACTCTTAAAAAAACGGTCTTGGTTATAGCAGCAACAATTATCGGTCGACTTTTGAGTGATGAAGTTACTGATGTCAATTTCAGGCAGTGTTTGATACTCGCTATCGCGCAGGGAAATGCGCTTTTGATTTTTCGATGTACTCTGACGTGTCCTTAAGGCTATTAACATCTTTCGCATATATCTACATATCGTATATATATATACATTCATGTGTGTGTGTAATATACATATATATATATATATATATATATATATATATATATATATATATATATATCGACGTGAATTTCGATAGCAATCGATAGCAAACACGTGAACTCTAAGGCACCAATCTGTTTTCCGGTTGCAAAAATACAACTTTATATATAGATTGGTGCCTTAGAGTTTACGTGTTTACTATCGACATGGATAAAAAATTCACGTCGACAACGAGGAACAATTGGAAACTAAATAAATGGAAAGCATGCAAAATTGATGGTAGAATTAATTGATAGATTGATGATATCTTTATGAGTTCGCAAAAAATCTTGCGGCAATTCAGAGTGTGAAACAACATGTTTTTCTGTTATTACATATATCTCGACATTATTTTATGTATATATATATAATAATGTCGAATAAAATAAATAATTCGACAAAAGAAAATTAATTAATTAGAAGTAATCTTCATGTATATGAACGTACCGTAAAAAAACAGAAAGATAGAAAATTTATCGAGGAAACTTGAAAATAACAATAAAAATCGAGTAAAAGAAACGAAGCGAGAGAGAGAGAGCGAGAGAGAGAGAGAACGATTGTTTATTCTAAAATTTTTGTTCATTATTGCTTATTGTTATTTATATGATTGTTCATTTTATATTTATATAATTTTTTAATATTTACTGTTTATTATCATGTTCAGTTTACTAGATCAGCGTATTTGTTTCTTGTTTTATGTTTATTATTTAGAGAGAGAGAGAGAGGGAGAGAGAGGGAATTCGACCATCGATACTTCCAAACACAAATCGACAATAAAAAGCAAAGTTATGGGGAGGGGGGATGGTAACTCGCCTCAATTATACCGAATGCCCGTTGTTGTATAAATATTTAACGAGTAGTGCGCCATTACACACGCCTCCCCTTGGTGCTTTTCTTTCCTTGGATGTATTTGCGACCTATATTGGTCGCAAATACTACCCTCGTATATCCTACAGATATACGTACATATATACGTGGATCGAGCTTTCCACTTTGTGGATTGACGTGTGAGTGAATCGAGGCGTGTGAGAAAATTGTTTAAAATCGTGGAAGAGACACGAGAACCATCGTATTCCATTGGCCCCAACCAGCCCTTGCCCCCCCTGCCCCTCGGGCCCATGTCTCTGGGCGTAGTATTGGCACAGAGGAATACTCGTGTGATCGATTACTCGTCATCCAGCGTGTGAGGGCTGATGTCCCGAATTCTGGCCTACCCAATCGTTGTTAACTGGAGAGATCGAGCGCATTGGAGCATCGTGTTATTATTATATATATATACACACACTCACACATAAATATATTTAGCGAGGGTCCAGACAAACACAAAAGCACATTCAGGCCGTACGTCGTTCAGGAAACTGGCGAACATAAATGTTTAATTCGTTGTCCTCGCGTTGTCTTTTTTGAACGAACTGTGCTTATTGGGCATTGATAGAGCAGGGAAATCCAAGCGAACGAATCGAGCCCGAACAAACCCAATAGCCATCCTCAACGGTCTTTAACTGCGATATGGAGCGGAAGTCGTACAGCAAGAAACACCAACAAACAACCAAATAAAAACAAGATTTTTTTAAAAACTATTTATCCGAAATCCGACATCCGAAGAACCGAAATTTTGGAATGTGGCATTTGGAGGTATTCAAAAGTATATATACAGTTGTAAATTATTATTTTTAAAATAAATATAATAAAATACAAACGCAATTAACGTATATGTATGCCTAATATGTACGTAGGCACGATCGAAAAAGAAAATGCAGGATATACCTATATCTATTTGATATATTTTAAATTTATTACATTTAAATGAAAATTATTTACTTTAATGTATGTAGCGGCAATCTGTATAATCCGATATTTTATAGAATACCAAGGCATTCTTGCGTAAAACGTTCAAGCAATGTATAAAATACTATTTATTCAATACTCTACCTAGGCATTCTATACAATACCAGATTCACAGCCGACAAAGTGTTCAATAGATACGGTTCGCGAGAGCGCGGGTATAACCCAAACAAACCCAAAGCAACCCAAACAAAATGTTATAATAGTTCAACATATAAGAATAAATAAATGTCGTTCTATTTAAACGATTTATTGAATTGATGATTTTGAGCAAACAAAAGATGTTTTATTTGTCAATCATTTGATACTTTACCTGATCTCCTAATGGCATTCTATGTATATATAATTCATTGGTATTGCATACATTACCTAGGTACAGTATGGAATGGTTGACGATAGATAAAATATGTTATACATTGCCTTGACGAACCCGGTATTGCATAGAATAACTAGATATTCTATAGAAAGCCTGCATTATACACATTACTGGTAATATGTACAATTAAACACCATATTAAAAAAAATTTACGACGTCGCAAAAAATAAAAAATTCGTATCAGAATATTGTTTTTTTTATTAATTTTTTGCTTTCTTTTCTCCAATATATTACATTTTTATTTTTATTTTTACATTTATATAAATTTATATATATTTGTATTCTTGAATAATTCATTAATCTTGAAATTCTCGATTGATTTAAGGAGCCAGTCCACTTTGAAAATTTCGAAAAGTCGCAAGCAAGCAAGACTTAAAGAAATCGACGATGATGAGCCATCAGAAAGGATTTTGTACGGTGCAGGAATTGCTGATTGAGTTTAGGTAATAGTTTTTCATAGTATAAACTTGAAACGCGTTTTTCTCGAAACAACGTTTTAAAAATCTAGCTCCATCGTATCTCTAAAACTAATAAACCGATTCTCTTGAAATTTGAACCACATATTGCAAACATGATTCGCAACAAGATGACCCTTGATGGTTTTAAAATTTTGATTTTTACTCTTTTTTGCAAAAAACTGAAAAAAAACGCGTTTTTTTAACTTTTTTTTTCGTTTTTCATCTGTCATTTTTTATTTTTTGATAAAACTTTATATCCGAGGGTCATTTTGTAGCTGGTGTCATACTGAATCTTTGATTTTTTTGTTTTCAGACAAGCCGTTGCCGAGTTGTGATGGAGCTACCTAGCCCACCTACTTTTATTTTTAGTTTTTGTACTTAAAAATGAATGAAAATGAAATAATTTTATTTAAAAATGTATCTCAAGACTTTATTTATCAAGCCCAACAACTTTTATATTCATATCTTTTATAAAATTCGCAAAAAAAATCACGAAAACCGCCTTTTTTCGTGGCGCTAAAGTGGACTGGCCCCTTAATAGTTCTTAAATCCTAGTATCGTATGTACGTGTACGTATAATGAATAAAATACGCAAATGAAATATTTTATATATCATATATAAAATGTGTGTGGGTGTGTATGTCTATAGGGGTGACTGTGCCTTGACGCCATTGAAAAGAAAATGTTGAAGGTATAGATATATATATACATTTATTTATATAGACAGGACACGAAGGCCTTGCACTGTAGGACCACGACCCTCTTGCACCTCGATCGCTGCCAATTCTCTATTGTCGTTGGCAACGCTCCATTTTGCCACGATTGCGAGAGTTTCCCTCCTCTTAACACTACGAGCGATATAGAGCAGCGGGGGATCGTAAGGGTCTAATGCACGTGTCGCGCATGGTCATATACGCAAAGGGCGCACACATAGCGTCAGCCTCCCTCGGTCCTTTCGACTCTTGGTACGGAAAACTTTTATATTCGCGTGTGAAAAATTTCAAAAGTACCAAATAGAACCATGCATTTTATTCAATTTTTTTTCGACGTTGTAGTAGACGATGTTTTATAGTCACGCAGCGCGGGGAGCATTTTCTGGCAACCATGTTTTTGGAGTTGATTTTTTTTCATTGGGGAGGGGGGGGGGGTACTCTTAGGCCAGGACAACATTTATAATTTTCGAGGTTTTTTTTTAAAGGACTTTCTTCACTTTTTAGACTTTCGGTATGTTTTATTGCTACTTTTGGCAGTTACATGATATTTTTTTATTAATCTGTAAAAATGGTTATGGTATGGTCTTTTAAACGGGTTGCGGTGGATGTTGTCAGACGGCGTGACACGTAGCTTCGACGGGATTAATCCGAAACAAAACCAACGAAGATTTTTCTTCCGTCAACACTCATACGCAGAATACGAACCAAGAAAAAAGGAAAAATCTTGAGAATCGATGAAATGGTACGCTTTGAAACGGAAAGATTGAAATTGCCGAAAAAAACGCTCCATTTTGTAAATGAAAAAGTATATTATTTTTTTTTTTTTTTTTTTTTTTTTTTTTTTTTCAAAATATTTAGGGTCATAATTTAAATTAATATCTAAAAAGTATTTTTTTTTCAAAAATATTTTGGGTCATGTTTTACATTATTATCTAAAAACATAACTAAACATTTTTGGAAAAAAACTTTTTCATTTACAAAATGTAGCGATTTTTTTCGAAAATTTCAATCTTCCGTTTCAAAGCGTACCTTTTGATCGATTTTCAACATTTTTTCCTTTTTCTGGTATGGTCTTCTAACCGGCATTTTCAAAACTAACGTGCCTATAGGTAAAAAAAACTAATCGGTCCTGATGAATATTGGTATAAATCTTTCTAACATAATAATGTTAAAAACCATACCTCCCAAATAAATACAAAACTAATGTTAGGAGACCGCCATTTTCAAAGATCAATAAAAAAATACCATGTAACGACCAAAAGTAGAATTAAATATATATACATATATATTAAACTGATTAAAAAAAAAATCCTTCTGGATTCTTGTGCTGCTGTTGCGCACTAATGAAAGAAAATTTCCCTAAAAAAATGGGCGCGATCACTCAATTTTTAGAGGTGGCTATCTCGACTTTTTATTATTTTTTTTTCGTCATTTTACTTAAAAAATATGATCATGGTATTATACCGAAAATAGAATGAATAAAGAAAATAGTATGTTTCACAGCTGTTTTGCGACGAAGAAAAGTATGTCGCACACACATTGAATCCCTAGAAAACAAAATCGAAAATATTATTATGAATCGGTAAATAAATTGAGCCCAAACAATATTTCAAACGCTGTTTAATAAAACATAATAACTTATTATTATGACGACTTCTTTTCTCACCGATAATTCAACAAAAACTTATAATAATAATGAACTAAATAATACAAATATTATTACCGCAACCGTAACGTAACGGTAAGGCTTTTACGCTTCCTATTCATTGTTGAACAGAATTTGCAATCGATTCTTTTTTATTGCAATTTAGAAAGCGTTGTCGATGTAGCCGGACCACTTGCAGCAAGTACTGCTTTTCGTCTTCTTTTTTTGTTAAGCTATTATTAAAATTTTCGACAAGAGCTACGCCCCTTTCAGCGACATCGTTAATTACTTTTAAATTTCGCACTATTTTTCGTGCATTTTTGTAACCTTCGTTCATTTCCCATAAGTGGGGATCGAAGTTTAGAAAGCTAGTATCGAGTTCCAATTTCTCAAATAAAATCATGAATTTCTGGCTAACGAATTCGCTAATATCCTTCGAAACCAATGATTTTAACTTGTGTTTTTTTTCAAGACGACGCGTTTAAAATTTCCCGGTGTAGTGTGGCGATGTTTAATATTGTGAATCATGTTCAGCTTAGTCAATCGTGGGATTGCGTCGTCGAAAAAAGATAATGCAGCGAGGTCCGCGGACATGTACCACAAATGCCTCGCAAATTTGGTAATAGCTACTTCGGTAACTCGGTGATTGATAATTTGATTTATTACAAGAGCTTTCATTAAACTCAGGTCGTGATAAGGTGCTTCGACTGCGAGGGGAGCAGTGAACCATGCCTTTAGGTAAAACATTGCGATGTAAATGCAAATTTCACGGAGATTAGATATTTCGTGTTTTGGTCCCAGTTGTTTTTTAAAAAGAAAAATTTTCAAGCAATAAATTGCTTTAGCAAGCCATCGGGCATGATGCATTGCTCCAGGATATTTGAACTGGATACCACGAGGTGGTACACCGCCCAAAAAAATACATGCCAGCTCCAGAAGTTCGCGATAGTCATTTCTTGGTTGAGTTATCTAAAATAATTAAATAGTAGTTGAAAAACGATATGAATTTTTTTTTAAATTCCCTTGCATGTAACGAAAACGAAAAATTTGGTGAAAGATACTTGGAGTTGATGGAATATGAAATTCAATATTTTATCTTTTTGGTAATTCAACGTCTTCACAATAATTCCATCTTCCAATCCTGTTTCAAATGCTGCGATATTAATCGTATTCCAATTGTCCTTGAACCGTTTAAAAATTGGCGTTGTTGGACCAGATGCGGCTGGTCAAAAAATTTCAAACACACCTCTCAGGACTAACTCGATAATGTGATGGCGACAGGGCAGATAGAGCAACGGTGTACTCCAGTTCCTTTCGAGCAGTGCGCAGGTTCCATTTGAGGGGTCTTTCAATTTATAAATCACTTCTTAATACAATTATTATGCGCTATCGGTTAATGAACAGTACTGAACTAAAAAACGAAATAAGTTTAGTATAAAAAAACAGTAGTTTTTTTTCTTGGCGGAAAAATAAATCTTCAACAAAATTAACACGCGGCAAAACGTTCTATATAGATGGTATTTTAAGGGGTTACCCCCACTTGCAATTTTGAAAAAATCGATTTTTTTTATTACATTTTTTTGAAGTATAAGTATCTGAGAATATGTCCTGAAAATTTCAAGTCGATCCGAACAAAATTGACTGAGATATGAGCGTTGAAAGAGAAGAATCCGTTGTGTAAACGACCGGAAATTGAAACTTTAAACGCGTTTTTCTCAAAATGGCATTTCTGAAGTCGGTGACCAAGATTACTCGAACACTAATGAACCGATCTTCTTGAAATTTTGCAGGCTTATTTAATACATAAAAATGTAGTCTTTAATCGTTCGATTTTTTTTTCGAAAAAAAAAAATGGCCGTTTTATAGCCAAAAAACGGCCGTTTTTTTTCGTTAAAATCGAACCATTAACTTTGACTGTCCGCCATTTTGTGAAAAATGAATATTTTTTACAATCCTTCGATTAAAGACTAGTTTATACTTATATTTGACTAAATCCATCCGCATTTTTTTTCAGATGATCCACTTCGCCGCAATGTTGGTCATCGCAAACCGTGTATAGAAAAACATTATTTCATTGACGGCCATTTGCCACTAAACAATGTAATATTTTTCAATAAAAAAATTACTGAAAGTTCTTCAAGATGTGTTCTTTAAGATGGTATATTGATCGATTAAAAAAGTTTTGTAGTTTTCTTTTAAAAAATTCATGAAAAAGGCCTTTTTTTGCGCTACAAGTGGACGTAACGCCGTAAATTTACGCTCCTTCAATATTTGTGACGGCAAATTCTTTTTAACCCGATTTTTTAAATGTTTTTTCCAGACTTGACGGAGTTTAATCAATTTCACGATTGCGTTATTCGATCGACGCGTTGGAATTTCAGCACATTTCCATTGTTCGAAAACTTCTTTGATCGTTTCGTGTGCACTTCGACGTATGGTCAGTTTTTCTCTCTTATGTTTGTAAAAGAACAAACTCAAAACTTTCCGACTTGACGGTAAATGATGGGTACGTATTTTCGGAATTTCCTTGCCGAGTGGCCAAATTGTGTTGTCTTCGTTTTTCCGAGCCATTGTTTAAAATTGTATTTAATTGAGTCACATTGAAAAAAAATAACACCACTTACAAATGCGCTGCGCCAATACAAAATGGCGCCGCGGATGCGCAGTGACATGCGCAGTGGTATGCGCAGTGGCATGCGTGAATATAAATGAGTTTGAAGAGAATATAAGTGTAACATTTTGAAAATGTAAATACACGATTTATGAATAAAAGCTTATAATTTAATTTTTCGTAAAAAGTGCGAAATGTTAATGCGTATAAATAAATCTACATGAATGACGAGAGTAGTATAGACGCCATTATTGATCTACCTAGATTTGAATAGTGAATATTGCAATCTTTTCAAATTGTCAGAGTTTATTTTTGTTACGAAATAGCTGCTGGATGTGATTTTTATCCGTAACCCGAAGCCATAACTATGCTTAAATGCAATACGTTCGTTAAAAAAAATTCAAATACAAAAAAGTCGAGATAGCCACCTCTAAAAATTGAGCGACCGCGCCCATCGTTTTTGAGAAATTTTCTTTTATTAGTGCCCAACAATAGCACGAGAATCCAGAAGGAAAAAAAAATAAAAAATTGTTGAATCAATCTAATATATATATATATATATATATATATATATATATATATATATTATATATGTATTACTCAGAGGTACGGGGTCCTTTTCCTTTTACTATCCCCTCCTCTATTCCTTCCATCCCTTCCCACATTCACAATCCTTCCAGAGTTCCCTACATTCCTTTCAGCGTTCCCCCCCAGAGCGTTGACCGCAGCCACTCTTTCCTAATGCACTACTGTACCGCATTTGCACGAGGGCCCAGGGAAACTGCGGAGAACCTGGACCGATACAGGCGGCTATATTTGGCTGAGTTTCAGTTGGATTACCATCAGAAACTCAGACAAACTGCCTCCCACTCAGAGGTTGACGCGCAAACCAGTGCACGGGCAACCGGTCACCGCTCCGAGTATTGGAAGCCTCCAATGCTGCTTAACTTCAGTGACCGCCGAGCCCGCACACCGATCGTGCACCCATCTCTGTCGGTTCAGTAATAAAATATACCTTAAGTCTAAAAAATGGTGAAGAAATATTTCCTTTAAAAAAAATCATGAAAATCGGTTATTTTTCTCCTGGCTTAACGAGGGAGGTCTAGTTAGAATTTTCAAAAAATCGATTTTTTTTCCTTTTCTAAAAGTATAATATCTTACGAGTATTTTCCGACTAATTGAATGTAAATCAGACCATTATTCGCCGAAATACATAACTTTGCAGGACGCCGTGTTTGAGCCATATAAAGTAAAAACAGGGAGCGTACTCAAAACTTTAAACTCGTTTTTCTCAAAACCATGTTTTCGAAGTCGGTGATCAATGTAACTCGAGAACGGCTTTACCGATCGGGTTGAAATTTATATCACTTCTTCTATACATAGTTTTCCTCCGGATGAACGAAGGATTTTTTTGGACAATTATTTTTTTTTATAGTCAATTTTTGTAAGTGAAATTTTGGTCAAAACAACACTTTTGACTTTCAACGTCCGCCATTTTGTGAAAAATGGAAATTTTTCAAAACCCTTCGTCACAATCAGAGCATTATATCATTAACTAAAGATTCCCCCTGTTTTGTTGGTTTCAGATAATCCATCACAGCGTGAGAGTGATCACCGCAAAACCTGTTTTTTTTTGCAGCGTCCTCGGCCATTGATACATATCGGCTTATTTTGAAACATATTTCTTTTAAAAAATTACAATTTTTACATTAAATATATACCTTTTAAACGGAAGAACTTTTGTTGTAAATTATTTTGTCGTTTGGCCGAAAAAAAATCGGATAAAAGGCCTTTTTTTAACGTTCCAACTGGACCTCACTCCTTAAGGCCTTAGGCCATAGTAACGGGTATAAAATCATGTGCGAATTTAACAATTTTTTTATTTGAAAAAGTGATTCACACATTAAATGAATTACACATCTATTTAGTATGAATATTAAGCTGTTAGAAAATATGTATTTTTTTTCTATCGATGTACAAAATGGCCGACTAATAATATTTTTTTGTTATCTTTTTTTAGGCGCTCCGCGGCGTGACGTTTAGCATCCACAATTTTTATCTATAACAAAAAACAAAAATTCTCGACAATCTACATTCAAATACCCAGAGAAGTACGTACGGAATTTCAAAACTATTGTTTTATTCAAAAGTTGTAGGTATTTGAACTTAAGAAATGAATTTTCAGTGAAAAATTTCGTTATAACTGCTCATAAAATGAAGAGTTTTCGATTAATAAGAAATTCCGTACGTACTTCTCTGCGAAATGCCTTTTAAATTTGAAGTAAATCGAGTGAGAATTGTTGAAGTTATTTGTCACACCAATTGGAAAAAAGCGGTTTCGAGAAGTTTCGAGTGTTCGGGCATTTTGTACATCGAAATATATGTGTATGTGTATGTGTGTATATATATATATATTTTCTAACAGCTTGATATTCATACTAAATAGAAGTGTAACTAATTTTATGAGTGAATCACTTTTTCATACGAAAAACATATGTTAAATTCGCACATGATTGTATACCCGTTACTGTAGCCTAAGGCCTTAAAGGTATCTTCCCCCTTAAGAAGTGCGGGAGAATCGAATTTTGGAGAGCATCGAGGCTGCAAGAAATTCGCGTTTCCGCCGAGGAAGAAATTGTCTCGGGAGTCGGGTCGAGCGGGGGAGAAAGATAGAGAGCGACCGGAAGTTCAACGTCTTTACGCAAGGACTTCGACTCACCGCTGCGTCATTGTCCATCCAAGTGTTTCCTTTTGAAAAATTCTCGCCCCTATTTGGTCGCTTCGTCCAAGCTGGTACTAGAGGGACAGGGAAAGTGACGAAATTCTTTTTTTTGCCCTTTCTTTTTATTCCTCCGGCAGGACGAGTGTACTCGAGGACAACGAGCCAGGTGCTCGCGGAGGAGAAAATTTCTGGCGATGTCTTGGCGCGCGAGCGCGCGTCCTTACAACACTATAAAACTCGGCTCCCCCGTTGGCTGAAGCCAATTCTCTTATTTCACTTGGCAACTTTCCATCTGTCGGCACACACGGACGATACTCCATATTATCGCACGCGGCGGAGGGAGCCATCTCTTCAAAAATCATTATTGTTGGATCCGAGTGGACGTTGAATTGGCGAACAACAAAAAAAGACTATTTCGATCCGATAAATTATTTAGCCGACGAGCGATAACTCCACCGAGAAATTCAGTCAACTCGAATAATTTTGTGAATAATTGAATAATTCTTTAAACGTTAAATAAGTGATCAATTCTTACATTATTGAATAATTGATTAATGCTTAATTTTTTCAAGCATTTATTCATTTTTTAATTCTTGAATACTAAAGTAGGTGACTAATTCTTGAATTCCAGAATACTTCATTCATTCTTAAATTCTCGAATAATTGATTAATTCTTAAATTTTATAGTAATTAGTCGATTCTTCCGTTCTCGCATAATAAAATACATCTGAAATTCTAGAATAACATGATAATTCTTGAATTCTCGAATAATTTATTCATCCTTAAGGGGTCATCTCACTTTAGACGCTAAAAAAGGCTATTTTCATGATTTTTTTGGATAGGTTTATATTATAGATATCGATGTAAAAGTTGTTACACTTAATAAATAGACTTTCGAAATAAAAACATAAAAAACATATAACATAAAGAAAAAAAATTATGTATTTAGGTAACCCAAACAAACTCTAAACGCGTTTTTTTCGAAACAACGTTTTTCCACGGCATGTTGATAAAATATTTGAAACTACTGAACCGCACTTCATGAAATTTTAACCACATATTCTTTATAACTATAGCTATAGCGCATATGAAGGATTTTTTTAAACTTTGATGTTTACTATTTTTCCCAAATACTGTGAAAAAAAACAAGTATTTTTCGTCTATAAATAGGGACTTAAAAAAATAAATAAATAAATATAATGTATTTCGAAAGTGTATTTATTAAGTGTAAACAGAGATGGGCATACTCGAATACTTTTAGTATTCGAGTAGGAAAATAATACCGAATACATGTCACACGGATATTCATTTTTTTTTTTCAATAATGAATCTACCTCGATTCAGTATTCGTTCTCAGAATAAATAATGAATCCAGTTGGATTCAGTATTCATTCCAAAATTAATCATGAATCCAACTGAATTCAGTATTCATTTCAACGTGAGTGATGAATCCAATTCGATTCATTATTCATTCCGTATTCGGATATGATCTAATTGAATAATCTGGAAATATTGACAGAAAACATGTTTATTCTATTGAAACATTATCGTCCGATTATATTATATTTACCCAAGGGAAATCGCGCTCTTAGTATCTAGTAACTGAATGGACGGTAGAAATGGGACATTATATTTGTTCCATTTCCATTGTCCATTTTTCCAGATTCTTCAATTTGATGATATCCGAATACGGAATGAATACTGAATCGAGTTGGATTCATTACTTATGTTGAAATGAATACTGAATTCAGTTGGATTCATTATTCATTTTGAAATGAATACTGAATCCAGTAGGATTCATTATTCCTTTTGAAATGAATACTGAATCCAGTAGGATTCATTATTCATTTTGAAATGAATACTGAATCCAGTAGGATTCATTATTCATTTTGAAATGAATACTGAATCCAGTAGGATTCATTATTCATTTTGAAATGAATACTGAATCCAGTAGAATTCATTATTCATTTTGAAGTGAATACAGAATCCAGTAGGATTCATTATTCATTTTGAAGTGAATACAGAATCCAGTAGGATTCATCATTCATTTTCGGAATGAATACTGAATCCGGTGGGATTCTTTATTCATTTTCGGAACGAATTTTGAATAAGTTTCTATATTATTCATGAATAAAAAAAAATCGAATATGCCCAACCCTGAGTCTAAACACTTTTATATCAATATCTATAATATGAACCCATCAAAAAATTCATGAAAATAGCCTTTTTTAGCGTCTATAGTCAGAAGACCTCTTAAATTCTTCAGTTCCAGAATAATTGATAAGTTCTCAAATTCTCGCATAATTTATTCATACTTGATTTCTTGAATTCTTGAATAATTGATTAATTCTTAAATCATCGAAGAATTTAGTAATTCTTAAGTTCTTGAATAATTGATTAATTCTTGAATTTTAGAATAATTGATTAATTCTTAAATTCTCGAATAATCGAATACCTCGTCAATTCTAGAATCGTTGACTAATTCTCAAATTCTCGAATAACTTAATAATTCTTAAATTCTCGAACAATTTAATAATCCTTAAGTTTTTGAAAAATGTATTAATTCTCGAAGACTTGAACAATTTATTAATTTTTGGATTCTAGGACAAATGTTAGGCCACCAAATTGTACTCTTGAATCGTTAGATGGAAATCAGCCGCTCGAAGACGGGGTGTCGGGATGTTTTCCAATTACGAGTAAATCTCCAACTCGGAAATTACGAACTTTATGAATTTAAGTTCATTATAACTAGGCGACATTTGCTTTACAAAATGTTTAATTTTCCGTGAAACCGATCTCTTCGATTGCCACCCGAATACTGACTTTTGTCATTCGATCTACTTATTGTTTCCTCGGTTTTTGCGATCCGTAACGTTCGAGTCGTAAGATGCCGATTCAGCGATACTAGTCGCCAAAGTCGTTTCGATGGTTTGTACAGGGTCATGCATCGAATATTTTCGTTGCTACGCGCCTTAAGATATGCACTAAATTCGAAGCACAGGACATTTGATTAATTTTACAATTCTCGAATTAAATAATAATTTTTAAAATACTTTAACAATTTATTAATTCTTAAAATGTAGAATGATTTATTAATTCTCCAATCCTCGATTCATCCATTAATTCTTAAGGCACTATACCAGTGTGACACTTTCAAAAAATCGATTTTTTTTTGCATTTCTCGACAGTTTATACTTTCAAGAATATCATTATCATTTGTATAATTTATATCAATATCATTTTATCTTTGGCATTGAAAAAAACGACCATTTTATAGGCAAGAAAACAGACTTTTTTCATAACTACGCCATTTTGTTAGATTTTGATATGTGTCGAAAATCCTACGCCATTGTACAGGAAATACCTTCCAGTTTAACATTTTTTTCCTTTTTCATTTTCAGCTACTCAATCGGCCGGAATCATGTCAGCAGTGGAGGAACTTTTTTTGCCCCTCCGAAAGCAGCGCATAAGTCGCTTGGATCTCAATATTTTTCTATGAAAAAATTATGTAGTAGTAGTAGTTTATTCCTCTTGTACAGCTTTTGCTTTTTTACATCCTCCCGACTCTCGCCTTATCTTCTAATTCTTATATCTAAATCACAATTCTTAAACTTAAACTTAATGTAACCCTAAAGGCTACGCGATATATTAACTCTGCTACGTTCTTCTCCTTTCCCTTATTCCTCGCACGTCACCTCCTCACTGTCCCCTTCCTCCCCTTCTAGGTGCTCCTCGGCTTTTGCCTTTTTTAATTTTGCGAATGCCCTAAGGTATTCGCAGAGTACCGTTCTCGGTTTTCCCCTCAGCGTATCGTTTGTCCATTGCTCCAACTCCTCGCCCACTCTCCCTCCCCTCCAATCATCCACCCCCCTCACCCAGACTTCCTTCATCCCGTTTCTCGCTGTTTCACACTTCCAGATATGTTCCAGACCTTCCTCCTCCTCCAAGCATATTTCACAGGTCCAGTTACCGAACCCTCTTTTTCCAACTTTCCCCACATTTCCGCATCTCAGTCTTGCCCACTGCTCCTTCACTTCTCCCCCCGTTTCTTTATCATTCCAATACTCCGCTCGCTCGCACCCCACCTTTATCTCCTTGTACCATGGGCAGAAGGAGGAACAATCCGCTTTAACCCAGTCTCCCTGCATGTCCTATTCCCTTTTCCTTTCTGTCCCCTCCTTTAGCCATTTCCCTATCCTTTCCCAGCTTCCTGCGCTTAACCATATCCCGTCTATCACCCTTCGATCTCCCACCTCCCCCATCGCCTTCTTCAGCTCCTTCCCCCACCTTGATAGGTGCCCATTCAGGACATTCCTCATTTCCTCTCTGAGGCAAATCTTTGGCCACCTCCCGTCTTTCATTTTCAAAATTTGGATCAAATAATCTCCCGCCCTTCTCCGTGCCTCCACTTCCACGCTCCTCCTGCCTGCTTCCAGCTTCCAGAGATAGCTGGGCGTATTTTTTGCCACTCCCAGCGCCATTTTCACCAGTTTTCCCTGCAGTTTCTCTATCTCTTCCCTTCTCTTCCATCCCCAAATCTCGACTCCGTATAGCGCTCCCGCTTTGACCAGTGAGTCAAACAGCTGTAGCCGTTCCTTCAAGCCATTTACCTTTGCCCTTTTCATTACCCCCGAAAAAATTATGTAATATAGGTCAAATATAGCCAAATATATTCTTAATTTTCCGAAACATTCAATTGAGTACTTTTCTTCCAAAAAATTCTCGAAAATCACCCAAATTTTCAGCGCTCACCCTGGTATAGCCCCTCCATTCATTCATTCTCAAATTCTTGAATAATCTATTAATGCTTAAATAATATTTAAATAATTTATTAATTCTTAATTTCTTTAACTTTTTCATTAATCCTCAAATAATGATGAATTTTTTCGGCGTTGGTGAAAATCAAGGCTCGAACATTTGAAAAATGACAGAACTTACCGGTCAGTAGAATTAGCAGCGAGGTCAGATCCATTCCCGATGTACCGAGTGTTCCGAATCCTCGTCCTCGTCCACCCTCCGAATCCTTGCCTACACACCTTTGCTCACTGACACTCACTCTTTCGCGACAATCCTCACTGCGAGTCAGCGCATTCTCGTAACTGTCCTGGAACAAAAAGCGGAACAATATGATAGGGTGAGTCGAAAGAAACGGGAAGAATGGCCATTCGGTACAATATAAAGGATATAGGAACTTCTATACAAGAGAGAGAGAGAGAGAGAGAGAGAGAGAGAGAGAGAGAGAGAGAGAGAGAGAGAGAGAGAGAGAGAGAAATAGAGAAAGGGAGAGAGAGAGAGCGAGAGAAAGAGCTTGAGAGACCAGAACACGAGGGATATCGATAATCTGGAACTTCCGGTTTCCGAATCTGTCTATTCGAGTGCAGTGTCCGTTGCAAGATCGGAGCGTTCGGCCCCGCGAGACTTGTTACGAGTTATGGGTCCCGGAGGTACCATGCTCGATGGGTCGATGAACCTCGCAGATGGGAATCGTGGATGTGTTTGTTTAAATATATATACACACACACTAGGCGCAAACATTAAGGGGTCTTCTCACTTTAGAAGCTAAAAAAGGCTATTTTTATGAATTTTTAATAGGTTTATATTATAGATATTGATATAAAGATTGTTACTCTCCATTAAGTTTTTTATTTAAAAATTATTTATTTTATATTTATTATTATTTACATTCACTTAAATTATTATACAATTATTTATATATATATATTTTTTTATTGATGTATTTCGAAAGTGTATTTATTAATACACTTTTGAAATACATAAAAACAGTTTTTTACATGTATTTATGTAGCCCAAACAAAAATCTTAATCGCGCTCTTCGCGAAACAACGTTTTTCGACGGCTTGTTGATAAAATCTTCGAGACTGAAGAATCGTTCCCTTATGAAATTTTAACTACATATTCTTTACAACTATAGTTATAGCGCATATCAAGTATTTATTCCAATTTTGATATTTACTTTTTTTTGCCAAAAACGGTGAAAAAAACACGTTTTTGTTGTTATTTTTTCGAAAAATGTCCGCCATTTCGTTATTTGGCATATTTTAAAAATATTTCAAATTAAAAAAAAATCTATTTCTAAAGTATATTTATTAAGTGCAACAACTTTTATATCAATATCTATAATATAAACCTATCAAAAAAATTCATGAAAATGGCCTTTTTTTAGCGTCTCAAGTGAGAAGACCCCTTACAGCATATGAAAAGGTATCCTAAATTTGCAGATCAGTTTCAAGAGGCTGTAACTCGGAAAAAAATAGTTGCAATTTGTAAAGAAACAAATTGAATCTCCAAGTTTCTAGTTTTCAAATCTTTAGTTCAACATTTTTTACCGTTAGCTGTTTTTGAGTAATCATAAGAAAACCACAGGGAAAAAAATCTCAAAACTTTTGCTTGACATGCAGAGGGTCCACGGACTTGATTAGATTTTTTTCCGTGATTTCACCGACACTGAGGTTGAAAATGTATTTTAGCAATAATCAATATGTTTTTGTATAAAAAAAATGTTAATTATTGTAAGGAAAAGAAGTGACGAGAAGTGACGAAAAGAAGTGACGAAAGACGTGTGAATGTGGTAAAAAAATAATAATTTTTTTTACCATATTCACAATACTTCACAATCGTCGAAAAAAATTTGTTTGCTTTTCTTCGACCGCTGCAACTGCCTTAGTTTTAATCGTCAATTTAAAAATGAATCGCTAAAAGTTGATGTACCTTCTAATGGATCGCTGTATTTTCTTCCCCAAATAAAAAAAAAAATATCTCGTCACTTTTTCTTACAATAATTAACATTTTTATGCAAAAATATATTGATTATTGCTGAAAAACATTTTCAACCTCAAAAAATTAATAAAAAATGAAAAATTCATCCTTAAGTTGATTTTTAGCAAAATCGACGAATTTAATCGTTCCGAACATAATGAGAAAAAAATCACAGCGCTTCAAAATTTTCAGGGTTTCTTTGGGATACTTAGAGGTTGAAAAGTCATAGTCAACACATCCTTAATCTATCCATTATTTGCAAAGTTTAGCCAAGTTAAGCGAATATCCCTGAATCCGCAATTTTCCACCTCGTTTTCAATCAACATTCTCGTACGGATTTTTTTTTTTAATAAATAATCAATAACTTCGACTTGTAATGGATACTTTGCAGTTTTCGAAACCCTCCCTAAATTTTCTGTACGACCATTATTTCCCGAGTAATTAATTACCAAAGTGAAAACTGACTTTTTTGCTTTGAATGACAATAACTCAGCGAAAAACCATCGTACAAGGCTCTTAGCCCACTCAAATTATAGAGGATAAAATTTCCTAAAGAAGCTCTGGTGAAATCACTGAAAAAATGTGTTGAAGTCCGTGAACCTTTTGAAAGTCACGCAAAATTTTTGAATTTTTTGGTTTTCTCATGATTACTCAATAACAGCTAACGGTAAAAAGTTTTTAACTCAAGATTTGTAAACTAGAAACTTGGAGGTTCAATTTGCTTTTTCGCTTGGTCTGCGACTATTTTTCTCCGAGTTACAGCCTCTTGAAAATGACCTACACATTTATGATTTTTTTCATATGCTTTATTTTTGTGCCTAGTGTATATTATATATATATTGTTTATAATTTTATTTTTATTGGATGACTGCATCAAAGGATACTACAATTCTAGAGCTCGGAAAAGGGAGTGAAATTAAACGATTTTTATGGATACCCTGTTTAAAAAATGAAAATTTCGTTTACTGGCCTTCATTTCACGTATCTTCAAGTATCTTTACCATTTGTTTTGCACATGATTTTGTAACAACATAAAAAAATGAATAAAAAAATGAGTCCTCCAGACGTGGCGCACTAACCCCACCGAGTACGAAAAGCAGAGGTCTGAAAAAATTCTCGATATTTCATGCAACTATACGTGTAAACCTCTTCCTCCATTTTGTGTTTGACGAAGCCTCATTATCGTTGCATTTTATATCTGCTGTGGATCACTGTCTCTTTCTCTGTCTCTTTCGCCCTCCCTCCCGCTTAATCCCTCTCGCCCTCACTACACGAGAGTTTCAACGAGGTGAGGGCTGCTCGAGTTGGTGATGAGCCGCGAGGACGAGGTCTCGTCGTCGTAACTGGGCGTGTTTGTGTATATGTGTGTGTACCCACGTCTCGCCTGGCTTAGGGACGTTCACCTTCTCGTTGATCTTTACTTAATTCACGACCTTTTCCGTTTCGTCTGGTTTGATATTTTTCTTTTTCCCTTCACAACAACTGTTTGCGATGACTCGTCGACGTTATTCCGAAAATTAACACACCTGAACAAACAAACCCAAATGGACAAATTCAACGAACAAACCTAACGAGCAAGTGCAAACGGACGAACCCAATGAGCAAGTCCAATCGGAAATCCCCTACGCACAAGTCCAAACGGACAAACCAAACGCAGAAGTCCAAACGGACATAGCCAAACCCAATGAACAATGCAGACAAAGCCAAATGGACAATTCCAAACGGACAAACCAAACAAAGAAATCTAAACGGACAAACCCAGATGAAAAAGTCCAAACAGACAATCCCAAATGAACGAATTATAGTGTATCGGCAGATCAATCATCACGTAGCTGTTGCAACCATACCATTGTCCTGCCCGTCATCTGTGCTTGGTTTTACGCAACTGTCTTTCACCTAGGGCATTTCAAATATTACTCATTTTTATCTTCTCTCTTGGTAGATCAGCGCCAAGCGTTATTGCAAATACAAGTCGTTTCAATCCAACCAGCCAGAAACATCGAAAGCACAACAACGCGTATAACTCGTAGTACCAGGAAGTCAGGAAGAATGCGAGAGGGGAGTAAGGGGGGGTTGGATGGTGCGAAGTTAGCGCGAGTCCATTGCAACGAATCCGGCGCCTCGCCAGAATGAAAGTCCTGCGACTCTCGCGTCCTGTTCCACCCTCCCGTTATGTGTATGTGTCCCAAGCTCCCGTCCCATTCTTCTTCCGGGTTGACCTTTTTTCCCTACTCTTTCGAAGCTCCCAGGTCGGAGGTTGGTTGGTGACGATGTTGGTAGCTTTGCTCCCCGGAGAATCGCCATTTTCGTTTGTATATTTTGCGGTGATCCTCGAGCGGAAACGGATGTCCGCACGGTGAAAAATGGCCGAGCCTCCGCGTGTACCTTCCGGATTGCGCGGTTGTATATATAAAGCGGAGTAAAATACACGAGCGCGTAAACATCGTGTGCTGTGACCGGGGGAAAGCTCTGACTCCGGTGTCCCAGCTAAGCCCCTTTTTGCTCAACCACCATCACCATCTTCGTCATCCCTTGCAATGGCTACGGAGAACCGGAGCTATCTCTCCTCGGCCCCGTGGCGAGGCCACCACCACATCTCCTTCGTCATCCATGAGGCTCCTGAGGTTCGCGAGAGATTGAGTGCCCCGAGAACCTTCACCACTGGAGGAATGACCCATGGAGGTTAGAGGACGAGAGTCTGAAGTCCATAGGGGAAGCAGTGAAAAACGCATTCACGAAAGGATAAAAAGTTCAGTTACAAAATTGTACCACCAGGGTCAATTTTGGGGATAACGGGTAACCGACCGATTCAGTTACCAGAGCACAAAGTTAAACGCGACACGACGATAAAACCTAAAAAAGTACAAATTGAACAGAAGCGACGAAAGGACTGATTCGTCTATGAAAATAGTCATGAAAACGTTTTCTGTACGGTGATTTCTGTAATACCGGAAACAGGAGCACGGAAATCGTAAGTATGCAAAAAATTACGAAAATCATTCACAGATGTAAACAATTAGCATTGAGATTTGTACGCTATATATATAAAACCAAACCGTTTATCTTAAACCCAAATTCATTGTTCCTAAAATCTAACTGCCAGTTCTCCCTTAGGGGCTGAACGGCTACTAAGGAGTTACATTTTTGGGGATGATGAATTTAGGGTTAATGCTAGTCTATCAAAGTAGATACCCACTGCAGTCCCGAATTCCTATTGAGGGTCTTGGCAGCTTACAAGAACAAGATACACAGAGAAATTGTCGACCTTGCATTCCTACTGAGCATCTTGCTAGCCTGCCAAAGAAGATACCGAAGGCAATTCTCCATTCCAAATTCCTACTGAGGATCTTGCTAGCCTGTCAAAGGAGATACCAAAGGCAGTTCCATCCCGAATTCCTACTGTTGGGAGAACTTTGCCGGACTGCCAGTGATGATACCTAGGGTAGTTGTCGATACGGAAACACTACTGAGGGCCTTGTTAGATATCCAAAAAGATCCCCAGGGCAATAGTCGATCCTCAATTCCCCCTGTATTCATATACTGATAACATAACCCAAAGTCCTGATAAGACCCACCACAGTGAGTTAACTGTTGGGTTCGATATGCCTGTCCTAACAATGTTGTAATTGTGCCGCTACTAATGCCATCAGTATATCAATAAACTTGAACTGGTAATCACCTCGAGGAACTTTCATGCCACATTTAGGAAATTCGCCTAACTTTCATGCCATGGTTTGCACTCATCATTACAGCATCGTCAATCGATGACAACCGGGTGGTCATTTCATTGAAAAAGGTTGACCAACTACGAGCATCGGTTCAACTATTTGCACTGGAAATCTGATTGTTTTTTAATTACAAATTATTCTCTATCATACATATGCCGATAATGAAAGACACTAGAAAAATATTTCAATTTAACGTCGTATATACCTACATGATTTGAAGTTTTGCCACAAACAGATGAATAATTTCTCATTTTTAGACACCCTTTATACTCTTTACACATAATCGATCACGAGACCAAAAGATGACCAGCGCGAACATTTGTGTCTACAGAGCATCGCGGAGCTACAAAGTTGCTTGTATCGTTATGATTGATTGATTTCCTCAACTTTCGACGGTTCAACGAATGAATTTCCATCACGGCCGATCCACGAGCACTACTCGTGTTATTCGAAACGATCTCGCCTCCCCGGTTCCGAAACGACTGCCGATAAATAATGGTGGACTTGATTTCTATTCAACCGAATATCGATCACCGACCGTCAATGGGAATTGATCTCGTTCCATGGCTCGTGTTTTACCCCCGATCCAGCCGAGAGCCCAACTTCGATGGAGTTGGGCTCTCGGCTGAATTGGTGGCAAGTCTTTGATCTTCGAGTACGTATTTGTTCATTTGAAATGAACGAGTGTAACGAGTAAATAAATATTGATCAGTACGACTCGATTTACTTGATGGATGTAGACATCCATATTTATATTTATCGGCGGAAGCTGTTGAAAAACAGCTATTCTGAGGGGAGAGAGAGAGAGAAAAGGACGAAAGAGAAAGGACGAAGGAAGAGAGAGAAAAGGAGAAAGGGAGAGGAGTCCTTAAGGGGTATGCACTGTGCAAAGAGCACCGGGAAGCCTACGGCAGATATCTCTCGGGTTTATCGACAAGTTTGAGAGAGAGCGAGAGAGAGAGAGAGAGAGAGAGAGAGAGAGAGAGAGAGAAATGCACCTCTCTAAGGTTTCCTTTAGTCCTTTTAAACCCTTCGGCATTTCGTTGCTACCTCTCCTCGCGGCCACTTCCTTTTTCTTTTACCTTTCATCGAACCGAATCTCGGGAACACGCCATTAGTCCTACCACAAAGATTCTTAAATCGACGACGGCTACGACGATCTCATTTCTCGTGTATATAGCTCGGACAAGAGAAATAAGAGAGGGAGAGGAAGAGAGAGAGAGAGAGAGAGAGAGTTACGCTCTACCGCTCTTATCTCACTCTTAGACGACGAAAGGTCGCCATTTACCGCCGAGGAAGTTTGAACGAGAGTCTGGACGCAGTTTACCCTCAGTCTTTCTTTTCCTCCTCGAATCACCCGATCAAAGAGGATGAAAAGTGCACGCCGGAAGCGAGCGGTAGAAAACTTTCGATAAGCGCGAGGACCAATCGAGTCCAGTGGTTTTTTCGAGCTCTTATCGTTCTTCCGAATTATTTTTGAAAAAAAACAACCCCTAAAAACGAAACCCCCGGACGTCGGCGGCGTTACGTTATCTACCGAGCATTAACGGGGTGAAGATTTGCGATATCGAATCGTTCGATTTATTCCCGAAACCGGAAAACACTGGAGCGAGCAACGCAGAACCGGAAGTAATTTATTGCAGTCAGCTCGGCAGGGAAAAAAATTGGCCGTTTGGTGAAAAGGCAGAGATTGATGATGTACACATGGGCAAAAATCAGCGGAAACGGTCGAAACAAAAGATTTTTTTAAATAATCAAAAAACTGCGCTCGGCCCACAAATTGTCAAAAAAAAAGAGGAAAGCAACGAAAAAAAATTAAATTCATCCATCCACTTGCGTTTGATCGTGGTGCACGGTCGCGAGTGGATGGTGGACCGGAAGTGAGCATCACTCGGACGTCACCCTCAGCACCGAAGACGAGACAGATGGAAAGACACGAGAAAAAAAGCTTGCGCGGAGTGACGCGAAGCTGCGCTTGTACTACTTCGTTGTAATTTTCTCTTCGGCTTCAACGTAAACGAAACGAGGGGAGAAAAGTTGACGAGATTTTCCACAATTTTCCTCGTTAGCGAAGAAAGCGGAACGGCAGTGGCGCGACGGACACTACGGCGGAAGAGTGCTGGGAGAAGAGAGTGGCGGCGGAAATAAACGACGATAACGGACACTGGGGTTGGAAAAAACGTGCCATAAAGAGACGTATAATTTGTTGCAAAACTGTTGGAAGAGTAATTGGATGATTGTTGGAAAAATTCACCCTATGTACTGCATTCCACTCGGCTTCGAAAGCCTATTGATGCAAAATTAGCCCCTCGATTCTATTTTTTAATTTTATTTTTAGCGAGATTGTGGCACATTGTGCGGGAGGAACTAGGGAGGGTTTGCACTACCACAATATGTGGCATTCAAGGCCTAAGACCACTCTAGAGGCCGAAAAAATAGGCTTTTTGGGAATTCTTTTTTTCAGAAAAACTACAAAATAAATCGAGATTACAAAAAAGGGTGTTTATCATACATATCAGTGACTGTATACAATATTTTTTTAAGCGATTAATTTCAAAATGGTGGCTGTGCAGCATTTATCTCAAAACTGCATTTTTTAAATTGGCCGGAAACATATTTCAGACAATTTTCAACCGATTCACTTAGAAAGGTTGAATATATCTTGAAAAATACATTATCTATGGAAGTACGTAGGATTTTTTTCATATTGCATAGTCCTTTTGTTATTAACAGTTATCTGACGATTTCTTAGGCAATTTTTTAGAAAGTGAACAATTTCGTCAGTTCATTATTAATAACAAATGAAATATGCAATATAAAAAAAATCCCACGTAGTTCCATAGACAATGTATTTTTCAAGATATATTCAGCACTTCAAGTGAATCGGTTGAAAATTGTCTGAGTTATGTTTCCGGCCAACTTAAAAAATGCAGTTTTCAGATACACGCTGCACAGCCGCCAATTTTGCAATTAATCGCTTCAAAAAAATTATTTTCTACAGTCACTGATATGTATCATAAACACCCTTCTGTGTAATCTCAATTTATTGTGTAGTGTTTCCGAAAAAAAATCCCTAAAAAGCTTATTTTTCGGCTTCTAGAGTGGCCTAACCCCTTAATTCATTTAGGTTCTATAAACGATCCGCAACGAAATTTTCGAACTAAAAAATTACGGATAAAGCACCCTTCAGTTTTATCATAGAGATATACATTTACAGATTTACAGATAAAGCATGCCTCATTATTTGTAATTTTTTGTTAATTACGTGATTTTCTCTTTTGTTCTAAGCTTTTTATTTTATTTTTGATATACACAGCTTATCAAAAATGAGAACGAGCTGCAAAGAAGATTCATGAAAATGAAAAAATTACACGGAACTCATGACTATCTATCAATTTTTGTTTTTTTTTATTCGTTTGGTCATTTCTTCATCCGTTTGTGCTTGTTTGGTTTTTTTTAATATGTAATTTGTTTATTTTTAAATTTTTTAATATTTCAAATGTTTAAAAAATATATTTTTTACGTTTAATTTGTTGTGTTAAATTTTTTAATATTTTAAATGGGATCTTTGTTATATTTATTGTAATTGGAATTAACTTCATGTCGTAATGCCCAATAGCCCACACTCCATTTCAGACTTCAAGCTGGAGCTCTCTCTCAACCACCCGCACATACATTGGCGATCACGACGATTCGAAGAGAAGAAAGAAAACTTGGAAAAATAATTCGCTATCGAGATATAGCAAATTTTTTAAGTTTGCACCTGTTTTTTTTTTTCAAGTCATGATAAATCCTGAAACAGTGGTAACAGTTCTTTTATTCGATCCAACTCTTGGCAAGAGTACAAAGAATTTTTCCTCGGAGTCCTCGAGGGAGATATTCGGATATACTTTTCTATCGAATGTAAGCTCGCACACGTTTTCATCCCCTTTCACACTGGTTAACGTAAGCCACTTTCTCGTTGACGCGCTGCTCTTAGTTGCTTCTTCTACTTCTTCTTCTTCCTCGGCTTTTCCTTTCTGGTCATAAGGGTCTGCCTTGGTACTCCACGTTACATCGAAGAAGAACAGTGCCTTGTGTGTATAGATTTTTGTTCCTCGATACTACTCGTGCGGTGTTGCCTCTTGGACTCCTGGGATCGGGATTCTCTAACGAAAAGTTTGGAAGAAAATTTCCTTACGAAAAATTGCGGGGCTGTTCATTCCCATCATTCGTGTAACGTAAGTGTGTGTGAAAATCAATCGATCTATTTATGTTTGATCCCTTAAAAGATATCGTGAATGTCTCACTCTCCGTTTTGATATAAGTTGCGAATAACAGCAACAACAACAATAAGAATGAATTATGATAAAAACAAAATCCTTATTATTTTTTAATTATTGTTAATAATAATAATCATTATTATTATTATTATGATAATAAAAATAATTACTAAATATCTTTTTTGAATGGCAATAACGAAGAAATATTTATTCTTGTTATTATTATTTGAAATAATGAATAATTATAATTTATCTTGACATTAATGATCACGATAAGGATGAAGATGGCAAGCAATTCAATAATAACAATCTTATTATCATTATTATTGTTGTAGTTGATGTATTATTAATATTGTTATTATTATTATTATTATTATTTTAAATATTTATTGTACATATTTTTGCTGTCCTTTCTTTGATCGGTAAAGGGAGCCGTAGTACGATGTAATGTAAAATTTGTATTCATTTACCATTTTTAATTATTCCAATTTAACTATCGTGTAGAATATATTTATCAGTTCTTTATATTGTTTCACTTACTGATGTTGTTATTCATAAATTTCGTCTAAAGTTGCATTAAGGCATAATAAATCTCATTCAGTTTAATGAAAAAAACTCTCTTCCTCGCCCCACATCGCTGCCTATCTCTCATAAATACGTGAGAACACCGTTCCCGCGAGCGAGAAATAAAAATGTAGGTTTCCGAGTCTCTGAATTGTTCGTGCTTGCCATCTTCAATTCAGCCGATTATCACAGGGAGTTACCGCGAGCCAACAGCCGCATGAGAGAGCCGAGACTCGAGAGGGAGAGGATAAGAGTAGGGAGGAGGTTGGTAGGAAAAAGGGAGGAAATGAGAGGGGACAGCTGAGGTTGAAGCCCAAGAGCAAATATTCGCGGAGATGAGTCGAATGGGATATATAAGGCAGGCATATGCTGTCCATATATATATATATATATGTATATATATATATATATATACACGTATTTTCTTTATATACTAACACGACTCCACGCACACACTCCCACACACTGTGTGTGTGTGTGTCTTTATGTCTGTGTGTCACAACGTCTTGGATAACGTCGATCGCGAGAACACTGCGACTACCTTATGGGCGCAGAATTGCTAGGAAATCGCGAAAGCAGAGAGTTGCAACTGGAGAAAGAAGAACGGAGCAGGGAATGAAGCTGGAAATTGAGATTTTATTGACTGGAAGACCGGTAACCAACCGAGGGAGACAGAGAAACAGCGCAGTAAATCGAGAACGAAGAGGTAGTGCAGCGAAATCTCCAAATTTGTCATAAGCCCAAACCATTTATCTTAAGCCCAAATTAATTGTCGTCAAAATCTAACTGCCAATTAGGAGAACTGGGGAGTAAAGATTTTGGGGATGATGAATTTGGTGTTCATACTAGTCTAACAAAAAAGATACACAGGGCAATCCCGAATTCCTATAGAGGTTCTTGCTAGCCTGCCAAAAAAGATACCCAGGACTGTTGCCGATCCTGAATTCCTACCGAGGATCTTCCTAAACAGTCAAAGATGACAACCAGGGCAGTTATCAATCCTGAAGTCCTACTGCGGATCTTGCTAGCTTGCCAAAAAAGACACCCAGGGTGATCGTCGCTGCTCAATTCCTTCAGTATTCATGTACTGATAACATGACCTAGAGTACTGATAAGACCCGCCACAGTGAGTTGATTGACGGATTCAGTAGGTATGTCCTGACGATAATGTGATTACACCACTATCGTTGCCATCAATATATCAGTAGACTTGGATAGGAACCTGTCATTGCTAACCAAGTAGAGGAACATACATGCCACGTTCAGAAGATTTGCTCACCTTTCAGATCATAATTTGCCCTCATCGTTATAGCGTCATCAACGAATGACAACTGAATGGACATTTCGTTAGGAAGAGGTGACGAACTACGAGCATCGGTTCAACTATTTGCAGTGGAAATCCGATTGAAGTTCCCAGTGAGATTAAAGTTTCCCTATTTCTAAGAATATCCAGTGGAAACGCAATTGCAATTCCCTCACGAGATTGAAGTTCCCCTTTCCCAAGCATTTCCGGTCCGAACGGCTGGAAAAAGCTGTTCTCCGGACCTACATCAGAGACACTGCAGTCTCCGTGTCACAAAAGACTTTGCGCCAAAGGGCGCTCAGTCACAGCAGTTTTTCCAGTAGTCTGAGAAAATGCCAAACACCTCTTAGCGACCTGATTCACCAACGATATTTCTCCCCCAGCCGTGTCCCGGTATTTGTCTTACCTCGAGAAACACCATATTTTCTTCTTGCACTAATCCAAGCGAGTATTCTCTTTATGCTTCTCTCTACCTCGCGTTCTCATCAGGCATTGTGGGAAAAAGGAAAAAGCGGTCATCCAATTAGCGAGAGTTGCCACGGTTCGAAATAAACCTAGGACAAAGCAGGCGTTCCACAGGCCGAAAGAGGTTCGACATCGGAGATACATGAATCAGGAAACGTTATTAGCAAACGAGAGCAACTGAAGATCCATGTTTGGCTTCGTCGATACAATCGCGGTTCCATGAAGGACAAAACCTTCGGAAGGAAACGCGGGCAGACTCGGGAGTAGGATGGCTTTCAGCATCTCTGGGAACTTTGGTCATACGATTGACCATCCAATATATTTGCTGCCATTTGGCGTACTTTTCCTTTCCACTGACTACTATGCGGTTGATTTTCTTTCAAGGACAATCACACCCCACGGAATTTCATGTAGCATTGTTTGATGTCCCACAACCTAAACTCGCTTTCTCAAACGTTTCGAAGTATACTTCGAAACAGCTTTACAGTGGAATGAGCACCGGAAGAGAATCGATACCAATCCTAGTTCCTGATCCCTTCTCAGTGACATCAACACTAGAAGAGAACCCAAACGAGCCCAAAGATACTTTCTAACAGAATCACATTGAAACTACTACTATATTACCAGAAAGCTTTCCTGTCATCACAATCGCCCAACATTTTGAAGCTACTTTTTTCATGTGTACCTGAACCAGATGCACAAACAGCACCTCTGGGAACTTCAGTCGTATGATTGACCATCCAATATATCTGCTGCTATTTGGCGTACTTTGCCTTGCCACAGACTACTACCATGCGGTTGATTTTCGTTAAAGAACAACCACACCCCGCGGAAGTTCATGTAGCATTGTTTGAAGTTTCAAAACTCAAACTCGCTTCCTCAAACGTTTCGAAGTATACTTCGAAAGACCTTTACAGTGGAATGAGCATCTGAAGAGAATCGATGCCAATCCTAGTTTCTGATGCCTTCTCAGTGACATCAACACTAGAAGAGAACCCAAACGAGTCCAAAGATACTTCCTAACAGGATCACATTGAAACTACCACTGTATAACCAGAAAGCTTCCCTGTCATTACAATCGCCCAACATTTTTAAGCTACTCTTTTCCATGTGCACCTGAACCACGTGCACAAATACGTGACTGCCGTTGGACATCAAGATTTGTTCCCGACTCTCGATCACCAGGCAATTACAGTGTCGTCGAATCGGCCGCGACAATCGTTGAAACGCCATTACGGTATTTTTCTCATTCTCTAGTTCATTCACACTTCTCATTATCGAGTGCCACGTCGGTCGGAGTGAATAAAGTTCGAAAGTCGAGCTAAGAGCAGCGTTCGCCGGTACTTTCGCGACCTCATTATACATCTGTGGCCCGCGGGACTCGGGCGGTTCCCTCTTACTGCCTGCAATGAGGTGACGGTAGTAAAGGAAGGTAGGAAATCAAGACCTGGGATATGCGTTCGCCGAGGGGCGAGGAAATTGTGCCACCAGTTGGAGAGAGATCGGAAGCAATGACAGAAACAGTTCTACACTTACACATGCGACTGTCATGTACAGAAAGAGAGAAAAGGCGCGCTGGAGAGGTAGAGAGGCTAAGAGCAAAAGCAGGGTAGCTGTTAGGAGTGGTAGATGGAGACAGAAAGAGAGGACAAGAGAAATAAAAGCAAGCCGGAAGTTGGCGGCGTTGGCGGTCGTCTCTAGAGCGAGTTTCCCATCTCTCGGTGAGTAAGACAAGGAATGGGCCAAGAGAGCTATGCATTATGATTCCCCATTCGCCCGCCCACCCATCTAATAACATCACTTGTTGCTTTCGCCACCCTCTTTCTCTCTCTCCCTCTGTCTCAACCCTCGTCGTACTTTCTCCCCCGTAACGACTCCGCTCTTTCTCTTTGGTTGCCAGTTTGGTTGCCTCGTGCCCAAGCACCCAACCGCCGTCACGGAAAACTATTGCCGCAGACGGGAAAGTTCCGACCAGGGTATATACCCCTCACTACCTACATGTAGGTACATGTATATGAGCCATTATGTAGTCGTTATAACTACTTATGCCATAGCAGCATTTCTGTGGATGCCTCCACACACTTTTGTACTAAAGCTGCATATACAAGGTGTAGAAGTATGAAACCGGAATTTTTTGGTAAAAATTACACGTCTGTTGTTTGAAAATGATAAAAAATATTTTTCTCAAAATAATCTCCATTGCTATTTATACATTTTTCGCACTTCTCCGGCAGTTTATGAATGCCACGCCAAAAAAACAGTTCTTCTTTTGAAGGGAACCAGTTGTCGAGCCATCTTCGTACATTTTTATACGCATTGAAGCGTTGTTTAGCGAGAGCGTGTCCCATTCATGTGAATAGATGATAATCGGACGGAGCCAAGTCTGGAAAATAAGCCGCGTGCGCTAGTATTTCCCAACCGAACGCCTCGATCGTTTCCCTGACCCATTTTGCTGGGTGTGATGAAGCATTATCATGGAGCAAAATGACTTTGTGTTGCCTTTTCCATATTCCGGGGCTTTCAAACGTATGGAGACGGTTTTCTGCGTCATATTCAATTGATCCGCGAGTTCTTGTTGACTTTGAATATCATCTTCATCCAATAAGGCTTGCAATTCGTTGCCTGCGAACTTTTTCGGTGGTTTCCCACGCTCTTTGTTTCTCACGACAAAATCACCACTTTTGAATTTTTTGAACCTCTCGAAACACTGTGTTTTACCAAGAGCGTGTTCACCGTAAGCTTCGACAAGCATTCTATGCGATTCTGCAGCAGTTTTCTTCAAATGATAACAGAAAACCGATGCTGTCCGCAAATCGTAGTTCGTAGGCACAAAACTCGACACGTTTAAGGTTATAGAAAAATATACCGGTGTAGGGAACTTGGGTTACTGTATGTTGAAAATCTTCGTCTGCTGTCAGAGCGAGATGATGGCGCTGCAGAAGCGGTCTTACGGTCCCTAAACTGATGGCTAGCACCATCTATAGGGAAATTCCGGTTTCATGCTTCTATACCTGGTTCATCACCCCAACGTGACTAAACTACGCGGATATGGCAATTCATTCTCTCTCCATTTCTCTACATATACAGTATCCATTCTGCATGATCATAATCACCGTAATGACAGCAATCGCGACAACCTACCAATACATCAAGCTGTCCAAGTATCGCCAAAGTAACTCTCGATTATTCGGAATTCTTGATATTGTTTCGTCACGTATGTGGACACAACCGAAAGGCAGGGCGTTGACAGACGCTCGCAGTTGTCATGAATAATGAAACACTCGTGGGCTCTATCGGTCGATCGATTGCAATGCACCGAGAAGTTGTTTCGGACGGCTGATTATTCATCCCCATCGTGTCAGAATCCCGACTACTTTACGGCAACATCAAATGGACGCTGTGATTAGTTTTTGATCTTCTAGTGCCTAAGTTAGGTCAATAAGCACAGCGGACGAAGACTTCTTCAGACGTGAACTTTATGTCCTCTTTTATCGATTTGATATACTTGGACCGATATTTAGCGATATCTTTTATCGCGTATAATGATTCGCAGATGGCACTTCTTACGCTTGTGCACACGCCGAGTCTTGGTGGACTAATTTGCATGGAGGCTTTTCCGGCTCAGGCCTGAGTAGGGGTTTTTGCTCTACGGTTAAAAGGATAGTGCAGAAGGGCGCGCTGCATATCCACGTATATACTTGTGCGGTAATAAATAAAAGTGTGTATCAATGGAGAGTGCTGGGAATAATTTATATATATATACCTATAAACGAGCGCTATATTGTACATAGGACTTTTCTTTGATATTTTATATATGTACATGTATGTGTATATACGGGTATATGTCGTTTTTATATTTTCTCTACTCAAGAACTTAAGTGTCGCAGGTTTTTAGCGCCGAGCCTATGCGCACCTGGGCGCCAACAATTGTTTTTTTCTGCAACGTCTGATACCCTTTCTCTCCCTCCCTCTCTCTCTCTCTCTTCGCTCTCCGCTCTCCTTTATATTTCGTTTTGGAGCTGAACGTTAGGAAAAAAATACAAAAAAAAACTTAGGAAAAAGGCAATTTGGAAAAGCACTTTCAAAAATTACTATTTTCCCGCGCACTCTGCATCAATAATTCTGCGGGAGTGGATTCCATGAATTCACGAGGAGGTGAAAGGTCCCGCGCCCGCGCGTCGCGCCTCATTGTGCGACGGACTTCTTTCTATTACTTGCGGAGGGCAAAAGCTCCGCGAGGGCTCGTGTACGCGTACAGAGAGACGGAGAGAGAGAGAGAGAGAGAGAGAGAGAGAGAGAGCTGAGAAAGAGTACCTCGTTTCGTGCTCTCACAGTTTCCATCTCTAATGCGAAAATATGGGGCTTCGCTCTCACGAAGCGCCGCGGTCCTCTCATATATAGAGCGCGGTATTATAGGCGTGACAGAGACATGAAAAGATATACATATATATATATAGGGATCTTATAGGGACAGCGAGCCAGATAAAGATAAATGGATGTGTATATAATCCGCTAGGGATATATGGGAATTGAGAAAAGACTATGCTAGATAGTGTCGAGGGATCGACTAATTCTCTCTTTCTCGCATCTGATTTAGTGCTTTTATTTCTATATTACTTATTACATTTCCGTTTATTTTTCGATTTTATTTTTCATCACATAAATATTACTAGATTCTAGTGCTTGTTAATTAATTTATTGTCACTACTTCTGTACTTTTCGTGTGTATTATTCGTAATTAACAGATCGGATCTTTCCAAGGCATAAAATATAAACCGATCGATCAATTAGTCTTACTCTTTCTCTCGGTCTATTCCTGCCATTTAATTTTTGGTTACCATCCCTACTCGTTACCCTCTACCTCCCACCCCCCCTCTCTCCCGCTGCATTGCCGGTTAAACCCGTCAACTTCAAAGCTCAATACCCCGCACGTCATCTTCACTATGAATGATTCATAAATATAATAATACGTACAGCGCATTTGTGCGCAGGAATAAATGCGCGTACGTGTCTTTTGTTCCCGTGTGTTTAACGGCTCGAAAATTAGATACATCGTTCTCTCGGTGCAACGGCCGCGTATCGGTTGCGCGAGGAAACCCACGAGATCGATTGCTCCCGCAAACTACGGGAATATACGCACACGAGTGATCCAACAGTGCTGTCGTTGCAAAGAGAGGACGCAAGAGAGAGGGAGAGAGAGAGAGAGAGAGAGAGAGAGAGAGAGAGAGAGAGAGAGAGAGAGAGAGAGAGAGAGAGCGTTTCGGCGTGGTGCGTCAAGCGCTTTTGTCCACGGTGCAGTTTCATCCGTGATATACATGCATATATACAGGTATCTAAATGAATACAGTTCATAGATTCCCCGAACTGGGCAAAGCTATGACCCGTATAAAACGAGAAATTAATCCGCCTTGCCTGTGCAACCGCTCTTTCGAATAAAATACGAGAGTGGCGGGTGATTCCGAGAAAGGCGGGGAGAAGGAGAGGGAGAGAGAGCGAGGGGAGAGAGAGAGAGAGAGAGAGAGAGAGAGAGAGAGAGAGAGACAGACAGACAGACAGACAGACAGACAGACAGACAGACAGACAGACAGACAGACAGACAGACAGACAGAGAGAGACAGACAGGCAGAGAGAGAGACAGACCGACAGAGAGACAGATAGACAGACAGACAGACAGACAGACAGACAGAGAGAGAGACAGAGAGAGAGACAGAGAGAGAGAGAGAAACGTGCTCAGTCGAAACAGAGGACATCCCTTTTCATCTCGTCACTCTCGTGAATTCTACTCCGTGCATCCGCAGTTGCACCGCATAACCACGATACAATGAAAGCTCCATCTCACTAATAAAAAAAAACCTGCGAAACAAGTCTTTTTTTTCTTCCATGGAGATGGTGAATAGCTAGTCGTGTGTAGTAAACGCGCGTGTGTGTGAGAGAGAGAGAGAGAGAGAGAGAGAGAGAGAGAGAGAGAGAATACAAAGAAATAAAAGAAAAAGCTGGATACAAAAACAAAAAATATATAACATAACGATACATAAACAAAAGAAATATAAAATCAAGAACGCAAATGAAATGAAATCTGTTAAGGCGTGATATACATTTGCGACGAAAAAAAAACGACTTCTTTTTTTTCTTTAAACGATAAAACTATATATGTAGAATATTTTCCCAAAGTCTTAAATCGAAATTCGAAAAACTTCAAACGTTACAGCCCGTCAACGCGGTGCCTCACTGCTCGGATTCGGAGCGGGCGTGAACGCGTTTTTCTCAAAACTGCATTATTGAAATTGGCGTGCAGGTTTACTCAAAAACTATTAAGCCGATTGAGTTGAAACTTGGTAGAAATATTGATGATATTGGTACCTTCTACTTGACGAGAATTGTTTTTGAAAAATTGAAAAAAAAAACTACTTTTTTAATGCACATTTTGCAGAAATGTTGTGTGAAATGTTGATGTTTTTTTTGTAAATGCGTGCCATTTTCTTAAATTTGCATTTTCTTGATTTTAATTACCGTCACATAGAAACTATACATGTTCTAACTGAAAAAATGTTAGAACTTCTTTGCAAATCGAAATCTACGGGCAGCTAGACTGCACGCCAATTCGCAACTCCCGCGGTGACCTTGTTGTAACACTCTGCCACAGCTCTGTCATTATGATGATGAATAAATTTTAAGAAAAATGGTTTTGTACATTTAAATATACTATTAAAGTACACCTAAAGTTTGATAGTTGTAGAATAATTATTTCTTAGTTTAAAAAATCCTTCAATATTGCTTATTTTTTTCTGTCTAAATTTATACCCCGCCTTAAATACGCAATTAAGAAGAAATTCGCAAATAGAAAAGAAAATCGTAGAAAGAATGAAAAAAATAAAAGAAACTCAATGCAAAAACAAACGAAATGAAAAGAAAAATGTGAATCTATGAAATGTAAGCAAAAACAATAATACGCCATATGAAGGGAAAAATAAAAATGCAAATATGAATAAGTGAGATGGATAGCGGAGGAGCGGAAATAGCTGAAGAGGGGGAGGATGGCACGGCATTATTAATTGTCCGTGATATGACTAAACATTTCTGACCTTTTCTTTTAACGCGAGACGAATGTTCACGAACTGTTTTCCATCCATTTGGGATGCAAATTAACGCTTTGATTTTTTGTTAATTATATACGGTAGCAAGGCGTGAGCTCTTTTCGCGGTAATTCTCCACAGCGATACACGATATTATTCACGATGTATTCATTTCGCAAATGGTATGAGGAAAAAGCGAATGCGCGATTCTCGACTCCGCTCGCACGATGTCAACCGCGCTTCATTTTGCTGGCGTGCATTCGAAGCGAAGCTTTTCCTGGTACTGACTAAAAATCCTCGCATTCATCACATGCCTGCGGACTCGTAAATGTAGGAATGATCGGGAAATGGTAATTGAATGAGAAATACATTTTTTTTTAATCGAACGCGCACCGACGGACTCTGCGTGTGTGCAAATCTGTGCGGAGGTTTGGTACGGGGTGACGCTTTTTCGGAAATGAATTTCGGCGTATTCGTTTGTACGAGGTATAGTGGGAGCATAAAACGTAGAAACATTAATTTCAAAGCTGCATACTTGAAAAGAATGTATATATATATTTATACGTTTACTTAATATGCTAAAAGAATATGCACGCTTTATATATATTTTTTAATGACATGGAACTTTGTATCATTGAAATGTAACGAAAATAAACGCAACAATTAAAGCATATGAAGGAAAAAAATCCTAAATTTGTAGGTCATTTTCAAGAGGCTGTAACTCGGAGAAAAATAATCGCAGCGCAATTTGTAATGAAGCAAATTGAAGCTCCAAGTTTCTAGTTTTCAAATATTGAGTTCAAAGTTTTTTGGCGTTAGCTGTTTTTGAGTAATCAGAAGAAAAACGCAGGAAAAAAAATGTCAACATTTTTGCTTGACTTTCAAAAAGTCCATGGACTTCTAAACTTTTTTTTCACCGATTTTATCCAAAAGCTTCTTTAGATAATTTTATCCTCTTTAATTTGAGCGGTCTAAGAGCTTTGTAGAACTATTTTTCGCTAAGTTATTGCCGTTCAAAGGAAAAGGTCAGTTTTGACTTTGGTAATTAATTACTCGGGAAATAATGATCGTACGGAAAATTTAGAGAGGGTTTTGAAAACTGCAAGGTATCGTTCATAAGTCATAGTTATTGATTATTCATTAAGATAACATTTCAGTGCGCGAATGTTGATTGAAAACGAGGTGAAAAATTGCGGATTTAGGAATATTGGCTTAACTTGGCATTACTGTGCAAATAATGGATAGACTAAGAATGTTGACTGTGACTTTTCAACTTCAAAGTATGCCGAAGAAACGCTGAAAATTTCAAAGCGCTGTGATTTTTTTCTCATTGTGTTCGGAGTGATTGAATTTGTCGTTTCCGCTCTCCCTCTCTTTCTCTCTCTTGAATGAGAAAGAGAGGAAGAGAAAAAATGAAAGAGAAAAATGAGAAAAAATGAACAAAAATGAAAAATTCACCCTTAAATTGTTTTTTAACAAAATTTAAGGATGAGATTTTCCTTTTCATTCGTTCTTTTTGAGGTTGAAAATGTTTTTCAGCAATAATCAATATGTTTTTGTATAAACACGGTTATTTATTGTAAGGAAAAAACGTGACGAGAAATTTTTTTTTTTTTTAATTTTTTTACCATATTAACAATACTACACAATCATCGAAAAAAATTGGTTTAATTTTTTTATATATATTTTTTCGCATTTCCGAACTTTTTGGGCACATTTAGGCTACGAAAGTCTCTGAAACGATTTTTGAAAATCCTCCTAAAAAATGTCCAACCAAAAACTGCAAAAAATGTTAGATACTGATAAAAATGAAGAAATGAAAAAATCGAGAAGAAGCATGCCAAAGATGCAAACTTCAACATTATTTAAAAAAAAGTATATATATATTTTCTCAATAGGTATATACTTGAAATAGGGGCCTGGAATAAAAAATTCTACGCACATTCGTCCAATTTCATTTTTTACATAAAATTCTCAATTCCTTTGGAAATAAATATTTCTGAAATCAATTACAAAAAAATAGTTCGACACATATAAGTTTAAAAGAAGTATTAAAAAAACAAACAAAACCAGGCTTGCAATTTGAAGGAAACGGCTTTTAAATTTTCCCTGTCAGTAGTAAATGCTCTATCCCAATCAATACATATATTCACGAAATCTATATTTCGTTTTATACTGATTCTAAAAAAGATGAAAAAAATTACCAATATTAAGAAACACATATAACATGGAAACAAACTTCTTTTAAATACAAATATTGTCGTCATTTGCAAAGAATTTAAAACTTAAACGACTACATCAATATTCGTACTCGAAATCGAAATAATTTTCGATTAATAATTTTTTCGTTTTTTAAAACACTTCCCTGAGTACGTGGAATTGCACGGTATCGAATTAACAAGAACATTAGGTGTTCGAAAAACCCTTTGATGTCTCGATGACCGCGTCCAGTAATACTATGGCCTCGTATACAGGGATATAGTACCCAACGTTGATACGGCACACACGCGCCTGCGCGCACACACACACACACACACACACACACACAACAGTATATCATGAGCAAATATATGATATATGTGTTTTCCAAGGGTGCTTCGGAACAGGACGAAGCATTTGCTCCAGAATTTTGCGCAAAATTTAATTTGCTTTCCGTAAAATTTGGTTTTCTCTCGATCAACGGAAATAAGAGAGTAAGAGAGAGAGAGAGAGAGAGAGAGAGAGAGAGAGAGAGAGAGAGAGAGCGCGCGAGAGCGAGAGAGAGAGCGAAAGGAGGACAGAGAGGGTGCCCTCAATTTTTCTTCGGAAGAGAGAGCAGAGATCGATAACGCCTACCCAGTACGGATCAGGGCGATTTTCCTAGCGCAAACATTTGGCATGACTGTGCTCCACGCTATGGGTACTCAACTTACATGCACACAGCCATGTACATAGGCATATATGTACATGGGTATATAGGTCTTCCCTATCCCCGTCCTTTGCTACCCTCTATGCCGATGTCCACAACTTTTTTCGCTCCTGTTTCTCTGTGATTCTTCCTTCCACCTATTCTTTCCCATCGAACCGATCATTTTTTTAATTTCCTTTACTTCTCCCCATCTCTCTCTCTCTCTCTCTCTCTCTCTCTCTCTCTCTCTCTCTCTCTCTCTCTCTCTCCTCTCTCTTCCTCCCTCTCCCTTTCGGAGCCTCACGTCCATCCAATATTCACGGGCTGGCGATGAGGGTATTGGTCGAACCGCAATTCGCACGCTCTCTCCTTGAACACAGCACACGATGGATCGACACATTCCATCGCAGCGTTCCCGGACCGCACAAGTAGTAACGGCGGAGCAAGGGGCTCGGACAAAAGTGGCCTCGTTATGGGAAAATTAATGTTTCAGCGACACTAGACTACACATCCGTTCAACGTTTCAACGCGATTTCAACGAGCAATTTATATGACACGCGTCGTTGTACACGCTACGCGAAGATTGTTCGGTAATTGCTTGAAAAATTATTTCTAAATATGATAATAATATGATAATAGTAATGAAAAAACGATAATAACTAATGTTATAAGTTATTATAGCTAATTATTAAATGATTAAACGAACTTACCAAGTGAAGTTCTATCATAATTGTACGTAGCACCTCTTCCGAAATGGTCAAATGGTAGTACCCCTACTCCATACCGATTTCGCCATAAGCTTCAAAGCTATATGATCTGATCTGAAGTATTTGTCGTGTGTGTGCTGTTTATGCGCCCGCTATATTCCGTCATTCTTTAAAGCGTTGCTGTTATTTTATATGGGTTTCTATGCATGCATTAGATGGGTTTTTGGGTGGGAGTTGATCACTTCGGAAGAGGCGCTACAAACAATTATGATAGAACTTCACTTGGTAAGTTCGTTTAATCATTTAATTGTATTTCGCGCCTCTTCCTCGTGATCAATTGGTAAATGTTTAAAGCTATTAACGGCAACAATGAAACATATTTTATTATAACAATATTTTATCTTCCACTATATAGGTCACACTAACCATATAGGAAGTGTATTTACGAATTATTGTGATTTTAAGATCGTTCGTGTGTATGAGTGTGTATCGTTATTAATATTTATGTGGTAAAACTTCCCAAAAAACCCACGTTTCGATTATCTGAACTTTTGATTATCCGAGCTAATTGGGACCGAGACTAGTTCGGATAATCGAGGTTCTACTGTATTATTAATATAGGCTGTTTTCGATTAGGGCCACTTGTTTTAATGCGGTCGGGGATTCTGATTTCGAGGGTGTTGGGAGTTTCTTGAATATTTTTCAACTTGATTAAGGAGTATGTTTGCATCCTGTGTCCAGTGATGAATGCCAATAATGTTATTAGTTTCATGGTCAAATCTTTGAGCGTAAGTTCTTTGTTCTTTGGTAGTGTTTGAAAATAGTTTAAGACGATTTTCGGTTCCCAAATGGAATCGTATTTCGGGCGTGTTGGTCTCAGGTTGTGTACTGCTTTAAAAAACCTTTTTACGTGGTGATCTTGGCCAACTTCTGGTCCGATGATTAGGGAAATTGCGGATCTGAGTGTGTTCAGCGTGCCATGAGAAGCTCCGTTTTCGTATTCTTTTGCGAGGCATTTGAGGATTTCTGAGATCGATCCGTTATACGGTGATATTGAATTTTCGGAACAGTATGTCCACCAACGTTTTAGTGCTCCATCATATTGTTTTAGCGAGGATTCGCTCAGTGACAAGATCATGATTTCAATCGCTGTTGCTGGTGTATTTTTCTACGTGAATGCTTGCCGGATAGCTTTCCGACCACCAGGGAAATGTTCTGCCAAATTGGATGATGCTGCCTGTTGTGATCAATTAAAAGGTTAACATTAGGCTCAAAGGTGAGGTATTCTTCAACGAGCATCGCTTGGAAAATAGGGTACCATGGCTGAGCTGGCCATTTTGGTACGACCAGAATTCCGTGTGCGCCCTCGTGTTTGATTTTTTGTAGTGCTCGTGAGATTAACGACAAAGGGGGAAATGCATAGAAAAAATATGTTTTCCACAAAACCGTAAAAGCATCGACCGCTATAGAACCCGGATCGCGTAGCCAAGAGATGTATCTCTCGCATTTTGTATTTTTTCCTGCTGGTAAATAGATCTATGTCTGGTTATCCAAATTTGTTAACGATTTTTTCGAAAGCTGTGTCTGCTAGTTCGAATTCGGTTTCTGGTTGAAATCTCCGGGATTCTTTGTCTGCTTCGATATTCATTTTTGAGCTAATGTATGATGCGAATATCCAAATGTTCCTGTCCTCGCACCATTTCCAGATTTCTCTCGATGTATTGTTGAGATGTTGAAATCGAATTCCTCCTTCTCGATTCATGTAAGAGATCGCGGTAGTGTTGTCGATTCGGAGAATTATTTGACAATTCTTTTTGTTTTTTGCAAAACATTTCAGGCCGAAGAATGCTGCTAGTAATTCGAGATAATTTATGTGTGAACGTCGCTCATCTTCACTGCAATATCCGTGAGATCTTTGTCCATTGCAGAATACTCACCAACCGGATAATGACGCATCGGCAAAAAATTCTAATGCGAAGTTATAATCTCTGATCGGGTTATATGCCGATAAGATGTTCGATTTCCACAATGAAAAGTCTGTTAATAGATTCTCTGATATAGTCATGTCTCCTTCATAGTTTTCCCCATTAGCTCTGAGAGCCATGTACTTTTTTCGTTCGAAGGCCTTGGTGTAACCCCAACCATAGTTAACCGCGAAGCAAGCCGAGACTAAGGTTGCGAGGAATTGTGCAAATTCTCGAACTTTACATGTTTTTGTATTGCTTAATTCTGTAGTTTTTTTCTCAATATCCTCTTTTTTCTTATTCGTTAGTTCAATTAGCCAGCGGGCAGAGTCAAATTGAAATCCGAGGTATTTACATTTTTTACTTGGTATAAGTTGACTTTTCTTCTCGTTGATTATAAATCCTAATTTTCTTAAAAGTTCACACGTCCGTTTGATGTTAGAAATACATTGCTCATAAGAATTTCCGAAGAGTAGAAAATCATCAGGATTTACGACTGATAAATATCCTTCTTTTTTTAATTTTCCTACCACGGGTTTTATTATTTTCGCAAAAACGAGAGGGGCAATGCTAAGGCCGAATGGTAGGCACGTGAACTCGAAATATTGTTGATTGAACTGAAACCGTATGTATTTTCTATTCGATTTTGCGAGTGGAATCAGATAGTATGCATCTTTGAGGTCTAGAGTGGCCATGAAACAATCAGGGCTCATAAATCTTATTACGGTTTTTCGGTCTTCCATTTTAAAATGTTCAGCTTCAATGAAGGAGTTAAGTTCTTTTAAATTCATAATTAGTCTGTTTGACCCATCGGGTTTTGGTCTTAAGAAGATTCTCGAGATAACTTGATATTTTGTCGGGAGGCATCGAACTATAGCTCCTTTTTTGAGTAATTCATCAATTAGTGTCGAGATTTGTTGTTTTTCAGCGGGGGACCATTTTGTTTCAATAGGTACTTTGTTTTAAGAGACTGTGGCTATAACCTTTGATCCATGAAAGAATTTTTGGATCGGACGTTATGTTATTAAAATTTTGTTGGAAGAATTGGAGTCTGCCGGACAGTTTACCTACAGGAATCAATGACGTCGATTCTGGTAGTTGTGACCTCTTCTGTTCTGGTTCTGGTACGGTTTCTGGTGGTATTGACGCGTGTGTGATTTTTGTGTTGAGTATTGTTTCGCAGTCGGGTAGTTCCTCTGTAGTTGGGACGAATATTTCTGCCCGCCAGGCGTCGTCGTCTGCATTTTTTGTGCTTGGTAGCTCGGCGGAGCCTTGAAGTTTTTTGAATTTTTTGGTGTCTGGTATTTTGACGTAGGTTTCAGTTCGGAGACTGAGCGTTCCAGGTTTTTGGCTGATTTGAGTCGATCTTCCAAATCTTTGCCGCACAACCACTCGTCGACTGTCGAAGTTTGTAGCGCGTCTTTCACGGAAACTTTTACTGGTGCTAGAACAAGGCTTTTCCTTACTACCGTTTCTTTGCGTTGAAGATCTGCTAGGAGTCTCGATGTGTCTCTCAGGCATTCTATCATTATAAGATTTCCGGCGTTGTTGTTTTCTTTGATAGCTATTGATAAGGCTTTGCCTTGTGCAGAAAGACAAGCAGCAATTTTTTCTTGATTTGAGACGATGCGGTTGTCTCGTTTTAAAACTGCTTCTGTTGCTATCGCTTTTAGTTCTGGGTTCAATTTTGGTGGATCAATGAAGAGACAATTGTTCGGCGGAGGGTACCTTTTTATGATTTCGAATTTTTCCTCCGAAGGAAGGCCTTATTTAAGGATTTCCTCCCAACGTACTGTAATAAGTTTTGGAATTGTTGATCCTAAAACTCTGTTTGGTGCAATACGTTTGCCCATGACTTTGAGGACGTCTTCCGGTAAGTCACCGGATTCATCGAGTTCCTCTGTAGCTGTCGTTACTTCGGCTTCTGGAATCTTAACCTTATTAATCATGTTTGAAATGTCATCGTCGGTTTCTCGTGGATTGTCATTCCATGCTTCGTGTAGAGTTTGAGCGTCGATCTGTGATGTCGAACGGTTACCTGCATTAACCAAATGAATTTTTCGGGTCATACATCACCTGTTGTATAATATTTGGATGGTTTAAATCTTGTACCAACAAGATTTGATTATGGTGTATCGTTGCCAGAGCTACAGCTTTCTCGGATATGCAAGGCATAACGAGCGGCATTGTTCCATTTTTATTTTTAATTTTAGTAGAGGTTAAGTTACAACTCCTCTGACAGATAAGAGTCTGTGCAGAGTGCCAGCTTCGCTACAGCGAATAATCCTGGGTTAGTTCTGGATATTTGTTTGGTTCCGTTGTCATGGTGTCAACGCCATCTAAAAATTTTCCTTGTTACGGGTTGAGAAAATTTTACTTACTGTTTCTCCCAATGTTTTCCGTGCTGGAATTTTCAATTTCCGAAATATTTCCAGGGGCTTCGTGGTGACGTCTCCTTATTTTTGTGTTCGTAGTTATGACTACGAACATAAACTACTCGATGAGTTTATGTCCGAAGATCGCGAGGCATGTCTTCTACGGCGATGTTTCTTTCTTGATTTATTCTTTGCTAGTTGGCGTTCTATCCGCTTTAGACGTTTTTCCGATTGTTCTTCGTTATTTTCTGTGTCTGAATCTTTATTTTTATTTCCATACGGAAACATTTTTCGTATTTTTACTTTGTTTGATTGATGAGATAGATCGTGGCTAGTCGGCACAAAGAAAAGGAATGACGGAATATAGCGGACGCATAAACAGCACACACACGACAAATACTTAAGATCAGATCATGTAGCTTTGAAGCTTGTGGCGAAATCGGTATGGAGTAGGGGTACTACCAATTGATCACGAGGAAGAGGCGCAAAATACAATAAATTATTATAATATCGATATCACTTATACTAATTTAATTTTATAATGAATTATTATGGATTATTACAATTAAATTTCTGGATAAATTATAATAAATTATTATAATTCAATTTGATAATTAATGATTATGATGTATTATAATAATTTGTATAATGAATGTTGGGAAAATTATTTGAATGAAAACATTATCTCACACAGGCATACTGAGAGTAGAGAGAAAACGCGTTAAGGAGGGATATACACCTAGATGGTCGAAGTCGAGAATTTAGAGGCTATGAACATTCCGTCGACCGTACAAGACCTACACTATGGGCCTGGTATCGATGATTTCATCTAAGTTGACAAATATCATGATTTATCCATTCCAAAATTTTCAAACGCGTTTTTCTCAAAACCACGTTTTTCAAATCGGTACCCAAAATTTCTCGAAAACCAATGAACCAATTGCCTTGAGGTTTTTTGTGGTTATTCTACAGACCATTATCTAGTACTTGTCATAGGATTTTTTTTCCGTTACTTAGTTTTTGCTTTATAGGCAAAATAACAACTAATGTTTGGCCCAAAAATTACTATTTATGTTCAAACGTCCGCCATTTTGTCATAAACGAATATTTTCAAAATCGGCTACGACAAATACTAGATTATAGTATCTAATTTAATAATTTTTTTGGTTTTTTTTTTTTCAGATGATTTTTGAAGAAACGCCAGTGGGTACCGTATACGCAGATTTTTTTACGATGCTCCAAGGATCATACAATATCCTGTTATTTTTTAAATATTTTTAAATAAAGAAAATTAAACATATTTTTGAATGTATATACTTTCAGATAATTAAAACTCCAATCGGAAATTTCAAATAGTTTTCCTTGAAAAAATTCACAAAATAACCTTTTTTACGGCTCCCAGATGTATATCTCCCCTTAATTGAGTAAACGAGATGACAGTCGGTTAATTTATTCGTACGAATAAATGTGCACGGTAGACTTGATTGGACCATTGGGAGCGTTATCACAGGACTCCACGAAGATCGGAGATGCACGCCGGATGTGTATACTCCTTGTTGTCGCATCACCGTGTAATAATAATCTAACGAATGCTTACGGTGAAATGTTGCTTGAGTAAACAAATTCTGTGCAACGTGCTGAAATAATGTGAGCGAAATCGTGGCAAGTTTGAAACGAGCATAAACACGAGTTGTCGTTTGCCTCGTTGGAATAACTTTTCGTTTAATTGGCCCCGAAAGTAGACGTCGAAAAGGAAAATCTAGCTGCCTCGCGTTAATGCCTATATTCGAATCACCCCCATCTATGTGCTACCATCTTCTTTACTTTTCGAGAAGAAAAAGTATTTTTAATTTTTTGTCTGAATTTTTCCTGTAGCATAGATTTCAACTTTTTTTCTTCTCTTTCGCATATGGACTTGCCTCTCAGAATTTTTTAAAAGCAATTAAGAGTCATTTAGACTAATGTGAGTATTTTTTTAACATCTGAACTTTAGTGACTGATGCTATTAAATCCATTTTCTTCAAGGGATTATTCTTTAAGGGACTACTGTGAAAATGACGAATGTTCGTCATTGGGGCAACTCTACTTGTCATCTATCGATATCATGACGTCATATTGAAAAAATGCATGACAAAAAAAATTATCCTTTAATTGACTTTTCAGCAAACGTTGCAATTTCAATCACTCGGAGCACAATAAAAAAAATTGCAGCGGTTTGAACTTCCGTGAGTTTGTTTGAGATACTTTGAGGTAAAATAAAAATTATCCCTCGTTTGTTCATTATTTGTACAGTTATCCCAAGTTAAACCAAAAATCGTAAAAAGGCATTTTTTTACCTTTTTTTAAATCAAAGTTTTCGAATCGAAAAAAAATTCATGAAAAGACAATGATAGCTACTTATAAAGAATACTCTGAACTTTTCAGAACCCTCCCTTTATTTTTTGTTCGACCATTAGTTCTCGAGTAATTGATGATCAAAGTCGAAAGTGTCTTTTTTGCTTTGCGCACCGATAACTCGCCGAAAATCCATTGTACAAAGATATCCAACCACTCAAATTGAAGGGACAGAATCAAGTTAAAAGGGTTTTCAAATTAAATTATTTTAAAAAATCATTGACGCCCGTGCACCTTTCGAAAGATGAGCAAAAATTTGGAAAAAAAATTCCGCTGTTTTTTGTGATTACTCTAAAATGGTCAACGATAAAAAATATTTGACCTCAGGATCTCAAAACTAGAGACTTGAAGCTTCAATTTACCTTTTTTCTTGTTGCTCTAAGACTATTTTTCACACCGTGACAAGCTTTTGAAAAACAACAAAGAATTTTAGATTTTTTTTCATATCTTTTAATTTCTGTGCCTAGTGTATAAATATTGCGTCTATGCATAATTCCGTAGCGAAAATCCAGTAAATTTCAAACGCAAAATATTTCTCGAAAAAGCGATTTTAATCAACTAAATATGTTCCATCCTGTTCAATGATTATCTGCCATCTCTCCACGAGCTTCATCATCCCTCTTTTATAGAACTCCTAAGATCTTCGAGCGAAGAAGGAACCCAAGTGGTTTCTGACGACGTCCAAGGGACTGACGGTTTTATTATTCAAATTGTTCTGTAGCGCCCGGAACAAGTGCTAGCCTGAAGGTGCGAGGTCCAGACCATACGGTGGATGCACCCCACCCAAGCTGCAATAACTTTTTCCGGGTCACCAGAGAAACGTGTGATCTAGAGTTACCGTGGTGGAACACAACGACCTGCCTATTCACCGATACAGGCCGCTTCCGATCGTTGCTCGCTTTAAGGGGTTAGGCCACTCTAGAGTTTTCGAAAAATCGATTTTTTTAATGGTCCCCTAGGACCTCAAAAATGATGTCCCAAAAGATTATGGCCGGGAAAAACCTCTAACAAGGAACATCCCTCAGGTGACACCCTTCGATTTTGTTGAAATTTGGATATGTTATAAAGCACCCAAAAGTAAGCTATACGTATTTTTTTATCGGCGGAAAAGCGGTTTTAAGGGGTGAAACCACCCCTCGAAAAAAGGCATCTCTAGGGGTAATACAGCAGTTTCACACACAAGGAGTCCACCGATTTTAATGAAACAAAAACGAAAATTCTTCTAATCCGACGCAATGACAAATCCACTATACCGACATTGCAAAAAAATTAAGGGATGAACCACCCTATATTAAGGGGTGGTTTCACCCCTAAAAACCATTTTTCCGGCAATAAAAAAACGTATCGCTCACTTTTCGGTGCTTTATAACATATCCAAATTTCAACAAAATCGAAGGGTTTCACCTGAGAGATGTTCCTTGTAAGTACTCGGTTTTCGAATTTTAGTACAAGGCCGCCTGGTTCGCAGCGAGACTACTCAAAACTTCAAACGCGTTTATCTCAAAACTGTATTTTTTAAGTTGGCGGGAAACATAACTCAGACAATTTTCAACAAATTCGCTTGAAATGTTGAATATATCTTGGAAAATACATTGTCTATGGAAATACGTAGGATTTTTTTTTATATTGCATAGTTCATTTGTTATTAACAATTATCTGATGATTTTTTAGGCAAATTTTTCATTTTCCACTTTAGACGTGCACTATTTGGCCAAAAATCATTATATCGAAAAAAATCGTACGTACTTCTATAGCAGTTATTATGTATAATCAAAATCATTGGCTCATTATGATTCAAAAATTACAGGAACTGTCTGGCCGTGGACCCTGAAAAAACGGAGACATCATCGCAAAAACGCTGCACAGTCGCCATTTTGAAATTAATCGCTTCAAAAAAATTATAGTAAACGTTCACTGATATGTATGACAAACACACTTTTTGTAATCTCGATTTATTTTGTAGTTTTTCTGAAGAAAAATCCCCAAAAAGCCTATTTTTTCGGCCTCTAAGGCCTCAATTTGGCCACTTGTCAGCAGTACTTGGTCGAATCAATCGTTTCGTTGGGTGGCAGCAGCTCATAATAGACTATTCCTTTCCAATTACACCACATACATAGCATGCCCTTCTTCGGGTGTAGTCCAGCCTTTGCGACCATCTGAGCAGCCTCCCCGCGCTTCTACTATGATCTTTTTGACTATCATTGTCGTAGACAATCCACCATTCAATGCCAGCAATCATTGGCTTTAAAAATGGCTCTTTTGATGGAGTTTAAGCAGCAAATCGCAAGCTGAAATGCTATCTACAAATTCTTTTTGCTCAACTCGTACGGCACCCAAATATCAAGCTTGTTTGCCATCCCAAGGCTCCGTATATGTCTCGAAACAGTTGAATGGTCAATTTGAGGTTATGTCCAATTTCTGTAATCATCAAATGCCGCTCGGAGTCAATAAAAGCCTTGATTTTATCGACATCGGTGCATATATTTTTGTGAGTTTGAAACGCGTTTTTTCCTTTTCGAAAATAAAAAAAGCGATATGCAACGAAAATACACGTTTTTCCGTCCCATGTTCAAAATATAATTAAACTTCGAATACATCACTGATTTCGATGGATATTTTTTTTAATGTGGGCGCAAGTATCAGCTTTCACTTAATATATGACACTGTATATGGTTGACGCGTGTGCGAGGGGAGAAACAATTGCGAACGATATCTGCCGAAATTTCGCTAAGGACTTATGCATCGACCCAATATATATATATATATATATATATATATATATATATATATATGACTAGGGTGACCCAAATTTTAGCTCTGTTTTTTCCTTGTCACCATCCAATTATCTTCTTTAAAGAGAAAAAAAAATTATCGCGAAATCTGCGAGCGGTCAATGAATTCGTTGAATATTTATTAGTGCTCTAGTCGCTCAAGCCTTCCAAAAACTCAAATTTTCATTTTAAAAAATTATTTTTTTCTATAATTATAATCATAATTTTTAATAAATAAATATAATTTTTTAATCAACCTCGCGAAAGCTCTAGCCGGTAAATGAATATTTAGTGGTCGAGTTCGAGTTGGTGGATGGTCGAGTAGTCACGAGCTTCGAAATTTCCAATTTTCGCCATTTTTTTTTTACTCATCTCACTCATAAATTTGACACTTTCCAAAATGTTGGAAACAATTAATCGTTTTTCTGTAGAAACAGATTTTTCAATGTTATCTCACACTACTAACCCAAGAATTATAATCGTTGTCCTCATAAAATAATTCTTTAAAGCTCTTGTCCATAAGCAAAATTATAGGTCCCCCGTTTTATCGGGTTGGAAGTATGAAATAAAATTTGAAAAACCATTTCTGAAGAAAAAAAGCATTAACGGTTTTGAACATTTTACAAAGTGTTGAATGTATGAGTGAAAAGAGAAAACATTCGCGACAATAGGAATTTTAGAAGCTCTTGAGTGACCAGAAAAATATTCATTGGCCGGCTAGAGCTTTCGCGAGCTTCATCGTAAAATTATAAAGCGTTAAATTCATGTGTGACAACTGAACGAAAATAAAATCGATTTTTGTAATGAAAACTTGAATTTTTTCAAAGCTTGAGCGACCTCTAAATATTTTTTGACCGCTCGCAGATTTCGCGACAATTTTTACCTTCCTTTAAAGACGACAATTGGATGGTGAGAAAAAGGGAAAAAATCGAGCCCAAATTTATTTAGGCCACCCTAATATATATACACTACCATCCAAAAGTTTGGAAACACTCGCCCCGGTTCCGAGCCACACAAGAAGTTCCATCGCTCTTTCAAAAATTACGATATTTTTATTTACGAAGCGGCGTTTCAAAAAAGACATATTTAGCTTCACTTAGCAATTTTTTTTAATTTACGATTTTTTGGCTTTTTGGGGGGGGGGGGTTGAAATTTTAGCGCACGACTCGTAAAAAAAATTTAACCGTTTTCCCCATGAAAAACTCAAAGCGGGGAGTACAAGCTTCGATTTCGTTTCTTAAAAAGATTCGTACGATTTCTTTCGCATAAATATTCAACTTGTTGCAAATACAACGATATTTATAAAATGTAGCCAACCTCTGGAACTACTGGGTTTTTGTAAAACTACTAAGAGGGTAAAAAGTTGCAATCACATACAAATTTTTTTCAGAATAAAAAAATTCAAAAATTTGATTTAAAAAGATTGAAAAATTTAATGAAAAAAAAATGCAACATATTTTATTAAGACAATGAAATATTTCTTTATCTTCAAAAATCGGGTCTCTTACCTCATCTACACAGCTTTTTCATCCAAAAATTAAAAACTTCGATTCATCTGTCCATAGTACATTTCGCCATTGCTGAATCGTCCGACCTCGATGTTCGAGAGCTCACTGTAACCGCTTTAAAAAAAATTGAAAGTATTTTTTTTCTTCAAATTTAAATTTTTTTTTTTTATTCGGAATTTTTTTGGTAAATCCAAAATGATTGTATGTAACTTTTTACCCTCTTACGTATTTTACGAAAACCCAGTAGTTCCAGAGTTATGCTAGATTTTATAAATATACCCGTTTTTTGCAAAAAGTTGAATATTTATGCGAAAAAAACGAAATTAAAGCTTTTACTTCCCGCTTTAAGTTTCTCATGGGGAAAACGGTTAAATTTTTTGTCCACGCGTCGTGCGCGAAAATTTCAACCCCCCAAAAAAAAACAAAAAACGACCATCTTTCGAAGTGTGTACATGGTTAAAAAAAATCTTAACTTAAAAAAAAAGCTAAATAAAGCTAAATATGTCCCTGTCGAAACGCCGCTCAGTAAATTGCGATATCGTAATTCGTAAAAGAGCGATGAAATTTTTTGTGTGGCTCGGAACCGGGGCGAGTGTTTCCAAACTTTTAGACGGTAATGTGTGTGTGTGTGTGTGTGTGTGTGTGTGTGTGTGTGTGTGTGTGTGTGTGTGTGTGTGTGTGTGTGTGTGTGTGTGTGTGTGTGTGTGTAACACACGCACACACACACACATATATATATATATCACATACATACAACGAATTTCTCTGGCTTGATTCACTCGGCAATTCAAGATCAACAAAGTATCGTCTCCCACTCCTCGCGAATCCTAATGTAAAATAAAAACCCACCTTCATTCATCACCCGTTCGTCAAGCGTAGTACAATTGCGCTTCGGGACGTGTTAAAAAAATAAAAGCTAAAATACCGAGTGGGTGTTTTTCCAGTCTTGTTTGTCTCTTCCTTTTTTTGTCCCTGTTTCTTCTTCTCTTTTCTTTTGCCCACCGCGTTCCCGCATTCCCTTTGAGAACGCAATATCGCGTTTACGTTTACGAAAGTTATGTGCTCGTTGACTATCACCGTGATGGCAAGGGGCTTGAAATCAAGCGAAAAAGAAAAATGTTAATAATACAGCGACAGTCAAACAGGGGCGAGAGGGAAGAGAGGTATGAGAGGAAAAATACTGTCGCGCTGAAAAGGATATATTGTCGAGGCACGCTTGAATAGGAACGTCTTCGTTTTTACCTCTCGAGGCTTCTCCTTTTCACTCGTCTTCGACGACTTCGTCTTTGGAGGGGCGGGCGAGGGGGGGGGGGGGTAAGACACGACTTATTCCCTCGTCTCGGATGCCGTCGTCTCGACTTTTCGAATTTCCACGTAGACACGCGAAGGGAAGGATATTGTTCGGTCGCGATGAGCCGCTCTCTCTCTCTCCACTCTCTCTTTCTGGCACTCATTCGCGTTTCTCAAACGGTCCTTGTACGCCCTCTGCATATATATATTGCATCTCACTACTATGAGAATTTTTCATCAAGCACGCTTCCTCTCCATCTCTCTCGCTCTCTCTTTCGAGACCCGCCCTCCTCCTCTCTTTATCGTGACGCTCGCCAAAGTGCTGATTATCTCGTGGAAAATGAGACGCGCATACTCCCGATGGAAATTGCTTCCATCGACGGAGAGGGGAAGCCCCCCCCCCCCACCCGGTCGGGGGGGGGGGGCTCCCCTCGGGCCATCGATGGAGCTTTTCCACTTTCGATTGTCCGCCATATGTATATAGAACGTTAGGATCCTTCGGGAATCCCAAAAAAACAACGGATACACAACCACCCCCAAGCGAGACGAATAAATGGAGCTGGAGGGACCGGAGAGAGACAATACGAAGGACGCGATCGTAATGGAGACCGATGAGACTCGTATATATCGACACGGAGCATAGACTTATACATACATACATATATATATATATATATATATATATATATATATATACACAAGCGCGCGCGCACGCACACACACACACACACACACACACATATATATGTATATGTTTATGTATATGCATAAGGGAGATTTGGGGAGAAACGAGAAATAATAATATGCATATTTTAAGAATCGAGTGTTTATGAAAAAATCTATACGTTGCATCGATAAGTCTGTGTGATTAACCGGTACGAGCCAATGGCTCAAACGAGACACAAAGAGGTAGAGGAAAATGAAGAAAAAAAGTGGAAAAGTAGAAGAACGAAGCATGAAATATTACGGCAAATATTCTCGTATTCGGAGATATTTTTCATTGATATACGCGATTCGTGTGGTGTGGTAGTCGGAGACAGCGGATGTCCTGCAGGACATGCTTGCAGGATATGGAGCTTCGTTATTATAATAATAATAATTATTATTATTCAATCGTTGTAATAATAATTATTATAATATACACACACACACACACACATACACACACACACACACACACACACACACACACACACACACACACATTCATATACACAGGATGGCCTGAAAAGTGACGACCAAAAGGAAAACCTAGATACCTCGTATGGATACCTATACGCATCACCCCCATGTTTGTTCTGCGATCTTTTGAACTTTTGGAAAAAAGCAATTTTTAATTTTTCTCTTTTGCGTATGTACTTTCCTCGCGATTTGTATTTACTTACGTTATCGTTAAGAAGTACAATTGAGCAATCAATAGATTACCAATTGAACACTAACGTCAATGGCTCAAACTTTGATCAGAAATTAAACAAAATAGGTTCGAGGGCGTGCGTCACTAAAGCTTAGAAAGTTCAAATGATAAAAAAAAATACTAATACTAGTGTAAATGACTTGCAATTACGTTCAAAAACTTTTAGAGGAAAATTCATGCACAAAAAAGAAAAATAAATAAAAACTTTTTTCGCCCCCCCCCCCCCATATATATAAATATATGCTGATATTAATACACATTGTTATTTTATTTAAATTATGTTATCATCCAATTTATTATTTCATTACTAAATATACACACACACACACACACACACATATATACATATATATATATATATATATATATATATATATATATATATATATATATATATATATATATATATATGCAGTGTGTAATAATCTAATACGGAAAAAATGCAAACTCACGTGAGTAATTTTAACGCATTACGAGTTACCAAATACATAAGTGTGTGGAAACAACATGGCGACGCGTGTTCAGCCTTTATGTTGTGTTACTTCTACATACTCTGAACACATGTCAAACACGCCTAGTTTTTGCAGTGACTCCGAGCGAAACAACTCAGTTATTGCAGACGAAGTTTCATTAGTCCAGTCGAGATAGGTCTAAAATTCGATTAACCTGGAATTAATTCCGGGCTTCGATTTTGTTTTTTTATACTTGGCGGGAGGGGGGGTGGTTGGTAGTGTAAATCTCGATTTTCGGGAAAATCCCCCTGGTGCGTTTGCCGCCATCTTGATTTTAAGAGGGATACTGACCAAAGTTAAGAAAGATTTTAAGAGGGGTACTGACCAAAGTTGAACAAAATAAAATTTCCTACCCGATTACTTCTTAGCATTTTTACGATAAATTTGATAATAAACGAAATAACTGAACATAAAAAAAAAGTTCACCCCTAAATTGAGTATACGTCCGAAAATATTGATCCGAGGGTAAAAATGCTAATAACCAAAGTTGGAGGAAATAAAATTTCCTTTGTGATTATTTATTACCATTTTTACAATAAACTTGATAATAAACGAGATAAGTTTAAAAAACGTTTTTTTACCCCTTTTAGCAGTCTAACTCTATAAATGTCGATCCTAGGGTAAAAATTATGATCACCAAACTTGTGGGGAATTATATTTCCCACAACTTTGAATACAATCATTTTCACTCTAAGGTTAAAAATAAGCGAGTTATTCGAGAAACAAAAAAAATCCCTCTTTAAATCAAGATGGCGGCTAACGCACCAGGGGGATTTTCCCGAAAATCGAGATTTACACTACCAACCACCCCCCCTCCCTAACTATAAAAAAAGAAAATCGAAGCCCGGAATTAATTCCAGGTGAAATCCTGTTTCAACTGGACTACATGGTCGTGCTATCTCGCGCCGCAGCGATGTGAATAGGCCACCAAGATTTCTCAATTTGACGCCATTGGACTTCTTTCTTTGGGGTTTTCTGAAAGGAAAAGTGTATGCCAATGATCCACAGACCATTCCTAAGCTCAAGAAAACTAGTCCGCAATTGTGCCAAAATGTTATTGAAAATGTCGTGAAAAGTGTGAACGTTTGTAAATAGGGACGAGGCGGCCATTTATCGGATATTGTGTTCCACACATAACCTTACATTAAGGGACAACACCACTGTGACGGCTTCAAAAATCGATTTTTTGAAAACCATCTAGAAAAATCTAAAATACATTTAAGATTAAGATGCCGTTGGACCCAGGTCGAAAAAATAATTATTTTCGGAGATATTGAATATTTTGTGGAGCGGTGCAGCGCTCCGTGACGCTCGGGGTCCCGCGCAGCTGCGCGCCTCAGGGTCGGCAGGTATACCGGGCCTTTCCCAGGTCCTGCGGGTCTTTCCCAGGTATTCTTTTGTCTCCCTTCACAAAAACCGGCTATTGTTATAAATATAGTTTCGAAAAAAAAGCCATAGGTGGCGATAATTGAAAAATGTTCAAGTCGTCAATCGTCAATCGTCGATATTGCAGCTGATATCGCGGTATTATTATTCAATGATGGCCTGAGAAGCCTCATGAAAGTTTTGGAGACGTTGGGGATAACTATCGGCCCAAATTGTTTCAATTTTTGCGTTGAAACCGACGCAGCGCCGATCGAGCTGCGTCGCTCACACCTCGCTCACAGACGCTGCAAAAGAGGCAAGAAGAGCCTCTACAAGTTCGAGAAAAGATGCTAGGGACAATGATTTGCTTCTTGAAGGTCAGCTATATGATGCCGGCATCGCTGATTAAAGATAAAATTTTTTTTTCCAATTCATCTCCTAAATTAACAAACCTAAAACTTTGAACGCGTTTTTCTCAAAACCACTTTTTTGAGTGCGGCACGCAACAGAACTCGAGCAATTTTTATCCGATCGACTTCAAATTTGGACTGCACCAATAAAACTAGATTATCTAAAGAAGTACACAGGATTTTTTCGATATCTCAATAATAAAAAAAGTTATAGTCTATTTTCGACGAGAAATTTTGCTCGAAAATCGTCCTTTAATTTCAAAAGTGTGCCTATTTTTTAAAAATCAATATTTTTTCAAATCCCTATGTAATTCTCTTCAGAATATCATATTATTTACGAAAACACTCGGTATTTTTTTTCAGATCGACTTTGAAGAGAGTTCTGCTGCGTGCCGCGAACCACTGCAGAGGCAACAGTATCTGACGCGGGAGCTTCCCCAGCGTCACCATGGGGCGTGAAAAATTTGAAATTTTTTTTTTATGTATCTTCAATAAACAACGAACAAAACAAAAAAAATTTTTTCGAATATTTTTTTTTCCACAAAAAAAAATTCTTGAAAAATAGCAAAAAACAGGGGGTCACAGTGGTGATGTCCCTTAAACGCTTTGGCTAGCCGTCCGGTTATTGGACGAATAAGCGCATGGTATTCGTCCGGATAGCGGCTCAGTTCACGCAGTTCACGCTGCACAACGCCCCAAGCAAACAAACCCAAACAAAAAAACAAACAAACGAACTCAAATAAACAAATTAACCAAACAAACCCAAGCAAACCCACTCAAACAATTAAACAAACCGAAACAAACAAACCGAACCAACCCAAACCAAACAAAATTATAAAGATTTTATTCGGACTTGTTTAACAATTTAACACATTCTATCCGGACGATTATATATATGTTATTCGTCCGGATACTAGCTGACACCAATCACAACAATATGTACGCCTACTAGAAGTACGGCGTGAACTGAGCTGCTTTCCGGACGAATAACATACGCTTATTCGTCCGATAACCGGACGGGAAGTCACTCCATTTATTAAAATAAAAATATTCCTATTTTTCAAATAAATAATAGGTTTTATTGATAAATGAACATGTCAGGTCATTTTAAGACACCCTATAGTAGGACGTGATCTGACCTATCGACAGTTGCGGGATCATCCGTACCCTGTACATAAACTCTCTAATTCACTAGTTACTTTTCGGAGACTGCTGGTAAAATAACACCGCGACAATTTTTTTAACTCGAAAAATTTAGTGATTGCGCTGACCTACGATTGAAATATTGAAAGAAAATTCGAAAAAAGTTGCCGAAAGGAATTTATCCACTGTTCGTGAAGGGGAAACAGCACGCGACTGCGCGAGGAATAGAATTTTCATCATTTTTGTTTGCTGTTTTTTTTTTGCTTTCCGTTTGTTTTTTTCCTTTCATTTTTTACTTCCGTTTCCCGTCCGCTTGCGAGTAACGTGTGCGGGTCTCTCTCGGGCCTACGGTCGTTCGTATTTTCGGCGTTCCATCAAAGGCAAACTGCGACGGAGTTATCGCGTGAGCGACGAGGACAGGTCTATGGTGTGCCGAACGTGAAAGGAGCGGGATGGAGAAGAACGGTGTGAGAACGCGCGCAGAGCAAACCGGAAATGAAGAATGGAGGTCGCTGACGAACCGGCTAAGCGGCCGGTTTAATTTCCGGCTTGATAGATTTTCGTGGAGAGTGCTCTTCGGACTTTTACTTGGTGAAAAGAAAGAAGACAAAACAAATAAAAAGAATGGCGGAAGAGCGATGAAACGCGAAAGAAAATGTATGAACTCTCTGCATTCGATGTACGTAAAGTGGGCGTGCCGAGAAAAAGAAGAGAAGAAATCAGTTGAATCGAGGATCGAAAATTTCGTTTTTTTTATCGTTAAATTAAGATTTAAAAATAAAAGATAAATTTATTCTCAAAAATTCATTCATTCTCAAAAGTTCGAAGCTTCGATGGTCTCGTTGGCAAAGAGAGCTCGCGTGATAGAGAGAGAGAGATATGGGTTGATTGATCGATCGATAAAAAAATTAGCGCTTCACAAAACAAGCAATATGAAATAAAATAACAAAATGAAGAACTTTTAACATAATAAAATGTGGTAAATTTTCGAAAATCATAACAAGTTTTATGCACGAAATCATGATAGGTATAAAAAATAATACATAACCATGCCAGCGTGTATTAAGTAATTAATTAATTAGTTCGTTAATAATAATAGTAATATGATATAAATAATGAATAATAATAATAAATAAATAAATCATAATAATAATTTATAATAAATGAGAATATGTTATTAATAAAACGTAAAAATCCGTAAGAGTATCTATACGTTGGAACTCAGGCATTCATTGAGACTTCAATAGATAAATAATAATAATAAAAAAATATATATTATATATATCATATTAATAATAAATGAGAATAATAATAATAATAATAATAATAATAATAATAATAAAGTATTATATAATTTTGCTCAACGCAATGATACAAAATAAATAAAATAATGACAGAAAATCAACTACGTACGGTAAATAAGGACTAACAATAAGTAGTATCGAGCGTACATGAATTAGCATAATGTCGTTCCTTAAATACAGAGCGAGAGAGAGGGAGAGAACAAAAAAGTGAGAATGATTTACGTTGCGACATGGACCGAGAATCGATGAATTGTAAATTATTTCGATTCGCAATATCGTCGAGTATTTCCGAATAATTGACCGAGAGCGGGCGTAATATTTTTTTTATTACGGCATTGCACCACTATTGGTAATTGCAGGAACATAGGACACCCGAGCCCAATTATATTCTACCGTTTGTATTATTGTTAATTGGAATCATAAATAGCAAACTGTTTGCCCAGTCTTGGCATATCTATATATTATATATAATTTAATATATATATATATATATATATATATATATATACACACACACACACACACACACACACACACACACACACACACACACACACACACACACACACACACACACACACACACACACACACACACACACACACATATATATATATATATATACATAATTTCAATGAAATTAGCAACGTCGATTTCTGGTGCAGCCTCGTTTCGTAAAATCGCCGATAACAGCGGATAAACCTCACACTTACACAATGCATTTTATGATATTCCGTAACGACGCGTACACGTGTATATTATTGAAATAATTGTTGTCATGCTACGTTCAACATTTCTACACTCCATTGTGTCACTTCGTTTGAGGCGAGAATGATTGTTTTCATTCGAAAACACAAAATGCAATAGACCATGCAACGAAATGATATTGAAAAAAACTTAAAAAAAAACAATGAAAATGAAATTGTCAATAACTGGAAAATAATCAATTTACTTCGCTCAGTGAACTATTGCTGTGCTCTCAAGCGAAGCAACAGAATGCTATCATTTTTTGCTCGTCTGCAAAAGTGTATTTATTGCGATTGTATTTTTTTTAAAAGAAAACTAAAACGAGAATATATATAATATAAAAAAATATTGTAAAATAATAGAAAAATGAAGGCTTTTCAATATATCAGAGATTTAAAGTAAATAAAATAATTGCAAAGTAGAATTGAAGAAGAAAAAAAACCCTATACCCGTAAAAATATATATATATATATTCCAGAAAATATAGTGACAGACTTTCATTATTTTATTTCATTTTATATTCTTTTATATATTATAATGTAATATAAAATAATATTGAAACATAATAAAAGAATGAACGTCTTGTCAATATATCAGAGATCGAAAAAAAATCATTGCAAACTAGAATAAACGAAAATAAATTTAATTTTTTTAAATAACGAAATCAATGTTCCACAAACAAACGAATATCTTTTTTGCCGTAAAGCTTGCTAATTTCGAAGATTGAAGCAATAAGCGGTCTCTTCAGCTTATCGCGTATTTGCGGTAATTTATGAGCACATTTGCCGGATCGTAAATCCATGATCAGTTAAACGAGACTGCAGTAGCAGCAGTAGCGGCAGCATTATACGATTTACACGGTGGACAAACCAATTTTCATGCCGTCCAAATACGAGCGGCGAATTGCTGTGTACGCACAAACTGTAAACCATTCAACACGCGTATGTACACGCTGACTACGATATCGACGATCAACGATATGTTCGCTCCCAATCTTGCCCCCTTTTGCATTATGTTTATTTGTTTTTTTTTCTCATCAATAGCGCTTTTTTGTTACTGACCCTTCTGCTTTCTTATTTACATCACTTTTTTAGCTTGCATCGAGAAACATTTTTCTTAACGCGTTTTTTTTAACTCTTAGGATTTTTTTATGTTGATCGAAAAACGAGGCGTGCGTGTTAAAAAATATTGGGCCTGGTGTAATAATAAATCTGATTTAATTTAATGTTACATTATAGAATATCTGCCCCTCTTTGCCTCTTCCATCGGCACAAATAAAGCAATCAATCAATCAATTCCTCTCTCTGCCTCTCTCTTGTACTGAATGAAAAGAGAGTTTTTGCTTGTGATTAAAGTAGCGAGAACAAAACAACAATTAAAAAAGAGCCGGTACCGGAAAACCGATAGAAACAGTATACGACAGGTAATTTCAGGTAAATAGTTGAACAGTTTTATAGCTCTAATTCCAATTGAACGATCTTTTAGCTCTTTTAAACTCTCTCGGGTTCCGGCAGTGCGTTGGGTCGAGAGCGGGGCGGGGGGGGGGGGGGGTACGGCGGAAGGCCGTAAGCTCCGGAGAGCTATGGGAATTGGTTTGAAAGTTTTATGAAAGCTCCTCTTGGTACTCCCGGAATTTACTGCTTGTACATACCGCCGTATACCGCCGTCTCGCCTTTTTCGTTTCCTCGCATTTGAATGATCACGAGCGCGCGCGCGCTTTATTCCCACACTTTGTTTTACCGCAACATTAGCGTCGCATCGCTGCAGGCACACGGGCGCTTCATTATTTGTCCAGAAGTTGCGATAAATCCGTGCTTTGATAGGGCCTCTTTAGTATTGAAATATTTGAGAAAACTCTGATTGACCGATCAAGTACTCTGAGGCCGATACTCGAATGGATGACCGTTCACCCTTGCTCAGTTACGCAGATAGAGCCATAACATGTTAAATCACCAAACCGATGCTACCAAATCACTAATATACTACTATGAAGTTCCAGTGCTGATCGACTACTTTGGGTTATAGCCTGTAAAAGACAGCATAATTCTACTGACCTACTATTAGTTGGTAGTGTTAGAGCAACAGCATGTTGAATCACCAAATCGATGCCAACAATTTAGCATGATACTACTACAAAGTTCTACTGCTGCTCGACTTGTTTGAGTTATAGCCTATGAATGACACCAGGAATCTAGAAACCCCCTACTAGGCGTTTCTAGAATTAGAGAAACAGCATGGTGAATCACCAAACCGATGCTACCTAGTCACTAAAATACTGCTATAAAATTCTACTGCTGGCTGGTTTTATTGGTTTATGGTGTGTGAAAGACAGCAAAACTCTAGTACCTAACCTACCAGGGGTTGCTACGGTTAGAGGTAGAGTTAAAGCAACAGTATGTTGAATCACTAAGCCGATGCTACCAAGCCACTAAAATACAGCTATAAAGTTCTAGCACTGCTTGGTTTTGTTTGGGTACCCTACTAGTGGTTGTTAGAATTAGATAAACAGCATGGTGAATCACCAAACCGATGCTACCTAGTCACTATAATACTGCTATGAGATTCTACTGCTGCTTGGTGTTATTGGTTTATGGCGTGTGAAAGGCAGCAGAACTCTAGTACCTAACCCACCAGTGGTTGCTACAGTTAGAGCCAGAGTTAAAGCAACAGTATGTTGAATCACTAAGTCGATGCTACCAAGCCACTAAAATACTGCTATAAAGTTCTAGCATTGCTTGCTTTTGTTTTGGTACCCTACGAGTGGTTGCTAGAATTATAGAAACAGTAAGGTGTATCACCAAACCGATGCTACCTAGTCACTAAAATACTGCTATAAAACTCTACTGCTGCTTGGTTTTATTGATTTATGGCGTGTGAAAGACAGCGGAACTCTAGTACCTAACCTACCAGTAGTTGCTACAGTTAGAGTTAGAGTTAAAGCAACAGTATGTTAAATCATTAAGCCGATGCTACCAAACCACTAAAATAATGCAATAAAGTTCTCGCATTGCTTGGTTTTGTTTGGGCTGTATCCTATGGAAGACAGCAGAACTCTAGTAACTTACTAGTAGTTGCCAGCGTGACAGCAACATCGTTATAAATTTCAAAACAATCCAAGTACCGCTACGAAACCTTAGTCCCGTTCTTTCCGATTCCGACTGGACTTTTCTCAACCTGGCGAAGCTTCTCATAAGTCCAAACGATCCCAAACTCCACAACTTGATCTTTGTGTTGGTCACCGAATGCGGGGAATCATCAATTACGCGTTACATGCTGCGCCATTCTGACGTAAGCCGGATGTAACGCGAGCTCGTGCACGTGGAGTTCCCGGTGGTGCTGCCCTGGTCATTGGCACTGCGACATCGGGATACACGGGAAGTGAACCTCCACCCCCGCAGCCCTATCCACCCTGCTCCATCCGCACGTGACCGAGGACCACTGGTCGGTTGGGTTCACCGGGAGCCTCCGGAGATTTATGTCCTATTCATTACGCAGCGGACAGACACACCAGCGTGCGCAGCGAGTCCCGCCAGAGATACACAAACCAACGATAGCGCCATCTCGCTTTCTAGTACAGTCCCGAAGTTCGGGCCTCTCGTGTACGTTCCGGCAGCGCTCTCTCAGCCGTGCGCTTCGGTTACGGGCTGCTCTCGTTGCGCCACGGATTCCCGCGTGTGTGTGTAGGTATGCGTCTGTTTGCTCGTTGTATTCGAGCTTGTGTCAACCCCGGACGCGCTGCCATCCAGGTGCGTGTGATTCCCGCTTCGGGCCTTTCTATATACCCGCTTATGTGGCTCTTCTGCATAGCGGGTACAACGCTTAAGGATGTATCATGCGTACATTCCCCCAAAAAGTTTTATCCCATTGAAATATCAATGATTGCGAGTCGCCAAAAATCAGAAAAAAAAATCAGGTTTCTTGAAGTACTTACGAACATTAAGTTTCGTTAATAACAATGCTAAAAACTTTAAAAAATACTCTAACCTTAAGCAATAAATAATCATGAACGAAAAAATTCTTCTTACTGAATGATTGGGCTGCATTTTTGCGAATATGTGCGCATTTCTTCCGAATTTTTTCTCCTTTTTCAACTTGACTTTTTCGAATACTCTGTCAAATCGATAGATTGCGATTTTTCATATATTTTTTGGAGACAGCTTCCACATTACTCTTGAACAGATTCCGAGTCATTGAGCGAATAGTTAATTAAATACATCCTCAAAATCAAAATCGAAATGTGGAATTTTGAATGACAGAAAGTTGCAAAAAAATGCATGCCGATTAAAAAAATCAACTATTTCGTTTAACACGCAGAAACATACATTTCACTCAGGATTTACTAAACAATTACTTATTTGCACTGTTTGGCAATAACATTTCGGCATGATTCGTAGCCAATCGTCATAACATCTTGTGCACGGTAGATGCTTTATCCAATATTTCCCGTATGGCGAGCTACCAAACATTCAACGGAGTCAAACTGTTGGCTGGGAATGTACGTGCGATGCATCCTTAACGTACAGTTATAGGGGAATATGCGTAAACAGACGGTATACGTGGCAATACATTAATGACAGTATCACAGGTAACGACTGGGTCGAGCACGGTGCTTGCCTTCTGCTTCGGCTACATTTCCCTCCACCCCTGTCTCTTTGCCAATCTCTCTCTCTTTCTCTCTCTCCCCCCTCTCTCTCCCCTCTCTCTCTCTCTCTCTCTCTCTCTCTCTCTCTCTCTCTCTCTCTCTCTCTATCACTCTGTCTCTCTCTCTCTGCGTCTGCAGCCCAGAACGACAGTCTGCTGATGTCGGTTATATTCGTGTTGTCTCACATATACGCAGAATGGCCAATACCAGAGGGATGCACACCATTCCCGCGGGGATGTAGCCACAGCACACTGACACAATGGCTACATCTACATACACAATCCTTATAAATGAGGACAGGACATTTTGGAACCGTTACATCTATGTAATATTGGTTATCAGCACATGTGGCCGTTTCGAGAACGGTCCTTAAATTTCTATTCAAACGGATCGTTGATTTTCAGCACCAGGAATCCTTGAAATGACCGTCCTATGAATATGCTTACATTCATCCAAAGGTTGTTTTGAAGACGTTCGGTCTTGTATATTGTCGAGTATGGGGTTTATTGGCTGCTGTAAGGTCGGCCCTCAAAGTCAAATGTCTCCAAAATCACCTTTTCCCATATAGATATATGGGATCGATGGAGAACAAGCGTCATACGCCCGCACACGTTGCACCTCGCACGAATACCGCTACAACCGAATCCCCCAAACGAACGGTGGATCTCTGCATTCGGAGTTGCGGTTACGGTCATGCTTAGAAGTGACGTTAAATACGGCGCCGTTGCATTTGCGGATCGCAATAACGTGTAGTACAAGCCACCCCTGCGCGTTACAGTTCCCTATGTGCCAAGTGCACTTACCGATATTTCTGAATCCATCACACTTGCAGTGAACTTGCATATGATGGTATGGTCTAAATGGTGTATAGCAAAAGCCTGACAAGTCCTTCATCTTTCATCCTCGCATCCTTGCGTACGATCGAACGGAAACATATCAATGAAGACGTTCGATCGACAATATAAAACAAATTTGGGGGGGAGGGGGGGTGGAGATGGACAGGTATGCATTGAGCAACCACCCGTTGGATGGCGTCTACGGATCATCGTTCCGCGTTCAATGAACGTTTGGCTATTCTACGTGAACTCATGCCAGGGAAAAGGAGCCTGGGGAAGAGGTGATGAGGGAAAACGGATCGGGGGTGGTATATTACACTTGGACGATTTCGCGTCCTCGCAAGGCTTCCATTGCACAACGGACAGGGAAGAGCACGGTGATGGACGGACACACTAGGAGAAGGATTTAACCGCCTGAGAGGGATATGTGCGCGCGCGCGCGCGCGCGTGTGTGTGTGTGTGTGTGTGTGTGTGTGTGTGTGTGTGTATTGTGGATTCCCGTTTTAATGTTCGCCAGGTCTTTCCAACTCACCCCTATACGGGGTGTCCCATTTATCTAGAGACATCGAAATAACTGCAGAACAGCGAAGTTAATCATGCCCCGAGACACGAATTGAAAAATGGCCAAGTAACTTTTTCATTTAGTCGACGTTTACGAGCTGATTTCAAGGTCAACTTAAAAAAAGTGTATACCCATTAGCGCAAGGGGCACTGCCCCTTCGCCCCACGGGGGGTTGCCCCCGGACTCCCTGCGTGACCGCATCAGACACTTTCCACATACAACACGCAAAAATAGAGGGGGGCAGGGGGTATTTAGGAAGGCTTATTTTATAAATCCCCCCACTCCCCACATCCAATATAGGTATTCTGAAAACGTTCGAAAATACGCTATTTTATAAAGAGTTTCGCGAACTTCAAAACCCTATACTTTTTTATAGGAAGATGACCGCCGCGATTTGTTTTCGGCCTCGCAAATAGAAAGGCTTTTTTTATAAATATCCCCACCCCCCATCTCCAATATAGACGTGGAAATATTAAAAAATACCCCATTTTATCACGTGTTTCGGCGAACTTCAAAACCCCATAACTTATGGAATTAATGGAAAGTGTCAGCCTCTCATCACTCAATATAATGGAATAAACAAGTTCACGGTGAAAAGAATGTAGGCTACTTTTGTCGGAATTTGATAAGGAATACGATGAGCACTATTATTCCAAATGCTTGTCTCAGTATCCGCTGAAAGACTCTCTTTTTACTTCATGAATTATTTATTTGCCACATTATAGTATGTTTGGAAATAGGAGCCCATCATTGTCACCCGTAATTTTTTGATAAAATAACGGGAAAATAAAATAATATTACAGAAAAAAGAGACCTGTTTTTTTCTACGTACAACGGCATGCCGCTATTGAAAACACAGGTTAAATTTTTTTTTTCGATTAGACCTCGGAATCACCTCGAAAACGTCGACTAAATAAAAAAAGTTATCTGACCATTTTGCTCCTCGCTTGAATCTACTCGTGTCTGCGGATTTTTCGATTAACTTCGCTGTTTTTGAGTTATTTCGATGTCTCAAGGGAAATGGGACACCCTGTAAACACGTCCCCGGCTATATATATATAGGTACGTTAGGTACGTGTATACGGGCTGACCAACAAAAAGCACCCTCTCGATATAATGTCAGTCACGTACTTCCATTTGCCAAGGACAGTTATACGATCCATACCCACGTATATATTTTTACTCCCTAGGATCGTAACAGCTCTTGCCAACACACACTATATTATTATCCCTTTCTCGCGCAGTACTTTCGCCCATCAACGGTTCACGCCCTCCGAGTGTCTGAGTGGACGTGATAAATATATATTTATTATTTCACAATTACGACTAGTAGCTATATATATGTATATCCGTTTTCCGAAAATGTTCACTTCTTGAACATTTTCGAGAGAGCGGTAAAATCAAAATGGTTTTTTTTTTGACGAGGCGAATGTTAATAAAAAAAACTCGAAGTAAATTTGGAATTGTTTCATTTGCGGAACCAATTTTCTGGCTCGACGGTACCGGAGTCGAATACTGGGCTGGGTGTCCCAGATTGCATTTGATTGACTGCGTTTGCACGAGGGCACAGGGAAACTGGAAAATCGGAATACTCAGCCGCGCTCGGGACCCGTCTTCGAGCGGTCACCCATCCAAGTATTGGTCAATTTCATGTATCCGTATCAACTTCATTAGTCCTCCAATATCGATGGCAATATTGCGGATGAAAGTTGGAAATATCGGATAAGCTGCAATAACTGCAGAACCAGGTACTACGGTTTTTTTCCCTTTTCTTTCAAAATTCGATTTGATATAAGATTATCCCGTCGCATTATTGGAGTAGTGACCGTTCCGCAGGCTACCCGGGATATAAATCATGAATAATTTAAGGATCGACGGGAAAGCTTTCACGAGTTATGTAGCGGGTAGGTAGTGTGGTGGCGGGGAGGGGGGAGGAATAAATCGGAACCGCATACGGGAATTCCACGAGGGTAGAATTTTAAATTTCGATTTTTAGTTTTCACCCTCGGGATCTTCGGTACGACAGGGACTAATCCCGGAAATCGCGCATCGGTCACTCCATCGTTGCCGTCGCTCGTTTTTCCATTTCTCGATTTCCTGCTCTTTTTCTACTCTCCTTCTCGCCTCGCGCTTTTACCCTCCACCATAGTCCCTGTTCCTCCTCGCCAGCCTTCGATTCTCGATCGATTCACGCGGTTTCCTATGGCTAATGAAAGAAAGTGCTCCGGGGACATTGGACGCATCGCGAAACAATGCCGTGAAACAAAACAAAATCCGAAACGAAAAAAGAGAAAATAAAAAACAGGGGATGAACTATCGCGAATGTTTCGTGAGATACGGAAGGGATATCCATAGCGCGCACGTGATTGACAGACGAAGAGAGAGAGGAGGAGGAGGCGGAGAGAGGAGAAAGAGAGAGAGATGATGATGATGATGATGATAGAATTTATTAGCCCTTAGTATTACTTTCGGGAAATGTACAGGATAATAACAAAAATAACAAAGGAATAAAATTATAATAACCATAACTTAAAACTTAAAAATATAACTTAAAAATAAACTTAACTAAAATAATAAAATAATGGAATTAAGCTTCATACAACAAAAGAAACTCGGAAATTTGCGAACTTAAGCTAAAGTACAATTGAAGAATTACAATAAAAAAAATACAAATAACACAATATAACTAATAATAATAATAATAATAATTTGGGAATACGCGCCTCAATAATAATAATAGTAATAACAATAAACAATGATCATAAAATCAAATTCAAAAACAATGCAATAATGATGTAATAATGAAATAAAAGATATAATAACATAAGGAGAAACATCAAACAAACGCTTCGCTACTCGCACAGCCTTTAAGTAATCGCCAAAAAACTCCAAAAGATGTCCAAGTTTACCTTTACTTGAACAGTTTACACAGCCTCTCAAAAGTACATCGCCGCATTTCATTCTTTATGATTTCGTGCATTTACGCTCTAGTTGCTTCATTATCGAACATATATTTATGGAGTAGCACCTTAACACATTAAAGAACATCTTAGAGAGAGAGAGAGAGAGAGAGAGAGAGAGAGAGAGAGAGAGAGAGAGAGAGAGAGAGAGAGAGAGAGAGAGAGAGGAGAGGGAGAGGGAGAGGGAGAGGGAGAGAGAGAGAGAGAGAGAGAGAGAGAGAGAGAGAGGGAGAAGAGAAGGGAGACAGAAAAGGCAGACAGAGAAGGAGAGAAGTAAACGAAAAAGTTAAATCTAAAATAAAAATTGAAAATGCGGTAACGATGCTTTTGTTAGAGAATAATGGTAGCAGAAAGAGTAAGAAGAAAAAAGAGAAGGAGGGACAGAAAAAACGAGACACGTAAGAAGACAAACTAAAAAAAATTGAATGCAAAACCGATACGAAGAGACTGATGGCAGAAGAAAGAACGACAGGTAAAAAACGAGAAGAGAAGGAGTATAAAGAGATTAATAAAAAGAGAAAAACACATAGGAAAGGGGATGGTCTGAGAGCACTAATCGGTCGTAATTCTTCGATTCGTCCGAAGTGAAATTCCCCCCCCCCCCCTCCCTCACTTATCGCTCCTCCTCCTGTGCCCTGAACGTCGCAAATAAATGAGCGCTACTACATCCCAAATGTGGTGCTCGAGGAGGCAGTGCATAGGGCGACCACACGCAGTGAGATACAGATACCTGACATCCCATGAAGTTGAATTTTGCATAATTGGCACACAACAAAAATTAATTTTTCTCCATTGCCATAATCATTTTCTTGCCGAATTTAGGCTACAAAAACCACTTCAACGTTTTTCGGGATCGTCATTAAAGATCTACAACACCAATTGGCTAGAAAATATTTTCCTTAAGGCGGCATATATATTTAGACAGGAAAAAATAAGCAATATTGAAGAATTTTTTAGGCTAAGAAATAATTATTCTACAATTATAAAACTTTGGGTACACTTTAATAGTATATTCAAGTATACGAAACAATTTTTTTTATTAAGGGGTGAGATGTATTCAGAATTATCCAAAAATCGAGTTTTTAAAAAATTTTCTTGAAGTATGATGTTTCGAAAATATTCCTTGAAAAGTTCAAGTCAATCCGATGAATAGTTTCCGGGATATCCCACAATTAGTGAAGGGGCACGTTTATTCTCAACGTATAGACGTGGCTGACAAACGCGCAAAAGATAATATCCGGGAAGGCAGAATGCTTCGAAGACAACAACAAATTGATATTTTGGAAGCTTCCACATCGGCAGAACCCCTATTGTATGGGCCAGGAATTCATGATTCGATGTGAGTATTTTTTTAATTAGTATTTATATACATAAATCAAGTGTAAAATTGGAAAACTCTTTCAGAAATTTTTAAAAATGTATTACCCCAAAACTATGAACTTTAGCAAAATTTTATAAAGAATACTTTCGTTTTAAAATTGCACAAAATGTTTTTAAAAAAATTCATCCCGAAAAACTTTAATTTTTTGAAAAATTGTTTTAACAATTGGGTATAAACAATTGAATGCTCGACTTTTCGGCAAAAAATTGTGATATTCGGATTCAGCGCATCAAAATACATAAAAAAGTTTAGCTTCATCCATCGAGCTCAAAATTTTACGGACATATAATACGGTATCCACATCGAAAAAAACTTTAAACGTGTTTTCTCGAAACTATGTTTTTTAAGTCGGTGACCACGATAATTAAAAAACCACTCGATGTATTTTGATGAAATTTAGTGTGCTTATTGACGGCATTGAAAACTAGTCCTTAATCGAAGGATTTTCATTTTTGTTGAAAATTTCTAGTTTTTGTTAACAATAAACGAGCGATTTTTTGGTCGAAAATCGAAAGTTATCTGTCGGAAGATGCCATTTTCTTAATTAAAAAAAAGCTTCTATTAAGGACTAGATTTATTATTAAACTAATGTTTTTTTTTGTTTTTTAATGCCAGATGAGTCAGTAAAATTTTATGATGGTCACCGAAAGCGAAACATGCCGAAGGGGGTCTGACAAAAATGGCGATATTTTTATAAATAATCAATGTTTTTCTTTAAAAATTTGTACAAGTCAAGTTGAAATATAACGTAAAAAGTCTGTGTAACTACTTTTGGAAAACAAGCTTGATTACTATTCTTTAAAAATTATTGAAAATGCACGTTTATTCACGCCTCTGACGGCATCTCACTCCTTAATTCACCATCAAAATGGCGGAGCTGTAGCAGAGTGTTACAGCGAGGTCGCCACGGGAGCTACGAATCGGCATGCAGTCTAGCTTCCCGTAGACTTTAATTTGCGAAAAAGTTAAAATATTTTTCAGTTAGAACATGTATAGTTTCTATGTGACGGTAATTAAAATGAAGAAAATGCAAATTTAAGAAAATTGTACGTAATTACAAAAAAATCAAAATTTCACTCACCATTTCTGTAAAATGTGAATTAAAAAAGTAGTGTTTTTTTTTTTTTTTCATTTTTTCAAAAACAATTCTCGTCAAGTAGGCGGTATCAATATTATCAGTATTTCTATCAAGTTTCAACTCAATCGGCTTAATAGTTTTTGAGTCATCATGCACGCCGATTTTGATAATGCAGTTTTGCGAAAATTGCGTTTGAAGTTCACGCCCGCTCCGAATAATTTTCATTATTCGGTATTAATAACGAGAGTATTAATTACCCCCTCAATAATGAAAATAAAGGGAAATAAAAGGAGAAAAATGAATTTTCGTTGCAATCCACCGATGCAAGCTTCAACAACGTGACATACCTGAAACAGTGGTTCGCGAGGGAAAATATTTAAAAAAAAAACTTTTAAAAAACGTCAAATTTAGCAAAAATATTACGTAAATTAAAAAATTTCACAAAATATATACAATCAATTTATACAGGCAGTTCCATAAAAAGAACAAGCATGAGAATAATTCGGAAAGAGGTCGAACGAAAAAAATTCCGTACAAAAGTTCTACCATTTGAAGTTTGACATTTGCAAGTGCTTCGAATGATTTTTTTGCTCGACGCATTCGCGAGAAATCACAATGTATCTCGAGTTTTCCTATGGGAATGCACAGTTTTGAATTTACCAAAAGATTGCTGATTTTTTTTTTTTTTAAACAATCGAAAGAAAAAAAATGCCTAGCCCGGTTCACCAGAACTTTGTGCATTTTCACGCCGCTTGTGCTGGATCGACAGGGAGAATTGAAAGTGCGAATGAAAAACAATTGAAACGACGACTTGAGCTTTAAACAGGTACGTGTCGAATGCGAGCGCGCGGCCACGAGGCAGCACAATTTCACCACGCGAATAAGTGAAAAAGCGTGCGCGATAGAGGTCCAAATTGCTCGGTTTCGAAAATTGTACGAGGATTATGCGTAACGGTTGTGTGCACAGCGAGGGGAAATACACGCGACCACTGGAATTTAACGCTTCAATAATATGTGTGTGTGTGTGTGTGTGTGTGTGTGTGTGTGTGTGTGTGTGTGTGTGTGTGTGTGTGTGTGTGTGTGTGTGTGTGTGTGTGTGTGTGTGTGTGTGTGTGTGTGTATTCGCGAGGCGGCTTCGCGATACGGCATGGGCATAAAAAAGGGACAGGGCGGGGGGAGGGGGGCGGTATGGCACCCAATGCTTGTGAAAGGCCTTTTCACTCGTCAGATCAAAACAAAAGGTAACGCACGGATGGCTCCGCACAGTAGTGTACATATATATATATATATATATATATACACACACACACACACACATATGTATGTATATATGAAAAAGTGTTATTGAAATACACTTGACTTCTAGGACCGTCCTCACAGTAGCCAGTTGTCCCCATACTCACCGTTATATAGAGCTCAATGTCCTCAAACTGACCTTTAGATAAATTTAAGCATATTTATGTAAAGGTTATTTCAAAGAGCGTCCTAGTGCCCAAAATCAACGATTTGCTTAACGGAGAATTTTAAGGACCGTCCTCGAACCAGCCGGATGGACTGATAGCCAACGTTGCATAAATTTAACGGGTTCAAAATGTCCTTTCTACCTATATATGTATGTATGTATGTATGTACATGAAGGTGTAACGAGGTTGGGCAACGTCACGTCACGTCACGATCGATCTCCGTACGAATAAAGAGAAGCCCGGAAAAGCTCCGCGGGTCCGGGGGAGAAGCAACGGTACACCAAGCCATCCCTATAGCGTATACTCGACCCTTCGATTGGATTCTCTTCGCATGTCCCCCAGCGCCTCTTTCTATCCTCCCCCCCCCCGCCCCTCCACCGAGTCACGGTGTCTGTCGTCCGCGAAAAACCAATTTGCGATAAATCGTTGCTCGCACTGGGCACGGGCGTCGCGCAATTTTTGCAAAAAATTTGAAAGAACGCCTTCAATACATCGGCAAGTCCTCTACATAGATATGCGTTTACATATATATGTATGTATGTATGTTTGTTTGTTTGTGTATATATATATATATATATATATATATATATATATATATATATATATATATATATATATATATATATATACCGGGTGTCCCATTTTAATCTTACATCTGATTTATCTCGGAAAATACTACTCTGATGAAGTATTGAGTATGATAAAACGTTTAGGGTTCAAAGGGGGACGTTTGAAAAATATTTATGTGCCCAAAATTCAAAATAGCTACGTTCAGATGGCCGACATGTTTTTTTAAATGGTATCATGATTTTTTTTCCCACCAAAACATTTATCAAGCCAATGTTAACAACTTTTGTAGGAAAAGTTTTTTTAATAACATCCATAACTATTTGGTAAGAATACACTTTTTTAGTCGAAGTAACGAACCGCAGAGACATAATCCTTGTTTGAGTTATAGAAAGAACCCAAATAAACTCACACCCACACATGCACACTTATACTAGGGATGTTGAAGACTTTACCTCCTCCTGGTCCATTCTGAATAGCGCTACAATAGTAAACAAATGTATTCTAACCGAAAAGTTACGAACGTTATAAAACAACTTATCCTAAAAAATTGTTAGTTTCGACCTGATAAATATTTGGGTGAAAAAATGCATGATCCCATTTTTTTTAAACATGTCGGCTGTCTTATTGTCACCATTTTTAATTTTGGACCAAAAACGATTTTTTTAACGTCGTCCTTTGAGCCCTAAAAGTTTTACTGGACTCAATACTTGATGTGAGCAATATTTTTCGAGATAAAACAAGTGTAAGATTAGAATGGGACACCCGATATATATATATGTATATTCACTCGACAATAGAGCGCGCGCACCCACAATCGTGTATTATTCGTTCCATACCCAATTCAATTAAAGTTCCATCAGCGTTTGTGGCTGAGCTGGCTGTTGTTCGCATAAAAAGAAAAAAAAACATTAAAACAGCTCGTCGCGAAAATTAAGAAGGAAAATTAAAAAAAAAAGAGGCAAAACCGATTCTCGATTATTCTCCGCATGCGACACTGCGCTTTTTCTCGGTTTTTCGCTTCGCGTGTTCGCGTTGCCAATTTTTATACGGTACATCGATCGTTTCTGTAAATTATCGTGGAAAATTGAGGACCGATTGGTCATTCGATTCGTTAACTTTATTGGACCTTCGTAAAAGCTAAAATAAATGACCAAATAATTATATTTTTGAAAAAATCAGATTGCTGTAATCGTATAATAAAATGAATAGTAATGAGGATAGTGATATTATAAATAATATTAGTAATGCTGGCAACTGAAATAATAATAATACATAAGAATACTGATAATAGTAATCATAATAATATCAATATAACCTCATGGTTGTCGGAAAAATGTCGAAACTTTTATACAAAAATTTGTAAACAATATTCATAATAATGGAAACAATTAAAAGTAAAAACAACAATCATAATAGTAGAAATGAGAAATATAACAATAACAATACTAACAAAAGTACCAATAGCAATAATAATAATTATGATGACGACGACGATGATGATAATAATAATAATATAATCGCATGGGTGTCAAATATAACAATAATATTATCGACAATAATGAAGATAATAAAAAATGAATACAACAATGATAATTATGATAGTAAAAATAATTCAATATTGGACAACAAAATACCAACAAAGTAATATACGTCACTGGATAGTGACGAACATGACTGGTCGAGAGAGAAAAAGGCCCCAAGTGATTTTTACCATATCCACACATTAATTATAAATGCGCAAGCACGATATAGCCAACGAATAAATCACTACCAGAGCAATTGGGAGAAAAGGAAATCAATGTGGAGAAAGCAAAAAAAAGTCTTCTTTCAAGGACTGGCTGAAGATTTTTCCAATTAGCAGTGTCGTTCAATCAGATACATTATGGGTCTGCTGAAAAAGAGAAGGTTCTCTGGCATATTGGAAGCGTGTCTTTGAGGGGCCAACGATATGCAGGCTAGTCGACAGCACCACGATCCAGGAATGCTTTCGCTAATTCAATCGCGGGGTTATCGCAGCCGCGATATCGACCTGTTCTCAATATGCCGAAATAGGCATTCGCGAAAGGGCAAATCGGAGCGTTCGCTCGAAGCCCAGAAGCTCGCTTGGGTGGCTCATTCGCCATTGGATTTTCCTCATTGACTCTCTTTGGTATCCTTTCTAGTTCCCAGTCTCTCGCCAGCTGGGAAGCTCTTCACCCTTTCACACCCTGGCAGAAGGAGGCAAAGAGGGTGTAGAGGAGAGCGAACGAGGATGGGAGACCTCTAGAATTTTGCACCCCGGCTGCGAGACTTCCAGCCAGCCCGCCATTCAGCTCTATGGTCCTTCACGTACGTGACGACAAGCAGGCTGTTGGCATTTTGTAAATCGCCGAGCAAGCAACTATTCTCAGGGTGTTTTGTTGCCGCGAGATACCCGACGCGTGTACTTCACGCGACGGCGATCTCTCCGTTCACCCATCCCCCAATAAGCCTCGTCTAGACGTCGCCTGATTCGCGACTGCACATAACACGACTACGAGTATGGTAAACACGACACTATCGGGCAGGATACTGTGGAACGCGATGAAAATCATTCCGAGGCGAGGAAAGGCGAGCCGCGGACATCCGATCCTGGTTGAGAAGAGACTCCACCAATTGCTAATTGACGCAGCCTACGGAGCGTCATTGAAGACGAATTTACGATGCTGAGCGCCAGACGTTTGAAAAAATATCAGAATTTGGAAGCGAGGAGCACTGCCAGTGCGCATTCATGTGGAGCTCAAAGGGAAATAACGAGCGGGCGATTTCCGCAGCAGTTGGCGTTATTTGCGAAAGTAAATTTGCGAAATGGTCGTGATATGGGAGCATTGGTCGTAGCTGCCTCACGACAAGGCAATTACAGAAGTTGATAGTCTGATTTGCCTAATTCGACAATCCTATTAGGGGAAAATGCGATCCGAAGAGGACATTCAACTTGCTCGGCTCACTGCCAGGAAACCAGAAACGATCATTCTTCCCTGGTAATCCAAGAAGCCTGGGATACCAATGGTAAAGGCACTTGCCAAGCCATCCTGCAAATGATGTGAACTGCTTGTTGACACGGACTTTCCTTACGCTTGTGTCATCAAGCAAATAGTTGTCATCTTTTCTGCAGATCGCACAGCCGGTCTAAGCTACTTTTGGGTATCAGGTACCAATAAGGCAACATCAACCATCTGAACACCCAACATCCAGCAGTCTTCGTTCACTCATTGCAGTTGCTCGTCACCACTAACCATGTGGATCGGCGCCGCCAACGTCATTTGCGAGCCACTTTCCAGCTACCCTCCGCAAGGGTTATGCCTGTCTAAAAAAGAATCGCAAGCCACCTATCAAACAGGCAATCAGTACGTCTTCACCCCAGGAAAACTTAGCGAAGCGAGTCATCCGTATTAAGAGCGAACATAGAGTCCCTGCCGACTATCGTACATCTTGTCGAAACGAAAACCAGACCACCATTGGACCTAAATACGGGTGGCCTGAGGCTATCGGTAGACATCAATCAGGCCTAGATCAAAGCGTAGTACGGATGGCGTATGAACGTACAAGAGGGATCGTCGAGAGGATCCACGAAGGCGCTTGCTCGTTGCGGGAGTTCCTCTGCTCGCGATGAGCCTCTCGACCCTACTACACACCCGGTTAGGCAACCCTTCGATCCTTCCCAACCACTTGCAGGTCATCCTGACCATCTGCCCTATCCATCTATAGCTCTCTGCAGATACAGTTACCAATGACTAGGGAAGGTCCGCGGAAGGTGCTACAGGATGATCCTTATTAGTATCCACCCATTACCGTCGATACGGGTAGTGGTTGATGCCCGGGAGGAACTCGTTGGACATTGGATATTTCCTTCCTGCAGCTCTCAACTTCAATCATACTCGCAATCGTACACCGTCATCATCCCCCATTCAACATGCTCCTCGTACTGTGCATCTCTCGCAGGCTTTCTCTTTCTCCCAACCCTACGAAGTATAGCCAGCTCCATCTCTCGAATTATAGCGCAGTGCAGAGGGTTGTTCTCCACCGTTCCGCTGCCGGGAAATCCTCGAGCAATGGGATAGCAATGTGTGATTCTACACCACGTCAACATCCGATGGATATACTTACCTAGTATTTTGTATACATACGTAGATCCATATGTACATGCATAAGAATATATTTACAAGTGCCATGAATACGCGAAAAGCAGACAGAAGACGCGAATCGACGTTTACATATCGACCAACTGTCACCACACGCTAGGCTGTTGTGCGTCTGTGAATCGTTACATGGGCGCTCTTCTCTCGGCCTCCATGTAACATCGGTTGTACCCAATGGAGCTCGGTTCGCGCGTAGGGATCGGTACAGGCGTACCTGGAGCATCGTGGACGAACCAAGCGAGTGAAAATCCATGCAGAGGCCGAAGGGTGAAACGCGACGACACGTGAGGGAGGGATCTAGAGGTGGACGTTTCGTATACGTGTATACCAACGTGGATGGCCAATGGCCAAATACACGCTAGGTCGAGCGTGAATGCGGCATGGAAACACTGAGTGCTCCTCGCGCGTCCAGGTACCATTACTCTGTCATGCGCATGTACGTACATGGATTAAAAGAGACAGAGAGGAGACAATGACGATCATCATCCTGCGGGTTTCTCTGTCCCCCAGATCCATACGTAACGATGGGATTTATCGTAACCCAGGGATGACGAATTGGGTCGTCCAAGTTGGAAAATGGCACGCAGTATCGAACCGGCACGTCGAAAAAGTTGGTCCTAGGCAAAGGGGAGAGCGACGCTTTTTTCGTATCGCGTTTGCCCACGACTCCCGGGGAGGGTTTCCATCGCTGTGCCTATCGGACCAAAATGCCTGGGTGTTTATGCGTGTGGGTAGCGTTGAGATCGACGGACCGACGATCCTACTGTGTCGTCCTGAATGAGGTCGAAAGGACACTTTGAATCGGCTGTATCTACGCAACGGTGGCTATCAATACATCTGGCTATTTCGAAGTCGGATCTCAACTGTTTCCTCAACTGCATAGCTGATTTTGGGGACCAGGAAACTGCTCGAAATAGCCTCTACACAAATATGCTCATGATTGCCTAAGGTGATTTAGGGGCCAGTGGGGTTTAGGCATGGTTGAGTATGGAGACTATTCGTTACTGTAAGGACAGTCCTGGAAGTTCAACGTCCTCAAAATCAACTTTACCCTTATATATGCACATATAGGAGCGTATTTGAACGAAAAATATATAGAGCACACTCGGGAAACCAGAGCGGACGAACGGACGAGCGAAATCGTAAGCCGCTTAAGGACTTAACAGACCCGATGGAAATTCTACACTCGCCGCGAGGGGGTCCTCGCGTGTGCTTCACATCCCCTTTTTTCCGCGTTTTCTCTTCGTTTCGAATACGTAACTCGCGCGGACAGCGACGAATCTATATATCACCGGCCTCGGGCCAGAGCCCGGGCAATTTCGCATTTTCTCTCTCCCCATATATATATATATATATATATATATATATATATATATATATATATATATGTATACACGAGGCTTGCAATATCTTTCTATTTTTCGCTGATGGCCCCCTCGACGAATATCCTCAGTTCGGAAGGATCAGGTACCCGCGAGAGGATCCCACATCTATCTCGTACGTATAGTCCCCCATTCCCAACCATAGACGCTCGGGTTTTCCTACCGTAGAGACGGAGAGAGGCAGAGTACTTTTTGCTTATCGATTCGGTTCGATTTTTTTCCCTTTTCCCTTTCGAAGAAGAAACTCCGGGAGAAAAACCCGCGTGCCACTGAGAGGATCAATTTTGTTCAATGTGGTCCGGTGAGTGAAGGAATGGGTCAAAGACGGAGGGGAGGTTTTCGATTGGGGCGGCGAGACCGCAGGGCGTGTATTTTTGCTACTTCGTATAATTTCTTAACAGTGAACCGTAATTTTTCGCACGGCAAACCGTTTTTTCAGGATAGTTATTTTTTAAATATTTGAATGTTCATTGTTATTGGGTTGATGCGAAGTGTGCAGGTTTTGGCGCTTGGACTGGTGCCAAAAATGGAACTTTTGCATCAACCTAATACTATATAGTAAATATTGGGTTTATTAATTGGTTATTTATTGTATCTATTGAATAAATTATTTCATAATAATAAATCATGTACATTTTCATCGCGTGAAAAATATGATTTTCATTGTTTTATTGACTATTGTACCTGAAAATATCGTAATGATCAAAAGAGCGGCCTGGAACAAGAAACACCAGAAATGGAAATATAATAACCAAAAATTGGAAATTGTAATACCGTTACGTGGAAATAGTTTTTTCGATAGGAAACAGATTAAAAGTAAAACAGAAAAAAATAGAAAAGCCACCAGCGCGGCATAGGCGATATTTAAGAGGGCGGAAATAAATAGCCTGAAAGGAGACCAACATCTGATGAATGCGATAAGTAAAAGTGGGACATTATATGGGAATGCAGTATGGAAGAAAAGGGAGCTAGTGGAAAAATGCCAAGGGGGCTATGTTGAGATGACCATGGTCTTAAATAGCAACAGACTAAATTACATATGGAGGGTGGAAGCGGTTTAGAGGTATAACGAAAGAAACATGGAAGAGGGAGGAAGGTTATTTAATAGGCATAATGAAGATGGGGGAAGGGAGATGGCCGAAAAAGTGCCTCAAAGAGGAGGCGGGAGAAGTGCTAAATGGGAACGCAACAATGTGGGAAGTGGAATCCGCAGAGTCAATACCGAAAGGAGTACGAAAACAAAAGTCGACCAAGAAATCTAGCTGTATTGGAACAAAATTGAAAAATCGACGTATTGCCCTAAATACAGAAGCAGGAAGAACAGCATAGAGATTGAAGAGTATTGGGAAGATTTAAATATATCAGAAGAAATAAAAGAAACTTGGGCAAGTTTAAGATGTGGAAATGTGGTAAAACAAGGAAATAAGCGGTTTGTAAAAAAGAAATGGAAAACCTAGTTCATGCATGTACGTTCAAAACAGCCAAGGAGAAAATTAAACAAGAAATAGTAAAAAATAACTCGAAAAATGTATAGGAGACAAAGAGGGGGGAACAAATCAACAGAAAGATACATATGGAGCTGAAATAGAGCCTGTGACTGAACTGTATATATTGATTAAGCACTTCGAGAAAATAATTGGAAAAATTGTAAATGAGGAAACAAGTGCGAGAGGGAACGAAAAGCGAAACGACAGTAGAGTATAAGTTCAGAAATAAGAGAATATTGTAATGGGACACACATATGGAGGGAGGGATCTTCTGTGTAAACAGCATAAAGATGTATACCTGGAATAATAAAACTATCACCTGAAAATAATAAAAACAGAAAATAAATAATGAAAAAAAAGTATGACCAAAATAAAATAGAATAATCACTTACTACGGTTTCTTATTTTTATTATTCATCTCATTTTATTATTATATTGTTTACTACAATTGACTGTTTTGTCATTTGTCATATTTTCTCATTTTCAAACGACGATACTTCCCACAATATTATCGTATAAAAATGAGCACGATTTTTCCTCCACAACAAGCACTACATTTCAAATGCCAGGCTCATTGAAATGCCGATTTGACAGTTTGGACAATAAATTTGTAGTAGATTCGAAAGTTCCCTGAAAATGCAAGCTTTCATTCCGTGAGCCCCGTTCGATCAAAACATCGTTTGCTCTACATTTTCGATTTAATCCGCGCCACTTCAGGACTCATCGAGAGAGATGAGGGCAACCCGTGGGGGTGGTAATCGGGGTTTATGATGCAGCAGAGGGGGGGGGGGCTTTTTTAAAGCGAAAACTTTTTTGCGGCAACAAAGGGGGGAAGAGAGAGAGAGAGAGAGAGAGAGAGGCAGATATCAGGGCTACTTATAGCCTCAACGGTCCGTCAAATTGGAGCACGCAGTTTGCCTCGAACTTGCGAATATTCACCCAATTTCCACAACACTCGAGCACGACCGCAAGCCCAAGAAAAACTTTCGATCGCGGCAATGGCGCGGCGCGACCCTCGACAAAGTGGAAAAAGTTAGCGCGAGGACGCGGCTTGAAAAATAATCTTTTCGTGCCAACGGGAGAGAGAAAAATGTTCGTTTAGAGGGCTTCTGGATCCTGCGAATCGAGAAATCACCGTGTTTGTTCGTTTGGGGTTGTTCGGGGTTGTTTGAGGTTGTTCCGAAAATGTCCGATTGGGAAAAAGTTTTGCTCCCGGGCATCGAGAAATCATCGAGCTCGTCATCACTCTCGGAGAAGTAACATTGGAAAAAAAATAATAATAGGGAAGGGTCCATGTGAGGCGTTTTTTATTAAATTTTTTTTTTAATTCGGTTCTGAAAATTCTGTCCATCACAGTTTCTCCAGTTTTGAGCCTTCAGGCGTAAGATTTTGCGAGTAGATGAGGCTCTCGCTTAAACTGTATAAGAATCTTCAAAAACAATTTTTTTCCGATTTTTCCCCTACATGGTATAATGGGAACAATTTTTTCCGCGCGCTCCATTCACTGGGTCCACATTAGCGTGTTTTCCAAAAAAAAAAATCGATGATCCATTTACTTTTTTTCATTTTTAAATCCCTGTTGGGAAAGACCGACGGGGAGTGACGCAGCCATATCGCATTTTTCTCAAAACACTATTTTTGAAGTTGGTGGACACGATTTCTCGAAAACTAATGCACCGATCTTATTGAAGTTTTGCACACTCCTTCAAAATAGCATTTTGAAACTTAGCATTTTGAAACTTAGCAAAATAGCATTTTGAAAAATAGCAAACTATTTTGCATATAACTCTGCCAAAAATTCAAATTTCAACTTTTTTTCCAAAATCCTTCGTTCAATCACGAGCTATACTTATCTCCTAACAAAAAAAAAATTGTTTTTTAATTTCAGATAAAGCTATCATGAGTTATCCTGCCCATCACAAGGCCACTTTGTTTTGAGGGGTCTTCGGAAACCAAGTCTCACCGGCTGAATTTCCCAAATTTCTGGATGAATTTTTTCTTTAGTATTGTTCAAGTGTCACTCTTGTATGTGCTTAAGATTTTGAATAAAATAATTTATATATTATATGTTTTTTTAAATAGAGCAAATAAGCGTTTTTGGTTTCGTAACCCACGTAACCCCTTAAGGAAATATACTCCTCTAGAAATTTGACAAGGTCGATTCTTTGCACTTTCCTAAAGTATAGACTCTTAGGATGATGTTCTCAAAAGCAAATTTCGAAATTTCCCATATTTACATAGTTACAGCGATTCGAAACTATACCAGAATAGGATTGACCGGTCGAAATTCAGAAGCTTCGAAGGAAGCTAGAACTGCTCGCAGGGAAGAACGAGCTTCAGAAAACCATTACTTCAAAATCGAGGAAGGCACAGTTTACGAGGCAGGAATGGCTAGTTAACTAACCTAAGTACAACATGTCATTATACCACTCAGATAATTGCGGTTGTTTGAAATTGTATTCAAAACTTTAAACGCGTTTTTTTTCGAAACTACCCTTTTCAAACTGGTTGCCATCAAATCTCGAGTTCTATTCAACCCATTGACTTCGAATTTCGTATGAACCTTCAGCATATAAGCATCTATCGTCTCTCCCTCAGACATTGCGAAATGATTATTATTACTATTGTAAAAAAACGGAAGACTGAAATAAATAGGGGGAGAAATTAACTTTTTTCAGACCAATGCCATTTAATTTTTTTTTCTTCTCTTTGATACCGGCCATAATGACATTCTGATGGACCAAGAAAATTGGTTTTATATATGTTTCAGATGAATGGGAGCTTTGGGATCCAGTCAACCACATCAACCCTTTTTTTCACGGCCATATTTATCGGCTCATAACCTTTTGAATTTGTATTTTTTATTGCACATACACTTTTTCTGTAAGTTATTGAAACTTACAGAAATAAGTTCAAGGGGCTGTACAAAATTGGATGGAAAAACACTTTTTTTGTTTTTTTGTTACCCCATTAAAAAGAATGAATGTGCGTTGCGTTCCAACGATGCAAGCTTCAACGTCATCAAGGAAATTACTACGGAACTTCATGCGTGTTCTAGGACCGATGACTTTTTCTCGGACATGTGATTTTTTTGTTGCCAACTTTATACATACATATATATATATATATATATATATATATATAAAATGACGTTTCCGCGACGACAAAGTCCGGATGAAATTCTCCGTGGAATGTATGAGATCTGAACGGGTCCTAGTGGTGGTGGAAAGAAAAGTTCGTATCCTTGGAAATCGAATCACCGAGAGGAGGGTCTCTCTCGCAAGGATATACAAGGACGACGCGAATTTACTTCGCCGTGTGCACCAGTCACCAGGGCCCAGACGACGGAGCAACGAAATCCAATATATCAACTCAATCGAGGATGAGGAAGAAGAAGAAGTAGACGACGAGGACGAAAAAGAAGAGCGGATGAAAAAGCGAGAAAAAAAAACGAAAAAAAAGCAGACCGCGATAGAAAATGTAAACGAAGGAGGGCGCGCTGTCTCTTCGTATTTTATACGCAACCCTGTGTCTATCGGACCAAACTTATATACACCGACGACCGACAAACACACCTTTTTCCTTTTTACGTATACGTCATCACAATCCCCTTGGGAAGGGCCGACAGGGGGGGGGGGGTGGAGGAAGAAAACTCGAAGATGTAACAAACGTATACAAGTCCGCTCCGTGACTGGCTCACCCTCAAAGGAAAGACATGCCCACGAGGAAAATAAGATTCTCCGCAAAACTTTATTCGTCGGAGCTCTTCGCAGTCCCGGGAATATATTAGAGCTTTTTTCTTTTCTTTCTTTCTTTCTGCCCGTTACTTGCGATGTTTTTCGCGATGTCTGCGGCTATTCGACGCATTAAATTCGAAGGATTGCGTGATTTTTTATGCAGTCGCATATTGGTTCTTTTTACGTGACTGACGCAACTGGCGATTCCTTTTTGTTGTGTGTACCATATATATATTTACACACACATACAAACACACACACACACACACACACACACACACACACACACACACACACACACACACACACACACAATATTCACAAAAATTCACAAAATATTCACAAAAAATCACAAAATAGAAAGAAAAATCTTACCACAAGGGGTCTAGCGGCAAAAACGGTAAATTTATCATATTTTTGGTACGAAAAAAAAATCGAAAATCAAAACGTTCAAACTTTGAAAGATTCGTATTTTTTTTCACAAAAATTAATAAAATAAAATATAAACGATATCGAAGATGACTGAATACTTTTGAAATATTTTTTCACATTTTGGTTCTTTTTACGTGACTGACGTAACTGCAGATTCCTTTTTTTTGTGTGTACCATATATATATATATATAGAAAAATTTCGAAAAAGATAGAAAAAAATCTTACCACAATCGCTCTAGCGGCAAAAACGGTAAATTTATCAAATTTTTTTACGAAAAAAAAATCCAAAAGTTCGAACTTTGAATGATTCAAGTTTTTCGCAAAAAAAACTAAAAAACGATATCGAAGATGACTGAATATTTTTTAAATCTTTTTTTCTATAAATAAATTTCAAAACAAAAAATTAAAAAAAGAATGGATCGTATTTGGGCTATTTTTCCCAAAGTTAAAAGCGAAAAAAATCGTTTTTTTCAATCAGATTTTGGATAATGATAGCAATTTAAAAATTTCACAATGAAAAATAAAGTCGTCCCATTTCAAGGATGCAAACTTCATCGTCGTGGGGCATCTAGATTTTCCCTCTGGACATGACTATTCGGGCCACCCTGTATGCCACATGCACACAGAAAAATGCATAAGCGCAAGGTGTGATGCGCGGAGCCTTTATTTCCAGCTTCGTATATGGAGAGCTGGAGTGAGAAAGCCAGAGCGATGAAAAGCAGCACGGGGTATTAAACAGTAATGGCACTCCGCATATATATATATATATATATATATATATATATATAGAGAGAGAGAGAGAGAGAGAGAGAGAAATGCACACAGATCATGTATGGAACGCGCGTATGTATGCATATCGATTCATGCGCTGACACCTCCGCTTGTATCTACGTAGTACGCCTATACGGCAATGATATCGCGCGCAAATTTATTGTCGATTTTCACGTCCGTTCACCTGTTTGTCGTCTGTATTAAGTTTCCGCGTCGATTTCACGCTTCCCCTGCCCTCTCTCCTGGCGACACGTTCCCACCCGATATAACAAATTTCCATCATAATTTGTAATTTACGAATAGACGCAAATTTCGGGATGGTGGAATGGCGAAACGTATAAATGATAAATTGGCAAGTGCGCAAACAAGATTTATATATATATATATATATATATATATATATATATATATATTTCTGTATAAATATATGGTGACAATTAAGAGTCTGGCCCGGAGATTTTGCGACCGGAAAAAATATGATATTTAATGATTGTACGAGTCCTCTTTGAAAAAATAGCGTATTTTTGGGACGTGTAGTATTTGTCAGAGGAAATTGCGCATTAAAAGAAATATCAGAATCCCACTTTGAGTTTAGCAGAATCAACGAAGGCGCAGATAATTAAATGAACTATTGATTAAATTAAACGATTTATTATAAATTTAATTGATTCTAACTAAATTTAATTATTCTCAGTTAAATGAATCAATGAAATTGAATTAATTATTGATTAAATTGAATTAAGATACTTAAATTGCCATTTTACCAAAAACTCCTAAACAAAAGCTATTATTAAATTGAATTCAATTTCATTTATCCACTTTGAAATAACATCTTTGTTAATTTTTTTATGACGTTGAAGTTTCCATCGTTGGAATGCAATGAAAACGATTTTTTTTTAATTTCACAAATTGCCTTTAGCGGATCTTAGCTACGGAAATTTCGAAAACTTTTTTTAGGACTCTCATTTAGCGAACTGCAATAAAACGGCAAAAAATAATTTTGGATAGTGATGGAAATTAGACGGAATTTTCGTTGCATTCCAACGATGCAAACTTCAAACCCATATTTTTTTCTCGATGACGGGATGCACAAAAAAAGTGTCTTCGGGACTGTTTCGTACTCGGAATTGAATGATTTTCATTCTGCCGCACTCAAAATGGAATTTTGCAAATACTACTTGGCGAATACCACTCGTTATAAAAATACGCTATTTTTTCAAAGAGGACTCGACAAACCATTGAAAATTATATTTTCCTCGGTCACGAAATCTGCGCACAAGATCCTTAAAATATTAATCCTAAGGTGACTCTAAGGTAATCGTGTGTGTGTGTGTGTGTGTGTGTGTGTGTGTGTGTATATACAGGGTGTCCCAAAACTCAACGATAATCTGAGACCGGATGAAAGGCCAAGTTATACCAGTTCTGGGAAAAATAAAATAAAAAATCCATATCACTCAGTTCAGCGATAATAGACATTTTTTTAAAAAAGTTGAAATTCGTCACCCTTGGTCGCATTTTCAAGTCCTGTGATTACCAATGTCACAATTTCGCTGTGATTTTTTTAATTTCGTGATCTTCATTAACGATGCTATTAATCGCAACTACAAATTAATGCAAAAAACATTGTTAATTTAATAAAATAAGTTAAGTTTTAGTGAGTCATGGTTCACAAAAATATTGTTAGTTAACTTTGACACTTCATTTCGAAAAAAAAATGTACTACACTACCCTTGGCAAGTTATTTCAAAAGATGGCGCATTTAATCAAGATTTCAAAATGGTGCAACACTTGCCACTTTTCTTGCCATTGAAAATTTTATTTCTTATTTTTTTTCAAATTGAGCTCATTTTGAACAACTCAACATTAGGAATTTTTGTTACTAAAATTTGTTATTTTTTGTTTCTGGTCTGAAATCAAATTATTATTTTTAGTAAAGAGGTAATTGAGTCAGTTAAAAACCAATTTTTATTGTAAAAAACATATGTTTTTTACAATAAAAATTTTTATTGTAAAAAACATATGTTTTTGGTCTGAAATCAAATTATTATTTTGATCTGAAATCAAATCTGAAATCAAATCTGGTCTGAAATCAAATTATTATTTTTAGTAAAGAGGTAATTGAGTCAGTTAAAAACCAATTTTTATTGTAAAAAACATATGTTTTTTACAATAAAAATTTTTATTGTAAAAAACATATGTTTTTTACAATAAAAATTGGTTTTTAACTGACTCAATTACCTCTTTACTAAAAATAACAATTTGATTTCAGACCAGAAACAAAAAATAACAAATTTTAGTAACAAAAATTCCTAATGTTGAGTTGTTCAAAATGAGCTCAATTTGAAAAAAAAATAAGAAATAAAATTTTCAATGGCAAGAAAAGTGGCAAGTGTTGCACCATTTTGAAATCTTGATTGAATGCGCCATCTTTTGAAACAACTTGCCAAGGGTAGTGTAGTATATTTTTTTTGAAAATGAAGTGTCAAAGTTAACTAACAATATTTTTGTGAACCATGACTCACTAAAACTTAACTTATTTTATTAAATTTACAATGTTTTTTGCATTAATTTGTAGTTGCGATTAATAGCATCGTTAATGAAGATCACGAAATAAAAAAAATCACAGCGAAATTGTGACATTGGTAATCACAGGACTTGAAAATGCGACCAAGAGTGTCGAATTTCAACTTTTTTTAAAAAATGTCTATTATCGCTGAACTGAGTGATATTGATTTTTTATTTTATTTTTCCCAGAACTGGTATAACCTGGCCTTTCATCCGGTCTCAGATTATCGTTGAGTTTTGGGACACCCTGTATATACAGGGTGTTAGGAAGGTCGATGCAAAGCCTTAAGGGGATGACAGGTTACCTCGTTAGGAACATATCAAACCTAGGTTACCCTAGTCCAAAGTCTAAGGATTTCGAGTTATCATGGTGAGTATGATTTTTTGAAAGTTTCCCAAAATTAGGTACTAACTCGTTTACCTCTTATATTAATGCTATTTTTTTAAAAATAGCATCAACATAAGAGTTATTTTATGACAAGTTTTTAATTATTCAACACGTCCCATTCAGTTAGTTGTGTGGTTACAGATGATTGTATTATTGTCGATTGAGTAAACATTAAGCAAAGACGCAAATAACTTTTCAGTTACCCATTATTTTCTGTTAAAACATTATGAACGAGTTAGTACCTAATTTTGGGAAATTTTCCAAAAATCATACTTACCATGAAAACTCGAAGTCCTCAGAATTTGGACTGAGGTAACCCAGGTTAGAAATGTTCCTAACGAGGTGACTTTTCACCCCTTTAAGGCTTTGCATCGACCTTCCTAACACCCTGTATATATATATATATATATAACAAGTAATACCGAACGGCTCTAATTTTCTGTCCTTTTCTTCTTTTCGTTTAAATTATTTTTCGGATATTTTTCCATTTCATCGCCGCCTGAAAAATCATCGCCAGACGATAACCCAAAAGACAAATAGAACAAAGTAAACTCGAGCTCGTCTCGTTTCGCATCCTCACTTCGGACCGAGAATAATTTACATACACTATATATATATATATATATATATATATATATATATATATATATATATATATATATATATATATATATATATATATATATAGTTACAGCGTGGGTACATACGGAATTTGCGTATATATAACAGTACAACGAGATAGATATTAATTTGAGCATATCGCTCCACCGATTTGTGGACAGTTGCCCGAGTATTCGGGTCTTCCTCGTCGCCCCCTCGCCATGCCTCCATCCAGGATGGATGGAAAAATAGAGCGGAAGAGAACTGCGCTTGCAAGGCAATATTTTTTTCGTGTTTTTATTATTATTTTTTTGGTTTTATTTCCTCTTTGTTCCTCGTTCGCGATACGAGAGGACGCGGATAGCCGGGAGCTCGGTGTTATTTTATTTTTGCATTCATCGTGATATTCGTACGACCGTGCGACGATATCATCGATGCGTGCGTCAAAATAACGCGCGAATTCGTACACAGACATGCGGATCACAGAGAGTCCTCGTTATACCACCTCGGCACGCATTCGAAATTCCACTTCGTTTCCAACAGACCTGTATTTTTTATTTTTAAATTTTTGTTATCAATACCCTACCTCGATCGAGTAAATAAAATTTGCGAAACGGACGATGAAAAATTCGAACTTCTACGTTCGAACGAGAAAAACTCAATGGCTACTTGATGTTTCTCAAATTTTTATGAAGATTTTCTGAGCTTGGCGACTTGCAGCCCTAGAAAGACCGATTATTTTTTTACCGGACGATGTTATTTTTTGGACGCAAATTCCGATGGTGAGGCGTATTTTATGTAAGATTGCCAACGAACCTGGCGGAGGATTTTTGAAAAATGTAGAATTGAGGAATCGATTTGCCGTTGATATGTATACGGGTTATTCCAGCTCAACTTATAAGGAACATCACTCAAGTGTCCGCCTTCGATTTTGTTGAAACTCGTATATCTGATAAACCATTGAAAACTATTAGAGTCGCATTTTTTTATTGGCGGAATAACAGTTTTAAGGGGGGAAACCTTCCCTCAAAGGAAGGCGTGTCACCCCTTAATTTATTTTTATTTTAATACTCCTATAGTGGATTTTCCGCTGCTGTACATTATAATAAATTTCGTGTTTGTTTAAGGGGCCAGTCTACTTTGAAAATTTCAAAATATCGAAAGCAAGCAAGACTTGAAGAAATCGACGATGATGAGCAATCAGAAGGGATTTTGTACGGTGCAGGAATCGCCGATTGAGTTTAGGTAAGAGTTTTTCATAGTATAAACTTCAAACGCGTTTTTTTCGAAACAACGTTTTCAAAACCTAGCTTCATCGTATCTCTAAAACTAATAAACCGATACTCTTGAAATCTGAACCACATATTATAAACATGATTCGCAACAAAATCACTCTCGATGGTTTAAATTTTTTTATTTTTACTCCTTTTTATGCGAAAAACTGCGAAAAACAGGTTTTTTTGCTTTTTTCGTTTTTCATATGCCATTTTTTTTATTTTTCAAAAATAAAATTTAAGAAAAATTTTATTTTTCAAAAACAAAAATTAAGATCCGTTCTAGACCTGTTTTGTGCATTTTCAACCAAAGCTCAACTTGTGCTTACGATCTTTACTTTTTTTTGTGTAATTTCGATTTTGGGTATGATTATATAGTTTGAAAGTCAGAAGGCTACTTTTGTAGTCTTGCAAGTAAAAAAAACTTCAATAATATGTTTTCAGATGAAGTTTAAGTAGGGCGGGGTGTATTTCATTCTGAATAGATATAATAGCGGTTTCTTTGGCTAGGGCGCGTCGAAATCCCAGTGATGGCGAAACTATTCCCTCAATTCTACTTTTTTAGATTTATTTTTTAGGGGATTGTGGAAGATCTTAGATAAGATACTGACATGGGTCCGCACTACGTCACTATGTGGGATTCTTACCCACTAAATCTTTCTCTCTCTCCCTCTCTCTGCCTCTGCCTCCCCACTCCCCTGCAATGCTAATTGATTTACTTAGCATAAACGATCTGCAACGAAATATTTGAAAAACTAAACTATTACGGACAAAGCACCCCCCCCCCCCCCACTTTTATGACAGGTAGAGAGATAAAGATTTACAGATTTACAGACAAAGCATGTCTCGTTATGTGCAATTTTTTGTTAAATACCCAATTTGCTCTTTTGTTCGGTGTTTTTTTCTTCTTTTTCGATAATTGCTCATTTTCAATATATTGCTCATTGAATATAATAACGAACTGCAAAGACAATTTATCACTGTGACGGGTAAAAAAACCAATTTGTACTACATTTTTTCAAAGTATACATATTCAAGAATATGTGAAAAAATGTTCAAATGAAAATATTGAAAATTGACCAAGTTACAAACGATTTGGTTAACGCAGTTAGCGCAACGATTTACGTATACTAAAACTTTCAATCGCGTTGTTCTCGACCTGGCCGAAATCATAACTTTATCTATAATTGCCCGATTTTTTATTTTCAAAGACCGAAATTTCCGTTATTGCAGTAGATATCGTTGTACTCAACCTTTTTTTTAATTACTATTTTTCAAGCCCCCGAAGACAAGTAAACATTTCAGAAAAATTATGCTTTTTTTAACACCCACCATGGTGTACATTTTTTCTCGTAAAACGGCTACATACAATGAGAACTACATTTATACAGATTATAAAACTTTTTTATTTTTACTTTCCAGACCAACCATTGTCAAGTTATCGATCCGGCCGTTGGACCACACTTTTTATACAGAGACTCTGTCATACCTCAATGGAGTTGTTTATTTTAAATTTGGTCAATAAAAATTCACACGAACCAAGTTCAATGTATGCTTAATAACATACCTTTTTCCAAATCCTGAATAAATAATCTAGCGGACAAATAAAATTCGGTAAAAACGTCCTTTATTCGGCCCATCAAAGACGTGTACTGCCTCATAAAAATGAACAACAATCCCCAGAATTGTCGATTATTCGTCAATTTTTATTTCTTTGTTCGTTTCTTAAGTTGTTGAGTCATTTGTGCTCGTTTGTTTTTCACAATATGATCGTCACTTTTTTTCATTTATTGTAATTGCAACAAGCTGCTAGACGCAATGCGGCCATCACCCTTAATCATGTTCCAGACTTCAATGTGTATTCCTATAAAAGATTCACCGAAATAAATTCGATGCCGAATACGGACCCTCCGATTTTATCATGCGTGGAGGATTAGGGTGGCACAATTTCGAGCTCAATTTATTTTTCTCAATTCTTTAATTCTTCAATTTCTCAATTCTTATTCTCACCAGCCAAAAAAAAAATTGTCGCGAGGGGTCAAAAAATATTTCGAGGTCGCTCAAGCCTCCCAGAAAATCAAATTTCCATTAAAAAATCGATTTTTTTCCTCCACTCCTCACCCCTGAACTTTACGCTTTATAATTTTTAAATGACCCTCGCGAAAGCTCCAGCCGACCAATGAAGAATGAAGAAAATTAGTGGTCGCTCAAGATTTTCGAAATTCGGAATTTCGGCCAAAAAATAAATCTCACCCGCACTTTAATTCCGTGTGACATAAAAACAAAATAAACCGCGAAGCGTTAGATTTTCTGAATAATTTATTATAACAATTGGTAATAAACACCGATCAGACGATAAGTGTTATTATGTATTAGTATGAATTGTTGCATTATGGCGTCGCTCGGCACAGATTACAGCTACAATTGGTCAGCAGTTTGACTAACGAGACCAACCGTGGGACGCATTACGATGCGCGGAAAACAACTGCCATTTCAGTTTTACGAATAAACCGTAAATTTTGTTTACCGGCAAGAGCTTTGAAGAATTATTTTATAAGAACAAAGATTATAATTCTTGAGTCAGAAGTGTGAGGTAAAT